>RXON01000080.1:65000-421138 GCA_009667805.1 Leptobrachium leishanense | reverse complement strand
TTCTGCCAATGCAGACTTTGCAAACTTTGATGCGTTCGGACAATCTAGTGGTACGAGTAATTTCGGAGCTTTGCCCACATCAAGTCAAACACCTACCCAGCACTTAAACACAGGAGCAAACGCCAATGCAAATTTTGCGCAGTTTGAAAACTTCCCCAAGTCCTCAAGCGCAGATTTCGGAGCCTTCAATTCAAACGCGCACAGTGCCGCAGCTGGCAAGGCCACTGTAAATAAACCGAGCCACCCGTCAGCTGATAAATATGCAGCTCTCGCCGATCTGGACAGTATCTTAAGCAGTTCACAAGGTAGCGGCAGTCAAGGAAGCGCCTTCGTCAGCACAACGGGTTCTGCATCCTCCACCCCAGCCGTGCCGGCATCCACAGACAATGTTTTTGGAATTGGATCTGCAACTCGTACACACCCAAATGCGGCAGCACCAGGAGCATTTGGAGGGTCTGCTTCTACAAACCCTTTTGTGTCAGCGTCTATTGGTTCTGCTGTTAATCCATTCCAGCCAAATGGCAGAGTACCACAAGGAGTCCGAGATGGTCATCATCCAGCAGAGATGGATTATCAGGGTCCACCGTTTCATCCCTTTCATCCTCATCGCCTACCAACAGCTGCAGGAGCAGTGGATGTCTCCTCATTTGGCACAGCATCTCTAAGTATGCCTGCTGGCTTTGAGACACAAGCAGCCTACAGTCTTCCGACCAGCTTCAGTGGTAGTTTCCACCAGCCAGCATTCCCCCCTCAGACAGCCTTTCCCCAACAGAATGCATTCTCCCAGCAGCCTAATGGGAATATACAAGGAGGTGGATTTGCGTTTTTTGGCCAGGCAAAACCCATGGTTACGCCGTTTGGCCAGATTGCAGCGCCTTCAGTCTCTAGCAATCCTTTCATGGCCGGTGCACCCTCGGGACAGTTTCCAGCCGGAAGTTCATCAACAAACCCATTCTTATAGCCTTAGACTAACACAGGATCCTAGTGGGCGTCACCGTACATGTACTGCCTCTTGCACTGTATGTCTTGTTTAATCAGCGTAAGCTTTAGACCAGGGGTGTCAGTCCTTTGCCCTTCCAGCTCCTGTTAGGCCGAACACCTCGTAATGCTCTGTGTACGTCAAAGACCATCAGGACATTAGGGAAAGTGCAGTCTCGCAGCTCGGAGGAGACGAGACAAGGGAAGCGCACCCCTGATTTAAATACAGGGAGTTCTTTGAGAGCCTACAGTTATATATATTTTTTTTTGTATTTAAACTAGGAAAAAAGTAAAGGTAAAAACAAGGTAATATGTGCAATTGGAAAGCCTTTTTTCTCTTTTTTTCTCTCTGCTCCTTTGCTGTCCAAATGCTTAATGGCAGTGCGTTGCAGAGCAATGCATTGAGAAGACTTTGAGCAGCGAAGGTGTAAACCAGAGGCGAATCCTGTATGTTCAATTTGGTAAGTTATTGCAGATTCCATATTCATTTACGCTGCAGTACTGTATATATCATTTTTTTTTCTTTCTTAGGGGTTAGGTAATTATTCATATCAGTATTTCTAACACTTAACACAAATGTGATGTTTAAGATCAACAAAAAAAGCTTTGGAAGAATCTGTGGGAGATGATAAAAAGTAAATAAATTTTAGCAACCTGACTTCAATGGGAGTGGGGATCCAAATGTTTAAAATTCTCTATATATAACAAGTTTTATTCAATAACATTCAAGCAAAACAAACCATTTTTATTGTTTTTCCTCTCTCACCCAATAAAGCTACTCATTTCTACGCGCCTAAAATCTCCATACTGAGGACACATGTCTGCATTATAAAGCTGATAATGTTTTGCTACAGTTTGCAGGTGAAAATGAAATTAAAATATTAGAAAAAAAAAAAAAAAGAAGGAAGCGCTGAAGCAGGAGTATGACCCGGAGATCAAGAGACAGAAGGCAAAAGTCGACGAGCAACGAGAGGGTGTGAATGTCGCCAAAGACCTGGGCGAAGTGTCCAACCCTATAGATTTCCTGCAAGAAATGCAGAAGTTTTGGGGGAAATTCAGTTTGCTCCAGGAGGAGCCTTTACCGTCCTTCTCCAGCGTCACATCCATGCAGAAGATAGATACACGAGCATGGGATGATACGAAACTTGCAGACATGGGTAACCTGTCCTGGCCACCCAAACATCCCACCAAGAGGCAGGAAATCCACTGGAACATCTCCTGCTGGATTTGGGCCCTGTCTGCTGTGCTCATAATCTTCGCTATGATGATGACAGCATTATTCTTCCTTTCCTCCAATGACTTTCATCCGACCTACAATGACTCTGGTTTCCTAGTGGTTGTCTATTCTCCAAGCAGCGCTGAAAGGGAAGCCGGCAGACTTTCATTTTATTTCACCATTGAGGAGCTAACTGACATGGCTGAGAGCTGTTTGGTCTACATCACCGACATCTTGGAAACCCTGGCTGAATTCACCTCTTATTTTACATGTATGAAAGGTCCGGAGAAAAACAACTGCTCCTGGGCATGGAGGAGAAGAAAGCCAGTCTCCATCCAACAGAGAAGCCCACCAATAAACCGATTATAAAGGAAGAACCATCAAAACGTCTCCAAGAGTTGGAGAAAATACGTTTCACAGACAATCGACTGATTGTACATCAATATGTCAGGGCTGTGAGCTCCTACGTGTCCCATGCCATGGGAAAGGTGGCCAGGAAAATCACAGAGTACTGGCGGCTCGTCCTGAAGGAACTCCATCGCACGAGTGGAAGGTGTAAGATCTACACTGCAAGAATGATGGAGCGTATGGTGGATTTTCTTAACATTAGAAACCAATAAGAATGCACAGATACATGAGAGGTCGAAGCTGGGCAGGAGAGGTCGAAGCCGGGCAGGAGAGGTTGAAGCCGGGCAGGAGTGGACGAGGCCGCATGGGGCTCAGCCAGGCGCCTCATCCCGCCAACGGACCACCTTCTATAGGTCTGCAGTGGTCTAAGCAGAAACGACGCCGGAGGCATAGGACACAGCACTGGATCATCCATCACCTCGTCGTTCCCCCCAGGCCGCATCCCTTCGTTGTCCCGCTGCTCTAGGAGCACAGCCTCTGCCGCAACAATGACATCGCGGTAGCCTGTAGAGGAGGCATTCGCTGAATCCGCTCCAACCGAAGCCTCCGTCCATCGACTAATCCCCATCAACGCCAACATTCGCTACCTCCTACCACGTGTAAGAGGATCTTGCAGTTCTCCGTCCTCCTCCACAGAAAGGTCTTCTACACGGCCGGCAGGGTAAGCATTCCCCGACGCTGCTCCAGCCAAGGTCTCCGCCCACAGCTCAATCCCCCACATGCCTCTCTTCAGTTCACGACCATTACAAAGACCGTGTGATTATAATGCAGAGTCCTCATAATATTAATTTACCAAATAAAAGCTGCTTTATAGCTACAACCGCGTGTCCTGATATTATGATCTGATGTGTATGAATACTGTATATCGTGTAATGTCACGTACGCAGCTTATCCAGCAGGAGACACGGCCAGGGATTCGCATTCTGGTGGCCTTTGGTCTCCTCCGCTCATTACTGCTGTAGTTAAACACATATTTACAGACTCCTGATAAAAATACTGTTTGGGAGACACAGGGTTATCCAGTTAATGCCGTTGTTGCGCTTTGATGCAACCAGGATAAACTTTGGTCTAGAGAAGGGAATCCATAGAAAGTCAGGGGAAGCTTCATCAACGAAACGCCGGCTGCCCTTCTTAGATTTTTGGATCAACGACGTGTATCGTGGTTGTGACAAAACTTAACGACGGCATTTAGTGGACAACCATGTTATTAAATAAATTATAATTCTTTAAATTAAATTACTCCGGCTCATGACGATAATATCTATATCTCCAACACAAACCCCTGTATCTTATTTCAAGGGTTAATACTGGCCAATCTTCACCAGCCACTTCTGGTATTAAAGCTGTTAAAATAAAAATGATCATATGTTTTATTTTATGTGTGTGTATATATATAAAAATAAGAATAGTATATCTAAAATAATATATGTGTTTGTGTATAAAATATAAAAGAGTTTATAATTATAGGAGACACTTACACATCCGGGAAATTCAAAGAACTGCTTCACAGAGCTCATGTGCTACATTCCCAATATGCAGCAAAGAACTATGGGTAGGATATGCAAATGAGGTAGGCAATTTCTCACTTTTTGCATCCTGGGTCTGTTTTAACACTGAACCCTCCTTGCCAGGGCCTGCGATACTGGATGGCTTTTTAGCAAAGTTCAGGTTATGCAATGAGTCACAGTAAAATTTTAGTTTTTCCTCTCATTACCGACTGCAAGCAAGGATAACGAGGGTCTTATTGTTGTTTGCTCGTTATTCTCTAGCTGCCTCCGCAGTAGAGCTTCTTGTGGAAAGTATGCAAAGTATAGGAAGCATCACTCTGTCTGCCGGCTTTACAGAACAGACGAGACACAAAAGGAGTTTTGGGCTCGGCTGGAATAGCAGGGGAGTCGCTGGCGTTAACGAGTGGGGATCGTTAGGATTCAAGATCACCAAAGTGGACAGTCGTCTGAAGGAAGACACATAAGAACTGCTAGCCATTCACGGAGTGGCAGAGGAGGACAACGTGAAACTTCTCAAGTTCTGGATGACCAGACTCCGTAAGACTGTAATATCCCACCAATGTCCACTCAGTCCGTCCACTTCCGAGTGCCGCAACTAAGGCTCGTCATCCTTCTTCCTCTTTTCTGCTGTTCTCCCTCTATTACACATATCCCTCTTTTCTGCTGCTCTCCCTCTATTACACCTATTCCTCTTCCGCTGCTCTCCCTCTATTATACCTATCCCTCATCCTCTTTTCTGCTGCTCTACCTCTATTATACCTCGTCCTCTTCTGCTGCTCTACCTCTATTATACCTATCCCTCTTCCGCTGCTCTCCCTCTATTACACCTATCCCTCTTCCGCTGCTCTCCCTCTATTACAACTATCCCTCTTCCGCAGCTCTCCCTCTATTACAACTATCCCTCTTCCGCAGCTCTCCCTCTATTACATCTCTCATTCTTCCTCTTTTCTGCTGCTCTGTTACACCTGTCACTCTTCTTGTGCTCTCCCTTAATTACACCGATCCCTCTTCCACCCTTTTTCGCTGCTCTCCCTCTGTTACACCTATTTCTCTTGTGCTGCCCTCTCTCTATTACACATATCCCGCTGCCTCTCTTTTCTTCTTTCCCACTCTTAGATCACGTCCGTGCCTTTTTCTTTTTTTGTTCCCCCTCCTCCATATTGGGACCCCTCTTATTTTCCATGCACCACCCCTATCTCGATCCCGCATTTCCCTCGATCTCTCCATTATTCATCCTAATGGCTGTTCCCCGGGTCTGGCACGACGCCCTCACAAACATTGTTCTGAAATGAAATAAAGCAAAATGCAGCCACCCTACTCCTGTCGCCTCATGGCCTTAACTACAGTCCTTGTCAAGTCGCTACCTACGGCTCTGATCCACGTTTTCCCATGTGCCCCACCTTCTTGCCTCCATTTCTGCCAGGGGCCTCCACTTTTTCTCGCTTCTCCCTCTTATCTCTTCAGTTATTCTCTGGCTGACCGTAATTCCAGGACGAGACTTTCCACACGTTCCCTCAGTCTGTAACTGTTGGGCTAATCTGGTCCTGCTTCTCATCTTCCCCTGTTTCCTCTCAAGAATTCCCTGGCTCCAGTCGGGTTTTGCCTTTGGATTTCCCTGGCTCCAGACTATGTTATTCCTTTTTTATCTGTCTCTGGTTGTTCCCGATCGCCACTCCAGGTTTTCTCCTCTGGTTTTCCTCAACATTTCCCAGGCTCCAGTCTGTGTTTTCCCCTTTTCCACCCAGGATTTCCCTGGCTTCGCCTATAAGGAGAATAGGAGCGTTCCGTTTTTTGTTTCCTTTCTTTGCAGTTTGGTATAAAACAGCGATTCTTATTCGCCGCAGTTCAACGTTTTTTGACGAAATTCAGTGACCATACACTAAATGGTGAATTAATCGTATTTTTGGCGAAAAGGAATCGTAGTGTGCCGAAAATAAAGCACTGAAATTTCGGGGTTTGTGAATAAACCCTATAACATTTGAGCCAGAATTAATGTTTTTAGTTCACTGTTGTAAAGCAAGAAAATTACAAGCATAACCCCCCCCCACGTTTAGTGATGATGTCACCAAAAGGGCGAGGGAAATTTTTATCATTTCTTTCAACTGAAAATCTTATTTTATTGCCTATATTTCTCCTTGTTTTAAAATAATTTAAATACTGTGGCTAATGTGCAAGATAAAGCAAACTGCTAAATAAAATGTTTTGATTATTATTTTTTAAGCAGATTGTACTGTGTTAGGTTAATATGTTTTTTCATCATAACATAAAATCATAACCTTGGTAGATCAGACTGGAAAAAGTAATAACACCGTGTGATCTGCTAAATAAAATGTTTCTTGATTTTTAGCACATTGCACTGTGTTAAGTTAATGGGGTTTTTTTTCCTCTGGTTTCTGTGAATGCTTTATCTTGTGCACTTTCCGCTGTTTTGTTTTTATTTACTGTGGTGGTGTACAACACCTGCAAAGATCCAGCACTTTGCACTTGTGTTTTCATGTAAGGTGACATCATTGTGATGACCTGCTTTGTGATGTCATACGCAGCATTCCGGGTATAGAATGCCGCGCAGGACCAAGACTTGTCAGTGCTTGGCGAAGGATCGACTTGAACACTTATTGAGCTGAGCTTTGGTGAGTGATTTATCTGAACGCAAAACTTTTATAGACTTTGAAGACATTGCTGCTTTGTAGCTTGTCACTGGCCGGAGGAACCCGGAGCCCTCACCATGGAGGGGAGCTCCGCGGACTCTAGCTCCCGGGTTACAGTGACCAACCTTCAACTTCTCACTGTAATCCTGAAGTGTCCTACGAGGACATGATGGAGAAAGACCTGATGTGTCCGGTCTGCTGTGGCCTTTACAGGGAACCTAAAGCATTGAGTTGCGCACACAACCTCTGCAGGACATGCCTGGAAGGAGTCATCTGGGCCAATTCCATCAATATGCCGGACGAAAGCCCCGACACCATCAAATGTCCTGTTTGCTGGGAGGAAACCCCCAGGACGGGCCCCAATGCACCCAGAGACAACCATCTGCTTACAGCGACGGTTGACAAATACATTACGATTAACAATGCCCCGAAACAACCCACTTGCCCGGTGCACAGAGAGCAGCCACTCAACATCTACTGCTCAACGGACCAGAAGCTCATCTGTGGGGCTTGTGGCACCAGCGACGAGCATGAAAACCATGAAGTGTCCTCCCTTGATAATGGCGTAATCCAAGAAAAGAGATTACTTCTGGAATGGTTGGTGGATTTGAGCGAGCACAGCTCTCACTCTCCCAGCTAGAGAGCCACAAAGAGAAGGCTCTTCAGGAGATTTCCAAGGACTCAGATGAAGTGAAATCCTACTTTGAGAACCTGCAATTTGTGTTGGAGCAGAAGAAGAATGAGATCCTCTCTGAGTGGGAGAGCAAGAAGGAAGCGCTGAAGCAGGAGTATGACCCGGAGATCAAGAGACAGAAGGCAAAAGTCGACGAGCAACGAGAGGGTGTGAATGTCGCCAAAGACCTGGGCGAAGTGTCCAACCCTATAGATTTCCTGCAAGAAATGCAGAAGTTTTGGGGAAATTCAGTTTGCTCCAGGAGGAGCCTTTACCGTCCTTCTCCAGCGTCACATCCATGCAGAAGATAGATACACGAGCATGGGATGATACGAAACTTGCAGACATGGGTAACCTGTCCTGGCCACCCAAACATCCCACCAAGAGGCAGGAAATCCACTGGAACATCTCCTGCTGGATTTGGGCCCTGTCTGCTGTGCTCATAATCTTCGCTATGATGATGACAGCATTATTCTTCCTTTCCTCCAATGACTTTCATCCGACCTACAATGACTCTGGTTTCCTAGTGGTTGTCTATTCTCCAAGCAGCGCTGAAAGGGAAGCCGGCAGACTTTCATTTTATTTCACCGTTGAGGAGCTAACTGACATGGCTGAGAGCTGTTTGGTCTACATCACCGACATCTTGGAAACCCTGGCTGAATTCACCTCTTATTTTACATGTATGAAAGGTCCGGAGGAAAAAAAAACTGCTCCTGGGCATGGAGGAGAAGAAAGCCAGTCTCCATCCAACAGAGAAGCCCACCAATAAACCGATTATAAAGGAAGAACCATCAAAACGTCTCCAAGAGTTGGAGAAAATACGTTTCACAGACAATCGACTGATTGTACATCAATATGTCAGGGCTGTGAGCTCCTACGTGTCCCATGCCATGGGAAAGGTGGCCAGGAAAATCACAGAGTACTGGCGGCTCGTCCTGAAGGAACTCCATCGCACGAGTGGAAGGTGTAAGATCTACACTGCAAGAATGATGGAGCGTATGGTGGATTTTCTTAACATTAGAAACCAATAAGAATGCACAGCTACATGAGAGGTCGAAGCTGGGCAGGAGAGGTCGAAGCCGGGCAGGAGAGGTTGAAGCCGGGCAGGAGAGGACGAGGCCGCATGGGGCTCAGCCAGGCGCCTCATCCCGCCAACGGACCACCTTCTATAGGTCTGCAGTGGTCTCAGCAGAATCGACGCCGGAGGCATAGGACACAGCACTGGATCATCCATCACCTCGTCGTTCCCCCCAGGCCGCATCCCTTCGTTGTCCCGCTGCTCTAGGAGCACAGCCTCTGCCGCAACAATGACATCGCGGTAGCCTGTAGAGGAGGCATTCGCTGAATCCGCTCCAACCGAAGCCTCCGTCCATCGACTAATCCCCATCAACGCCAACATTCGCTACCTCCTACCACGTGTAAGAGGATCTTGCAGTTCTCCGTCCTCCTCCACAGAAAGGTCTTCTACACGGCCGGCAGGGTAAGCATTCCCCGACGCTGCTCCAGCCAAGGTCTCCGCCCACAGCTCAATCCCCCACATGCCTCTCTTCAGTTCACGACCATTACAAAGACAGTGTGATTATAATGCAGAGTCCTCATAATATTAATTTACCAAATAAAAGCTGCTTTATAGCTACAACGCGTGTCCTGATATTATGATCTGATGTGTATGAATACTGTATATCGTGTAATGTCACGTACGCAGCTTATCCAGCAGGAGACACGGCCAGGGATTCGCATTCTGGTGGCCTTTGGTCTCCTCCGCTCATTACTGCTGTAGTTAAACACATATTTACAGACTCCTGATAAAAATACTGTTTGGGAGACACAGGGTTATCCAGTTAATGCCGTTGTTGCGCTTTGATGCAACCAGGATAAACTTTGGTCTAGAGAAGGGAATCCATAGAAAGTCAGGGGAAGCTTCATCAACGAAACGCCGGCTGCCCTTCTTAGATTTTTGGATCAACGACGTGTATCGTGGTTGTGACAAAACTTAACGACGGCATTTAGTGGACAACCATGTTATTAAATAAATTATAATTCTTTAAATTAAATTACTCCGGCTCATGACGATAATATCTATATCTCCAACACAAACCCCTGTATCTTATTTCAAGGGTTAATACTGGCCAATCTTTACCAGCCACTTCTGGTATTAAAGCTGTTAAAATAAAAATGATCATATGTTTTATTTTATGTGTGTGTATATATATAAAAATAAGAATAGTATATCTAAATAATATATGTGTTTGTGTATAAAATATAAAAGAGTTTATAATTATAGGAGACACTTACACATCCGGGAAATTCAAAGAACTGCTTCACAGAGCTCATGTGCTACATTCCCAATATGCAGCAAAGAACTCTGGGTAGGATATGCAAATGAGGTAGGCAATTTCTCACTTTTTTGCATCCTGGGTCTGTTTTAACACTGAACCCTCCTTGCCAGGGCCTGCGATACTGGATGGCTTTTTAGCAAAGTTCAGGTTATGCAATGAGTCACAGTAAATTTTAGTTTTTCCTCTCATTACCGACTGCAAGCAAGGATAACGAGGGTCTTATTGTTGTTTGCTCGTTATTCTCTAGCTGCCTCCGCAGTAGAGCTTCTTGTGGAAAGTATGCAAAGTATAGGAAGCATCACTCTGTCTGCCGGCTTTACAGAACAGACGAGACACAAAAGGAGTTTTGGGCTCGGCTGGAATAGCAGGGGAGTCGCTGGCGTTAACGAGTGGGGATCGTTAGGATTCAAGATCACCAAAGTGGACAGTCGTCTGAAGGAAGACACATAAGAACTGCTAGCCATTCACGGAGTGGCAGAGGAGGACAACGTGAAACTTCTCAAGTTCTGGATGACCAGACTCCGTAAGACTGTAATATCCCACCAATGTCCACTCAGTCCGTCCACTTCCGAGTGCCGCAACTAAGGCTCGTCATCCTTCTTCCTCTTTTCTGCTGTTCTCCCTCTATTACACATATCCCTCTTTTCTGCTGCTCTCCCTCTATTACACCTATTCCTCTTCCGCTGCTCTCCCTCTATTATACCTATCCCTCATCCTCTTTTCTGCTGCTCTACCTCTATTATACCTATCCCTCTTCCGCTGCTCTCCCTCTATTACACCTATCCCTCTTCCGCTGCTCTCCCTCTATTATACCTATCCCTCTTCCGCTGCTCTCCCTCTATTACAACTATCCCTCTTCCGCAGCTCTCCCTCTATTACAACTATCCCTCTTCCGCAGCTCTCCCTCTATTACATCTCTCATTCTTCCTCTTTTCTGCTGCTCTGTTACACCTGTCACTCTTCTTGTGCTCTCCCTTAATTACACCGATCCCTCTTCCACCCTTTTTCGCTGCTCTCCCTCTGTTACACCTATTTCTCTTGTGCTGCCCTCTCTCTATTACACATATCCCGCTGCCTCTCTTTTCTTCTTTCCCACTCTTAGATCACGTCCGTGCCTTTTTCTTTTTTTGTTCCCCCTCCTCCATATTGGGACCCCTCTTATTTTCCATGCACCACCCCTATCTCGATCCCGCATTTCCCTCGATCTCTCCATTATTCATCCTAATGGCTGTTCCCCGGGTCTGGCACGACGCCCTCACAAACATTGTTCTGAAATGAAATAAAGCAAAATGCAGCCACCCTACTCCTGTCGCCTCATGGCCTTAACTACAGTCCTTGTCAAGTCGCTACCTACGGCTCTGATCCACGTTTTCCCATGTGCCCCACCTTCTTGCCTCCATTTCTGCCAGGGGCCTCCACTTTTTCTCGCTTCTCCCTCTTATCTCTTCAGTTATTCTCTGGCTGACCGTAATTCCAGGACGAGACTTTCCACACGTTCCCTCAGTCTGTAACTGTTGGGCTAATCTGGTCCTGCTTCTCATCTTCCCCTGTTTCCTCTCAAGAATTCCCTGGCTCCAGTCCGGGTTTTGCCTTTGGATTTCCCTGGCTCCAGACTATGTTATTCCTTTTTTATCTGTCTCTGGTTGTTCCCGATCGCCACTCCAGGTTTTCTCCTCTGGTTTTCCTCAACATTTCCCAGGCTCCAGTCTGTGTTTTCCCCTTTTCCACCCCAGGATTTCCCTGGCTTCGCCTATAAGGAGAATAGGAGCGTTCCGTTTTTTGTTTCCTTTCTTTGCAGTTTGGTATAAAACAGCGATTCTTATTCGCCGCAGTTCAACGTTTTTTGACGAAATTCAGTGACCATACACTAAATGGTGAATTAATCGTATTTTTGGCGAAAAGGAATCGTAGTGTGCCGAAAATAAAGCACTGAAATTTCGGGGTTTGTGAATAAACCCTATAACATTTGAGCCAGAATTAATGTTTTTAGTTCACTGTTGTAAAGCAAGAAAATTACAAGCATAACCCCCCCCCCACGTTTAGTGATGATGTCACCAAAAGGGCGAGGGAAATTTTTATCATTTCTTTCAACTGAAAATCTTATTTTATTGCCTATATTTCTCCTTGTTTTAAAATAATTTAAATACTGTGGCTAATGTGCAAGATAAAGCAAACTGCTAAATAAAATGTTTTGATTATTATTTTTTAAGCAGATTGTACTGTGTTAGGTTAATATGTTTTTTCATCATAACATAAAATCATAACCTTGGTAGATCAGACTGGAAAAAGTAATAACACCGTGTGATCTGCTAAATAAAATGTTTCTTGATTTTTAGCACATTGCACTGTGTTAAGTTAATGGGGTTTTTTTTCCTCTGGTTTCTGTGAATGCTTTATCTTGTGCACTTTCCGCTGTTTTGTTTTTATTTACTGTGGTGGTGTACAACACCTGCAAAGATCCAGCACTTTGCACTTGTGTTTTCATGTAAGGTGACATCATTGTGATGACCTGCTTTGTGATGTCATACGCAGCATTCCGGGTATATAATGCCGCGCAGGACCAAGACTTGTCAGTGCTTGGCGAAGGATCGACTTGAACACTTATTGAGCTGAGCTTTGGTGAGTGATTTATCTGAACACAAAACTTTTATAGACTTTGAAGACATTGCTGCTTTGTAGCTTGTCACTGGCCGGAGGAACCCGGAGCCCTCACCATGGAGGGGAGCTCCGCGGACTCTAGCTCCCGGGGTTACAGTGACCAACCTTCAACTTCTCACTGTAATCCTGAAGTGTCCTACGAGGACATGATGGAGAAAGACCTGATGTGTCCGGTCTGCTGTGGCCTTTACAGGGAACCTAAAGCATTGAGTTGCGCACACAACCTCTGCAGGACATGCCTGGAAGGAGTCATCTGGGCCAATTCCATCAATATGCCGGACGAAAGCCCCGACACCATCAAATGTCCTGTTTGCTGGGAGGAAACCCCCAGGACGGGCCCCAATGCACCCAGAGACAACCATCTGCTTACAGCGACGGTTGACAAATACATTACGATTAACAATGCCCCGAAACAACCCACTTGCCCGGTGCACAGAGAGCAGCCACTCAACATCTACTGCTCAACGGACCAGAAGCTCATCTGTGGGGCTTGTGGCACCAGCGACGAGCATGAAAACCATGAAGTGTCCTCCCTTGATAATGGCATAATCCAAGAAAAGAGATTACTTCTGGAATGGTTGGTTGGATTTGAGCGAGCACAGCTCTCACTCTCCCAGCTAGAGAGCCACAAAGAGAAGGCTCTTCAGGAGATTTCCAAGGACTCAGATGAAGTGAAAGCCTACTTTGAGAACCTGCAATTTGTGTTGGAGCAGAAGAAGAATGAGATCCTCTCTGAGTGGGAGTGCAAGAAGGAAGCGCTGAAGCAGGAGTATGACCCGGAGATCAAGAGACAGAAGGCAAAAGTCGACGAGCAACGAGAGGGTGTGAATGTCGCCAAAGACCTCGGCGAAGTGTCCAACCCTATAGATTTCCTGCAAGAAATGCAGAAGTTTTGGGGGAAATTCACTTTGCTCCAGGAGGAGCCTTTACCGTCCTTCTCCAGCGTCACATCCATGCAGAAGATAGATACACGAGCATGGGATGATACGAAACTTGCAGACATGGGTAACCTGTCCTGGCCACCCAAACATCCCACCAAGAGGCAGGAAATCCACTGGAACATCTCCTGCTGGATTTGGGCCCTGTCTGCTGTGCTCATAATCTTCGCTATGATGATGACAGCATTATTCTTCCTTTCCTCCAATGACTTTCATCCGACCTACAATGACTCTGGTTTCCTAGTGGTTGTCTATTCTCCAAGCAGCGCTGAAAGGGAAGCCGGCAGACTTTCATTTTATTTCACCGTTGAGGAGCTAACTGACATGGCTGAGAGCTGTTTGGTCTACATCACCGACATCTTGGAAACCCTGGCTGAATTCACCTCTTATTTTACATGTATGAAAGGTCCGGAGGAAAAACAACTGCTCCTGGGCATGGAGGAGAAGAAAGCCAGTCTCCATCCAACAGAGAAGCCCACCAATAAACCGATTATAAAGGAAGAACCAGCAAAACGTCTCCAAGAGTTGGAGAAAATACGTTTCACAGACAATCGACTGATTGTACATCAATATGTCAGGGCTGTGAGCTCCTACGTGTCCCATGCCATGGGAAAGGTGGCCAGGAAAATCACAGAGTACTGGCGGCTCGTCCTGAAGGAACTCCATCGCACGAGTGGAAGGTGTAAGATCTACACTGCAAGAATGATGGAGGGTATGGTGGATTTTCTTAACATTAGAAACCAATAAGAATGCACAGCTACATGAGAGGTCGAAGCTGGGCAGGAGAGGTCGAAGCCGGGCAGGAGAGGTTGAAGCCGGGCAGGAGAGGACGAGGCCGCATGGGGCTCAGCCAGGCGCCTCATCCCGCCAACGGACCACCTTCTATAGGTCTGCAGTGGTCTCAGCAGAATCGACGCCGGAGGCATAGGACACAGCACTGGATCATCCATCACCTCGTCGTTCCCCCCAGGCCGCATCCCTTCGTTATCCCGCTGCTCCAGGAGCACAGCCTCCGCCGCAACAATGATATCCCGGTAGCCTGTAGAGGAGTCATTCGCTGAATCAGCTCCAACCGAAGCCTCCGTCCATTGACTAATCCATATCAACGGCAACATTCGCCACCTCGTACCACGTGTAAGAGGATCTTGCAGTTCTCCGTCCTCCACAGAAAGGTCTTCTACGCGGCCGGCAGGGTAAGCATTCCCCGACGCCGCTCCAGCCAAGGTCTCCGCCCACAGCTCAATCCCCCACATGCCTCTCTTCAGCTCACGACCATTACAAAGACCGTGTAATTATAATGCAGAGTCTTCACAATATTAATTTACCAAATAAAAGCTGCTTTATAGCTACAGCGCGTGTCCTGATATTATGATCTGATGTATATGAATACTGTATATCGTGTAATGTCACGTACGCAGCTTATCCAGCAGGAGACACGGCCAGGGATTATCATTCTGGTGGCCTTTGGTCTCCTCTGCTCATTACTGCTGTAGTTAAACACATATTTACAGACTCCAGATAAAAATACTGTTTGGGAGACACAGCGTTATCCAGTTTGTTATGGACTTTATCAGGCTATCGGATGCCAGTCTCTGTTCGAATTGGTGGAGAAATCAGTTAAGTCTAGTGCGCATTGAAAGAAAACACACAGACAACGAGTAGGTCTATGTAGCCTTCCTCAAACAAGCCCATGTGACTTCTCTGCCCTTTATTGAAAAGATACAAGCTTTTTATGCTACTTCGTACGTAGGGTAAACAGGCTGTTGCCCAACAATTCTATTCGTCATTAATATTGTGAAATTGCAGACTTATGTTTAACCCCTTAAGGACGGGAGTAATTTTACAAGTTTGGAACACTTTTGAACAAATCTGAAAGTAGAATTTCAGCTATTCGCTGTTCAACCATAATTTACCTCTTACATATTAAGTGTACCCACCCTTATTATATATCATTTTGTTCAGGAGAAATAGGGCTTTCATTTTCCAGCAAAGATTTATATATAAAATATATTATAGTATGAAAAAAAACCTAAAAACTATGAGAAAAAAGGAAATTTTGCTATTTTCAAAGTTCTCCATTGTATTTTTAGTGTGAATGACATTGTACGCTTAGCATTAAATGAAATAAAATACATATATTTCTGGTCGGCAATGTCTTACGAGTTCAATGGTACCCCCCATGTAGAGGTTTTATGAGGTTTTGGAAAGTTACAGGGTCAAATATAGAGTTTGCCCATTTCAGGTTTTACAACTTGAAATTTGCCAGATTGGTTTCTTGGCCCTATGTTGACTTTGAGAGGGTATGGCAGCCCAGGTATGAAAAGTACCCCATCATGGAACATGGGGTATGTCCAGTTTTGTATAGTAGCCACTTAGTCACAAACCCTGGCCACACTTAGTCTTCATGATTGTGTTTTGCATTTGTTTTACGCGAAAACTGTTATTTTGCTGCTAATATTATGCTCAGTCAACCTTTAACTGGCCTACAACATTGATATTTGTGTTCGGCAATGTGTTACGAATTCAACGGTACCCCACATGTATCATTTATATCATCATGGATTTATGTCGACTTTGAGAGAACATGGCACGCCAAGAAAGAATATTGCTCCAAAGATGACGTGCCAATGATTCTAAATTAGTATTTTGAGTTGTTTGGTGCAGCCACTTTAGAATAGCTGGGCTTAACGTAAACAGGGACAGGAAAAATTCAGGGGATTCCAGAAGTCAGAGTAGTCGTTATAACAAGCCAATGAGTCGGTACAGACAGTAAACAAAGAGTAGTCGGTATAACAAGACAATGAGTCGGTACAGGCAGCAACTTGAAATTTGCCAGATTGGTTTCCTGGCCCTATGTTGACTTTGAGAGGTTATGGCAGCCCAGGTATGAAAAGTACCCCAACGTGTCATACCATTTTGAAAAGTAGACAACCCAGGCTATTCAAAATGGCGTACGTTTCGCTTTTTTATAGTAGTCACTTAGTCACAAACTTGGTCTTCATGTTTGTTTTTTGCATTTTTCACACAAAAACTGTTATTTTACTGATGATATCATGCTCCCTCGACATTTTACTGGCCGAAAAAAACTCATATTTCTGGTCGGCAATGTCTTACGAGTTCAACGGTACCCCCCATGTAGAGGTTTTATGAGATTTTGGAAAGTTACAGGGTCAAATATAGAGTTTGCCCATTTGAGGTTAAACAACTTGAAATTTGCCAGATTGGTTTCCTGGCCCTATGTTGACTTTGAGAGGGTATGGCAGCCCAGGTATGAAAAGTACCCCATCATGGCATATCATTTTGAGAAGTAGACAACCCAGAGTGTTGAAAATGGGGTATGTCCAGTTTTCTATAGTAGCCACTTAGTCACAAACCCTGGCCACACTTAGTCTTCATGATTGTGTTTTGCATTTGTTTTACACGAAAACTGTTATTTTGCTGCTAATATCATGCTCAGTCAACCTTTAACTGGCCTACAACATTGATATTTGTGTTCGGCAATGTGTTAGGAATTCAACGGTACCCCACAGGTAGCATTTTTATTTAGTTTTTTGGTAATTTGACAAGTGATTTTCAGGATTTATGTCGACTTTGAGAGAACATGGCACGCCAAGAAAGAATATTGCTCCAAAGATGACGTGCCAATGATTCTAAATTAGTATTTTGAGTTGTTTGGTGCAGCCACTTTAGAATAGCTGGGCTTAACGTAAACAGGGACAGGCCAAATTCAGGGGATTCCAGAAGCCAGTGTAGTCGTTATAACAAGCCAATGAGTCGGTACAGGCAGTAAACAAAGAGTAGTCGGTATAACAAGCCAATGAGTCGGTACAGGCAGCAAACAAAGAGTAGTCGGTATAACAAGCCAATGAGTCAGTACAGGCAGCAAAAAAGAGTAGTCAGTATAACAAGCCAATGAGTCGGTACAGGCAGCAAAGGGTAATCGGGACAAAGCAGAAAAGGGGATTTAGTAATTTAGCTCTGTGTGATAAAATTTGAAGCACTCGGTTATGCAGAGGCCAGGTAGAGATGGGCAGGTAGGGCAATAATAAATTGAATCCTTTCGAATTCCTTTCTTGCGGCAGACACAACACTTTTTCTGGGGGGACTTTTTACAGCGGGTGGGAGGGACACGGGAAGGAAAGTGTCTGCCACTTAATCTTTGGAGATCTCCTGATTCCAAAGCGGATGTAACGGGGGCCGGGGTTAGGATAAGTTGGGATATGATCTCAAGCATGAATTCTAGGAAGGGATATGGCTATTGTACTGCTGCCTGCTTGTAGAGCACGTATGCATTGAAAATCGCAACCTCAGTCAAATAGATGGCAATCTTCTTGTACCATGCCCTAGTCTTTCGGTTCACCAGATAAGGCTGTATACATTGATCAGACAAGTCTACTACCCCCATAAACTTGCTGTAATCTACAATGCACTTCGGCTTTTCCAGTGGCTCAGTTCTCCCTCTCACAGACACTGGCTCTATACTTTCATCGTGCACTGTAGATAGCATGTATACATCCTTCTTATCGGTGAACCGAAGGGCTAGCACTTCTTCCTGACGTAGAGCCGAAGAGGAGCCTCTACTTTTTTTGCCTGCTGTCAGGATTTGGGGAAAACCTCTGCAATTCTTCCGCACTGTGCCACACGCAAGGGTCTCGAAACAATATAAATTTTTAAATAGGTCGATACTGGTGTAATAGTTATCGACCCATAAATGATAGCCCTTGTTGAACAGAGGATAGACCCGATCCCACACCAATTTTTCCACTGGGGCCAATACAATCGGGGCATCCTGGGGGGTCAAGGTGGCTATCTTTCCCTTCGTATATTCTAAACGCCCATGTGTAGCCTGTTGTGGACTCACACAATTTTATAAAATTTGACGCCATACCGGGATCGCTTGCTTGGGATATACTGCTTGAAGAGCAGTCTGCCTTTGAATTTCATAAGGGACTCATCTACAGATATATTTTGGTCGGGAACATAATTATCAGTGAATTTGGCAGACATAAGTCTGATAAGGGGCCGAATTTTATAGAGGCGGTCATGCATTGGGTCGTTTCTTGGTGGGCACAGTGCGTTATCATTAAAATAGAGGAATCGCATGAGATTTTCGTACCTCTCCCTCTTCATAACCCTTGGGAATAGTGGTGTAGCCAGGATGGGGTTTTTGTGCTAGTAAGACCGGATACTTGGCTTCTTCACTATTCCCATTACGAGGGTTAGAGCCCAAAAATTTTTTAACTGTATCAAATCCGTTGGGTGCCACTTGTTACGCCTGTGGCGATGTGAATCCGGATGCGCATCAAGATACTGGTTGGCAAACAGGTTGGTTTGCTCAACCACCATCTCGAATACGTCCTCCGACATAAAGAGATTAAAAAAGCTCACTGTCTCACAGTCCTCTACCCTTACTGTGATGCCAGGAGTCGCTATAAATGGGGGTATTTCTGGGGCAGCCATATTTGGGGGCACCCAATTGCTTTCGCGCCTCCCAGTAGATGGCGTTTGGTGCCTCTGCGTGCTGAAAAACGGTCCGCCTCCCTTCCCACAATGCCGATCAGCAGCTGGGAGGGTCTGCCCGGTTGTCAGGCAGACCCCCAGACGGCGATCGGCATTGTGGGAAAGGAAGCGGGCCGTTTTTCGGCACGCAGAGGCACCAAACGCCGCGGGGCATACTATGCCGTCCTGCGGCATTAAAGCCCACGCGATGCAGGACGGCATGGTACGCCCCGCGTCGTTAAAGGGTTAATATTTAAGAACAGTAAACATCAGCTTCTCCGTTTGTCCCCTTAGCCATCAAGGACGTTCTTACAGGACGTTCCAAGATGTTCCAAAATATTCTCTTCTTGATACTAGGAAAGAGAAACTACATATGCTACAAAACAATCGGCTAAGACAGCGTGTTAAACAATAATATGCATTTGATTCTTATAAAAACAGTTAATTAATGTCTGCTCTTAAAGACATACTAACTTCTTAAATCCGGATTAACCACTTAAACTACTTAAATGAGCATTTTTCTAGGCCTTTGAATATTATTAAAGCAGATACATATTCTTGTCCATAACAGTCCCCCCTAAAAATGCACATTTTTTTCCCTAATACAATAAGGCCAACTCATCTGTCTCAATGTTCATCGGAACCCTTTTGTGCTGCACTTTCAGAAGAGTTTATGGATCAGCCCATAACCCCCCTTGTTACAGTACGAGGCAGTGAGAGTAGAAATGTGTTTTTTTAGCAGAAGTATGTCTCGGGCGAACTTCACCCGCTTGCCCGTAGAGGTTAACTTTGTCCGGCTGAGAGTGAAAGGCCAGGAGATCCTGGCTCAGGGCACTGCTGGAAATTAGGGATGCACTGATACCACTTTTTTAAGACCGAGTACGAGTACCGATACTTTTTAAAAGTACTCACCGATACCGAGTACCGATACCTTTCTTTAATGTCATGTGACGCTTTCCAATAAGAACAGACCATATAAAAATGCCCCCAGCTCACATGTATATCCCCCCCGAATATATATATATATATTCAGACTGCCCCAGCTCATGGATTTGCCCCAGCTCACACATGGATATGCCCCAGCTCACACATGGATATGCCCCAGCTCACGCATGGATTTGCCCCAGCTCACGCATGGATTTGCCCCAGCTCACACATGGATTTGCCCCAGCTCACACATGGATATGCCCCAGCTCACACATAGATTTGCCCCAGCTCATGGATATGTCCCAGCTCACAGATGGAATTGCCCCAGCTCATGGATTTGCCCCAGCTCACACATGGATATTGCCCCCCAGTTTATGGATTTGCCCCCCCAGCTCACACATGGGTATGCCCCCCCAGCTCACACATGGTTATGCCCCACAGCTCACACATGGGTATGCCCCCCAGCTCATGGATATGCCCCCCCCCAGCTCATGGGTATGCCCCCCAGCTCATGGATATGCCCCCAGCTCATGGATATGCCCCCCCAGCTCATGGGTATGCCCCCCAGCTCATGGATATGCCCCCAGCTCATGGGTATGCCCCCAGCTCATGGATATGCCCCCCCAGCATATGGGTATGCCCCCCAGCTCATGGATATGCCCCCCAGCTCAAGGATATGCCCCCCCAGCTCATGGGTATGCCCCCCTAGCTCATGGGTATGCCCCCCAGCTCATAGATATGCCCCCACAGCTCACACATGGGTATGCCCCCCAGCTCGTGGACCGGACCCCCCCCCCCCCGCGTCAATACTTACCTTCCTGGGCGCCGCCGGGAATGTCTCCGCGCGTGCGCTCCTTGGAAGGACCCCAGCCGCGACCACGTGGGACCATGTGATCGCGGCTGGGGTCCTTCCAACGAGCGCGCGCGCGGAAACTTTCACAGCGTTGCCCAGGAAGGTAAGTATCGTCGCGGAGAGCAGCTGCAGGGCCTGTCCGAATGCTCTATCAGCATTCGGACAGGCCCTGCAGCTGCTCACTGTGTTCATACTTACCTTCCTGGGCGACGCCAGGAAAGTTTCCGCGCATGCGCTCGTTGGAAGGACCCCAGCCGTGATCACATGGTCCCACGTGGTCGCGGCTGAGGTCCTTCCAACGAGCGCACGCGCGGAGACATTCCCGGCGGTGCCCAGGAAGGTAAGTATCGTCGTGAGCAGCTCCAGGGGCGGCTGTGCAAATGCCGATAGTGCTCAATGCCGGCTTCCGGTATCGGAAAAAATATCGGGGGGTACTGCACGAGTACCAAGTACTCCTGCAGTACCCAGTATCGGCCCCAATACCGATACTAGTATCGGTATCGGTGCAACCCTACTGGAAATCGTGGGAGAGATTTCGCAGACAGATCCAGGTCATTTGGTGCTTTGATTCGGCAATAGAGTCTTCTCACTGGAAGGCAAATAAGGGTTGGCGTGCATGGGAGAAGGGTCGGGAGTCAGTCGCATGCAGGAGAATGAGTCCTTCAAGTCTATTACGTTGCAATACTGAGTGTTTCCCGATGTTAGTGCGAACAACTGTAAACAAAATCACTGTGGCGTTATCCGTAAGCCCCTGGTTCTCTCTTTCTGTACGAGACGGAGGTGGGGGTGTTCCACGTTGGCACACAGGATTTCTGCATGTCATACCTTAAATGACGCTGCACGTGGGTTTCAATGTTCTGTTTTTTGCTTTCCGAGGGATATTATACTGCTGACTTGAGAACAACATATACTGGAGGGATGTTCAAAGCGAGTCCAGGCGGATTATCTTCTGTCCATACTCCCAGAGAGCTGAGTCACTGCATGTGCTCCATCTTTCTCGAACTTTGAGGATCTGTAAGCAGTATGCAGTCTCTAGGTGATGTCCAAACGGTGGGCGAGTTGATGCAGACAGGTCTGTACGAAGACTGGGCCATTGTCCGACCCAATTGCAAGCGGTAATCCATACTGGTAGATAACTTCTTTCAGGTGGCACTTCACTTCCTCTGCGACTTTCTCAGTTCTGGTTGGATAGGCTTCAACCCATCATGTCAGAGTGCATACCAGCACTAGGAGATACTTGTACCCTTTGCAGGGTGGAAGTACGGTAAAGTCAATCTGAAGTAAGGCCATTGGTGATAATCCGATGGGTTATACTCCTGGCTGTTGTGATGGGCCTGATCTGTGGTTATTCTTAGCACAAGTGACACACTGTTCCATGGCAGTCTTTCCTCCATGGGTGCTGGCGTGTAGGGCAAAGACAATCTCTGGTGCCAATGTGGCAGGAAGGACTATTTGTCTGCTGGCTAGCTGGAACCATCCATCTTCTCAGAATCTTCATGGTTCTTCAGAGAACCACTTCTGCTCTTTTCCAGATTATGCTGGAGTCCAGTGGGCAAGTGGCGGCAGCAGCAAGGGGATTATCAGAGAGAGAATCTTCTTGTAACACTGGAGTTCTCCCCGGGTCCCCAGATGAGACAGTTCTCAGACAGTTCTATAGCGGGGTTCCTTTGTTCTTCTTCATGATTGCAAGGCCAGGCCTTGTCAGCTTCTTGCCCCACCCCATGCATTCCGTCCTTGCTCTTGAAGGGGGACTGGTCACCGGATATAGAAATGGTTGTATTCCCATATTTCGCATCCATCTTGTGACCGCTTGAGGATTATTTCGATGAATGCATTATTTGGTTCAAACCGCCGTTTGTTCAGGTAGAATTCCAGATTTGGCATGTCAGGTGGGGTACTGGTCAGATGGGTAAGGACCTCCGGGGGGTCTGGATGAGTTTCTGGGTATCTTTAACCTCTTCTTCAATCTCAGGAATCTGTTTCTCTACAGTAACGGTTCTTCAATTGCTACTACCGCCAGTATCCCCCCTTGGAGAAGAGCTGCGCATCATCCGTTCTCCTAGAGTCTCGCCAGCCTTCTCCATTTTTCACCGGGGTTTGAGACGGGCTCCTATATTAGTGCAACCCCCCTTTGAAGTCCGGGCTTGGGCGTGGTCGAGACTGGTGGGTCGGGATTCAGGCCTACAGCTATTCTGCAATCAGATGTATCCAGGGCACTCGTTCAGCGAAATAGACTGTAGTTGGGGTAGAGAGTAATACATGGAACGGTCCGTCCCATCTCGGTGTAGCCAGTGTCTTTCTTTCAATTATCTCAATTCATACTTAATCACCTGGCATCACCAGGCTGTTGTAACCAGTACTCTGATCTGTCAGAGAATTGGGAGACAAAACCTTTCAGACATTAGTAGCCTTCTCATGTACATAGCTAGGTCACACTCTGTCTGTGGTTGGTCACTAATTACACATTTTCTTTTAAAAATAGCAATCTGAAATTACAGATTTTGTGTTCATACTATGCATCATAAATCAAATTTGCTCTATCTAAAATTGAATAGAGTTGTACATTTTTAATTCGCTGACGTACTCCCCTTACTGTAGCTTCTGCACCCTCTGCCCTTCCTTCTCTCCCCGGCAGTAATCTCCATGGTTAGAACTCCAAGGCTAACAAACGTGTACTGTTTTTTATTTTGTTATTTTACTTTCTGGTCCAAATCCTGCTTCCCTTCCACCAAAGGAAAACATAACACAATAGAATACAGGATATTTTAAATCTAACTCGCATCTTATAGTAAGGGGTATTAACAGATCTACTAAGCGAGTCAAACACTGGCGCAAAACTAGGTGAGTCTGGAAAATCACTCTACAATTCTGCAGCAAAAAATACACTTATTTATATTATAGTACAGCAAGTAAAATCAGTAACCATCAGAAGAAAAGAAAACAATTTTTCTGAATATACAAAGTGCCAACGAGTCCCGTGGCGCTGCACAAAAATTTAAATATCTAAAATTGTAATCTTTTAGCAGAAAAAACCTCTTTACCCTGCCCCGCAGGGCAAAGCTGATATAAATATAAAGGCGGGGCGTTCATATTATAGACATACATTAGTTCTTCAAGAATAACAATTCTGCATACAGATGTCTATACTTTACATTTAATATACACTAAAATAAACTGACTTCGTGTAATATGCACAGAGGGTTAAGTTTTGTGACAGAACGCTCTGTTATCAGGTTCAGGCTAAAATAATGCTCTCCTCCCGCCCCCCTTTGTTGGAGAGCGTGTGGACTGCGAAGACAGCGAAAACCACGACAACTGGAAATCCTACTATTCTCAGTCAAAGCTTACAATGCACGCTAAATTTAGACATCCAGTTAAAAAGTTTGAATCTCTGTATGGGAACCAGGGGTTTGCAAATGTCCCTGGACACACCACACGCACACACACACACAATTACAATGTATACACTGTGAGACAAAGTATACACTGTGAGACACAATATACAGTCACACCAGGAAATCTTGACAATCAGACACTAGGGGCACACACTGTAAATGTAAAAGTGTACATACACACTCACATTACATACAGCAGCAGGTTGCTGTCAGGATCCCATTACTTGACACCTGGCTGAGCCAGTAAAAAAACACGTACATAAAACAGTTATTTATACCCCCACCACCCCAACACAAACATACACAATATATACTTACCACGTATTCATACTGATGGGGAAATCACACACTGACACAATGTACAGCATTTCAATTAACCCCATGCTGACATCTCAGTTTAACCAAACCTATCTGGCTAGCGTCAGAAACGAGATTACCGTGACCCGGTGCGTCCCAGTTGTTCCTGGACGGACAGCCCCCTGCCATGAGTGGAGATCCACAGAGCAGGAATTCCTGCTTGGCGCCTGGTAGATTGTCAGCTCATCGGCAATGGACGTTCCGTCCTGGAACGTGCGTGGGGAACTTCAAAGGGATCACAGGTAATCGGGGACCTCCTGTTATAGTTCTGGAATGGGGCTGGGATCACAGGGCGAGCGTTGATGGACAGGAGCAGGGGAATGGCACTAAGGGCCACGCTTTCTTCCAGGGATAATGGAGAAAACAGGGTGCGGGACTTTTCCTTTGGAAACTTTGGAAAGGGGGGGGGCAAATGGCCACATTAATACATTAATTGTCAGTATTTTATAATACATTTTGTGCATATATATATAAATCTCAGGTAGTTCTCTGTGGGTCTAGAAAACTACACTTATACGAACAATTGCTCTAAATACTTTATTTAAAATTTATTGTAATATCCCTTTATTACAAACAATGACCTTTACACAACAAATAATTAATTAATTCCGTCTCCTGCAATTATGCATCTATTTTACACATTTTCCTGCTTGGGTATAATACTTTAGACCTTGTGGATATGCTGGTGACGATTAAAGAAAATCCTTTTGAAAGATTTGCCCCAAATCTCGCACAAATAAGGCTTTTCTTGTGCATGGACAGTGCTGTGTGTCAGAAGATAGGACAAGTATTCAAATATTCTGAGACAAACAGGACAAATATAACCATTACAATGTGCCACGTATCTTGACGCCACATAATAATTGGCGTTTGACATTGTTTCCCTAGACAGCTGACTATTTTAGTCACTTTTGACTTTTCAATGACCATAGTGTACGGCAAGCCTTGGCTTGATTCTCTGCAAAATTATATATAATAAGGGATATGGTCGGCACATGGCTCGCAGCTGTTGATGAGGATACAACAGGACCAGGGGTGTAGTACGCCCCATCGATACATAAATCAGGGTAGAGACCTGTTGGCTGTTTTTGGGCAGTTGTCGTTGGGTTTACTATCCCTCCCTCCCTTTTTTTTTTTGTGGATATTTCACCATAAGAAGGGGGCTCGGATCTTGGGGTGAGGTAATAGTAATTGGTTTTTCCCTTCCTATTCTCCTCTGTTTCTATCCACCCTTCGTTCTCAATCTCTTTTGCAACCTTATACCATGCATGTGCTACATTCCATAAACCATTATCGGTCAACATTCCTTTTTTATTCTTCAATAAACTTCCCCATTCCTCTGCTTTCTACCGAGAAGGTTCAATTTCATAACATAACATTCCTTTTACCTGCTCTGTCTTCAACTAACTTGCGTGGAGTCATCCATCCCACATGGTTACTCTGTTCATTACACATTCCTGATTGTTAGCTCTTTTCCTGATCAATTTAAACAATGCACGTAGTTGATCAATAGTCAGAAATAGACATGTGCACAGCACAAAATTTGTTTTGAACTAATGGACTAGTCCTAAAATGCAATTTATTTAGTTGCTTTAGTATGAAAACTAATTTCATTCATCCGAAAACCAGTGGATACAATTACTATTGTAGTGGCTCCTCAGAGGGCTGAGATCGCTGCTTGTTACAGTATCTCTCACTCTCAGCACAATGTGTCAGGCAAAACTGTTACAGTAACTGACTGCTGCTCATCACAGCGCTCAGAGTTTCAGTAAAACTAGTAAATAATATTTCTATATATAATAGTTTAGAACAATATTATTTCCTTGTTTTACTGAAACTCTGAGCGCTGTTAGAGGCAGTTACTGTAACAGCTGAGTCTGATACATTGTACTGAGAAATAATATAACAAGCAGCCGATCTAAGCGCTCACAGCCACTGGATTTAAAGGGCTAAAAGTTCCTCTGTGTATAATGTATAGAACATCCTCCTGCATTAATTAATACCCCTCTCTGTATAATGTAGATAACATCCTCCTGCATTAATTAATACCCCTCTCTGTATAGTGTATACAACATCCACCTGCATTAATTAATACCCCTCTCTGTATAATGTATAGAACATCCTCCTGAATTAATTAATGTCCCTCTCTCTATAGAACACCCTCCTCAATTTATACCTTTCTCTGTATAACGTATAGAACATCCTCCTGTATTAATTAATGTCCCACTCTGTATAGAACATCCTACTGCATTGGCATGTGGGGGGTGCAGAACTTCGGAATGCAATGCTTATCCAGCAAAGGAGAGGGAACTTTTACTTAAACTTTGTATCTCAGTGAGGGGGAGACACAGGAATATGAAAGCAGGGGAGAGGGAAAATATTAATGTAAATCAATCTGAAAGCTCAGAGAAGAGATGACTGGTGCAAATTTTATTTTTATAATAAAATAAAGCATTTTAAATCCAGGGAAAACATTCAAATAAATCACACTGAAGGCTCATAATGTCAGAGTAACTATGATAGCTGGATACTAAATGTATCAGACGTAAAAAAAACCTTTATAACAAGCAGCACTGGGAGAGGAGAGGGACTTTATATAAAACGTGTATTATAGATGAAGAAAGGGGGATAGTGCTCCTGGTCCTGGATAATATAAAATGTATCAGACCTAAGCCCCTATTATGCAGAGCGGGAGGGGAGATAACACACGTTTTATAAAGTCCCTCTCATCTCCCAGCGCTGCTTGTTATAAAGGGTTTTTTACTATCCAGCCCTCCTCTGTCATTAGCTTTCAGTGTGATTTATTTGAATGTTTTCCTTCTCCGGCTGCTTTTATCATCTTGTCTGCCTCATAGACATGCAAGGGTTAAGTGAAGGTTTCCTCTCCTGTGCTGGCTGTCTGTGCTGCGAGTGAGTATTCTGGAGCTCTATCACTGTCAGATTTTCGGGTAGGGGTCGGTAAGGATTACGCATACAAACCTTTTCTGTAGCTTTGCAATGTTGCGCTCTTCATTGCTGGTCTCCTTCACTCTCAATGTAATATCACAAAAAGGACTGAAACTAAAATGTAGTGCATTTTATTTTAGTTTCTTTCGTTTTTTGTACTGAGCAGTTTCGTATCTCTTGAGTCATATGAAAACTAAACTATCCCAAAATTCAGACTAAATCGTTTTAGTACTAAAACTAATGCACATGTCTAGTCAGAAGTGAGGATAGACCTGTACCTATCGTGTCTTGCTACCAGGGATGTCTAGCCTGCATCCCGTGTTCTCGACCCCGACAGTAAAGCGTCTCATCCTCCCCTATATTCCAATTCCAAATCTAGTCTATATCAGGGCTCAAAATTTCAGGTTACAAGCTACTAGCCAGGTCTTAAGAGTTACTCGCCACTAGTTGTCCAGAGCGTATGACAGAGCTTCACAGTAATGTGTGGTATTATTATTATTATTCTTTATTTATAAAGCGCCAGCATATTCCGCAGCGCTGTACAATAAGCACAGTATAGACAGGGTTACAATAATGTGGTATGCATGAACGTATCACAGAGCACCACAGCCTTTTCTACACCCCCCTGCCCATCCAATTCTTCATGACCCCCTCCATTTTTTTTACACAGCTCCCCCCTTGTTTTGACAGCCCCCTTGATTTCACACAAATCCCTTTGTTTTCACACAGCCCCCTTGCTTTCACACAGCCCCTCCTCCTTTTTGCACAGCCTCCCACACGTTTTTGCACAGCCTCCTCTTTACTCAGCCTCCCACTTGTTTTTACACAGCCTCCTCTTTACACAGCCTCCTTTTTGCACAGCCTCCTTTTTGCACAGCCTCCCACTCATTTTTGCACAGCCTCCTCTTTACTCAGCCTCCCACTTGTTTTTACACAGCCTCCTCTATACACAGCCTCCTTTTTGCACAGCCTCCCACTCGTTTTGCACAGCCTCCTCTTTACTCAGCCTCCCACTTGATTTTACACAGCCTCCTCTTTATACAGCCTCCTTTTTGCACAGCCTCCCACTCGTTTTTGCACAGCCTCCTCTTTACTCAGCCTCCCACTTGTTTTACACAGACTCCTTTTTGCACAGCCGCACACTCGTTTTTGCACAGCCTCCTCTTTACTCAGACTCCCACTTGTTTTTACACAGCCTCCTCTTTACACAGCCTCCTTTTTGCACAACCTCCCACTCGTTTTTGCACAGCCTCCACTTTGCACAGCCTCCTCTTTGCACAACCTCCTCGATTTTACCCCCCCTTTTTACAAAGTCCACCATGTCTTCACACTACCCCCCTACGTTTTCACACAGCTGCTGCACCCCCCCTCATTTTCACTCACCAGTTTATGTCTCGGGCGGCAGCTCCTCCTTCTGCAGTCTGGCTCCACTGCCCTCCGCGTGCTTGCCTCTTCTTCTCTGTGCTGTCTGCGATGCATCACGTGGGTGGGTCAATCAAGTAACTCACCAAACGTGACTCTCGCAGTTCACATGGAAGGGGCGGCGCCAAAGCAGAGTGCCTGCCCAGACTCATGTTTGGAGTGTGGGACGCACGCTGCCGTACAGCTGATATGACACCTGATGATGGATCAACAAGGCGAGGCTCCCGAAAGGTCAGTCTGCCCCACCCCCACTCGCCTGCATGTAATTTCCACTCGCAGAATTTATTTATTTATTTATAAAGGATTTTACCAGGAAGGATACATTGAGATTTCTCTCGTTTTCAAGTATATCCTGGGTTCAAGAACATTGAAGTGTTACAGTTACAGAAATACAAAGTAATACAATGCAAGATATTAAAAAAACAACACAAATATACAGATTAACAGAAAATAAATATGTAGGAAATATAGTCACTAGGTTACATGTTTACAGGTGCATTCTGTATTGAGGTATGTTAGTAAGGAGCTTTTGAGTGACTTAAGACTGGGGGAAGATTTGATGGTGTCTGGGAGGTTATTCCATAAATGTGGTGCTCTGTAGGAAAATGAGGACCGAGCCACTGTCTTTTTGTATTGTGGTATTGCAAGTAAGGTGCTGTTCCTGGATCGGAGGTTATAGGATGAGGGAGCTGCTGGGGGAAGCAGTCTATTCAGGTAGGGTGGCAGCTTCCCAGAAATGCTCTTAAACACCAGGCTGGAAAGGTGAAGGGTGCGTCTGGATTCCAGCGATGGCCAGTTTAGCTCTTTTAACATGTCACAATGGTGGGACATGTAGTTACATTGTAGCGCAAAGCGGCAGAATGAGTTATACAATGTAGAAAGTTTATGAAGGTGTGTTTGCGGGGCGGCTGCATACACTACATCTCCGTAATCAATAGCCGGCATAAGCATTTGCTGTACAATCTGCTTTCCTACCGCGGGACTCAGGCAGGATTTGTTTCTGTACAGGGCACCTAGTTTGGGGTATACTGTAGTTTAGATGAGAGTTTTTCGATGTGGGGGCCAAAGGATAGATTAGGGTCCAACCACATTAGACCTAATTTTTACTCCCAATTCCTTGAAAGACCTGCACAAAGAAGCTGTCTTGTTTCTCTTTCCATATCCAATCGATGCAAGTCTTGCTGTAAATTCTATAAGGTGTGGGTCACCTTTAGAAGTGGAGAAGTCAAGCACCCAAGAGCCTTGATCCACTCAGAGCCAGTGCTTGGGCTCTTCAATATGTGAGTGGAACATCACATGACCATTCAATTTGTGTATTTAACAACCTGCACTATATATTGTATATTTTTCTTTACATGTTCCATATGGATCTTTGTCAACTAAGGGAACCGTCAGCCACCAATTAGCAATTGTCTTTGCGCCGCCAGATACGTATCATTTTCTATATATTTGAGAGAAGTGACTGTGGTCAGCATGCCATTTGATTTTGTCCCAACCCTTCGGCGGCTAGCCTGGAGGACCCCATTACCGCAGAGGAGATCAGTGCGGTTTTAAAGACGCTACAGCCCCATAAATGCCCCGGCCCGGACGGCCTTCCAGCAGAGTACTACCGTACCTTCTCATCCACACTAGTACCCCCGCCTACTCACGCTGTTCTCTGCAGTTCGATTGGCTTCTCCCCTTCACCCTCATACTTTATCAGCTACCATATCGGTTATCCTGAAGCCGGATAAAGATGCTTCCAATCCACGTAGCTACCGACCGATCTCGCTTCTCAATACGGACCTGAAGATCTTGGCCAAAGTTATGGCGAACCGATTGACCCGCTATTGCCGTCCCTGATCCACCCGGACCAGGTTGGCTTTGTGCCGGGACGCGAGGCACGCGATGCGACCACTCGTGCTTTGGGGGCTATTGGAGTGGCAAAGAGGACCTGCGAGGGCCTTCTCCTGCTATCCACGGATGCGGAGAAGGCCTTTGATAGAGTACGTTGAGACTTTATGTTTTCAGTGATGAGAGGCCTGGGAGCGGGACCCTTTTTTATGCGATATCTGGCGGCTCTTTATGATGACCATACGGCACGTGTCAGGGTCAACGGAGACCTGTCACCCCCGCTGATGGTGAAGAACGGGACCAGGCAGGGCTGTCCGTTGTTGCCTCTGCTTTTCGCCCTGACCCTCGAGCCGCTCTTGGTTGCTATTTGACGTAACCGGGATATAACGGGAGTTAGAGGACATACTTCTGACCATAAACTGTCGGCGTATGCGGGTGATCTACTTTTCTTCCTTACGAACGTTGATTCCACCCTGCCGGCCGTCATGTCGGAACTGGACTCATACGGCTCAGTCGCTGGTCTGAACATTAACCACGACAAATCAGAATTTCTGGGAGTCTCACTGGACCCCGTTACCTTGGAGTCTATTCACACTACTTATCCGTTTCGCCATTGCCCTACCTCTCTCCGATACCTTGGTACCTGGTTAGCGACCACTTCTGGTCGACTGCTTGATTTAAACTTTAACAGTATACTACGCACGTTTCATTCGGATTTGTCCAGCTGGACGAGTAAATACATCTCTTGGCTGGGCCGCGTAGCGGTGCTGTAGATGAATTTGCTACCACGCTTATTGTATCTTTTCCATACCCTTCCCATCGCAATACCAACCTTCTTCTTCTTAGCGCTCCGAAAGGAATTTCTGCATTTTGTGTGGCCGAAGAGTAGACCCCGGGTTGGATTGGCGGTGTTGTGCCGACCTAAATCCAAAGGTGGTCTGGCACTCCCTGATTTGAGACAGTACTATACGGCATGCCACCTCCTTAGGATCGTTGATTGGTCGGCCTCTGAGATGGATAAAAGATGGCTTGACCTGCAACGTATGTTTTCTGACTCTCCACTATGGGCGTTGCCGTGGTTCCCACCGAGGATACGTCACGGGACCCCCTCAGACCCTGACCTGGTTACTGCCACGCTACGTCTCTGGCACCGTTGTAAATTGCCCTACGGCTTATCCACAGCTATCTCCCCTCTCCTGCCCCTGAGTCATAACCCGGGCTACAAGCTGGAGTTCTACCTTCCCTGTGCGCCCGCTTGACGGGATCAGGAAGATTGCGAGCCTTGGATTTCCCTGATGATGCAGATGTCAACGACCCTACCTGTCTCCATCGCCCTTAGAGAAATTTAACTATCTACAGATCCGGACTTACCTTCATCATCTTAATTGCGATTACAGCTTACATCGACAACTCACCCCGTTTGAACGATTCTGCCATATGGGCCTTACGCTTGCCCACGGAGTATCCACCCTATATGGCTTACTTCAGAAGTCGGACTCGACTGACCCCCCTTTTACCTCTAGATGGGAGACGAAGCTTGGCATCACAATCTCGGATGTGCAGTGGGACATGACCCATATTCTGACACATAAAGGGTTCTACACCTCGAGCTCTAAAGAGACTTCTTATAAAATATTAACCTTTTGGTATAGGAATCCACTGCTCCTACACCGCATATACCCAGACGCCTCTCCAACCTGCTGGCGTTGTGACACTGAAGTTGGGACGTACCTTCACATCTGGTGGTCCTGCCCCCATGTGCTCCACTTTTGGAAACAGATCCACACTGCTATACACCAGGTGAATGATGTTGATCTCCCATTCACCCCGGAATGCTTCTTGCTTTTCCACACACCCCTCCCCATTAAAACGCTGAAACGTTCGATGCTCTTTCTTATGCTGCTAGCGGCTAGAGCCCTGATTCCAGTGCACTGGCGTTCGTCGACCGTACCATCTCTCCGATCGTGGATACACAGGGTCGAGTCTCTCCGTTCGGTGGACCTTCTGAAGGCCGCGGCCCGAGATGGAAGTGCAGACATGGGGCAGAAATGGTTCCATTGGCACGAGTACGCGGCGACCACGCTCGTACACTGGAGGTTACTTGAGAGGTTGTTGCTGGGGCGTGCCAACCTGGATATACATGACTTACATCCCACTCCCTCCCACCCACCCCACGTTGGGTTTTTTTCTCCTCTTTTCTCTCCTTTCCCCTCTCCTCCCGCCTCTCTCTCTATATCTCCCTCTCTTCTCCCTCCCACTGTCCCCGTCTCTTTGGTGTCCCCTTTCCCTCTCTATGTGCTGCGATGCTCTCTTCTTCACTTGCTCTTGGAGGTCAGATGTTTGACTCTGGACCCCCGTGGACGACAGACCTGTAAGTGGTCCCTGACACTTATAACAATGAAAAAACGATTTTTGGGCATTTTGAGTCCTATCCTGGGACCAACCTCATCCTCGCTTAGTTCACCAGAGACTGTATCGTGCTCAGCTTATTCTTTCTCCTGTATTTCTTTTATTTGTACTATTTCTCTGTTTTCAATAAAAAAAAAATTCATTTAAAAAAAAAAAAAAAGCAAGGGAAAATTGTTTATCATTTCTTTCAACTGAAAACCTTATTTTATTGCCTATATTTCTCCTTGTTTTAAAATAATTTAAATACTGTGGCTAATGTGCAAGATAAAGCGAACTGCTAAATAAAATGTTTTGATTATTATTTTTTAAGCAGATTGTACTGTGTTAGGTTAATATGTTTTTTCATCATAACATAAAATCATAACCTTGGTAGATCAGACTGGAAAAAGTAATAACACCGTGTGATCTGCTAAATAAAATGTTTCTTGATTTTTAGCACATTGCACTGTGTTAAGTTAATGGGGTTTTTTTCTTCTCTGGTTTCTGTGAATGCTTTATCTTGTGCACTTTCTGCTGTTTTGTTTTTATTTACTGTGGTGATGTACAACACCTGCAAAGATCCAGCACTTTGCACTTGTGTTTTCATGTAAGGTGACATCTTTGTGATGAGCTGCTCTGTGATGTCATACGCCCTCTGCAGGACATGCCTGAAAGGAGTCATCTGGGCCAATTCCATCAATATGCCGGACGAAAGCCCCGACACCATCAAATGTCCTGTTTGCTGGGAGGAAACCCCCAGGACGGGCCCCAATGCACCCAGAGACAACCATCTGCTTACAGCGAAGGTTGACAAATACATTACGATTAGCAATGCCCCGAAATAACCCACATGCCCGGTGCACAGAGAGCAGCCACTCAACATCTACTGCTCAACGGACCAGAAGCTCATCTGTGGGGCTTGTGGCACCAGCGACGAGCATGAAAACCATGAAGTGTCCTCCCTTGATAATGGCATAATCCAAGAAAAGAGATTTCTTCTGGAATGGTTGGTTGGATTTGAGCGAGCACAGCTCTCACTCTCCCAGCTAGAGAGCCACAAAGAGAAGGCTCTTCAGGAGATTTCCAAGGACTCAGATGAAGTGAAATCCTACTTTGAGAACCTGCAATTTGTGTTGGAGCAGAAGAAGAATGAGATCCTCTCTGAGTGGGAGAGCAAGAAGGAAGCGCTGAAGCAGGAGTATGACCCGGAGATCAAGAGACAGAAGGCAAAAGTAGACGAGCAACGAGAGGGTGTGAATGTCGTCAAAGACCTCGGCGAAGTGTCCAACCCTATAGATTTCCTGCAAGAAATGCAGAAGTTTTGGGGGAAATTCAGTTTGCTCCAGGAGGAGCCTTTACCGTCCTTCTCCAGCGTCACATCCATGCAGAAGATAGATACACGAGCATGGGATGATACGAAACTTGCAGACATGGGTAACCTGTCCTGGCCACCCAAACATCCCACCAAGAGGCAGGAAATCCACTGGAACATCTCCTGCTGGATTTGGGCCCTGTCTGCTGTGCTCATGATCTTCGCTATGATGATGACAGTATTATTCTTCCTTTCCTCCAATGACTTTCATCCGACCTACAATGACTCTGGTTTCCTAGTGGTTGTCTATTCTCCAAGCAGCGCTGGAAGGGAAGCCGGCAGACTTTCATTTTATTTCACCGTTGAGGAGCTAACTGACATGGCTGAGAGCTGTTTGGTCTACATCACCGACATCTTGGAAACCATGGCTGAATTCACCTCTTATTTTACATGTATGAAAGGTCCGGAGGAAAAACAACTGCTCCTGGGCATGGAGGAGAAGAAAGCCAGTCTCCATCCAACAGAGAAGCCCACCAATAAACCGATTATAAAGGAAGAACCAGCAAAACGTCTCCAAGAGTTGGAGAAAATACATTTCACAGAGAATCGACTGATTGTACATCAATATGTCAGGGCTGTGAGCTCCTACGTGTCCCATGCCATGGGAAAGGTGGCCAGGAAAATCACAGAGTACTGGCGGCTCGTCCTGAAGGAACTCCATTGCACGAGTGGAAGGTGTAAGACCTACACTGCAAGAATGATGGAGTGTATGGCGGATTTTCTTAACATTAGAAGCCAATAAGGTAATTTTTACCTTGCTTCGCTCCTACTTGATGCCGAAATCTGAGCTGACATAACTGCTAGGTTATGCGGAATGTGTTCGCACCTCTTTGATCTCAATGCTAATACCTCATTGGTGCGCTGCTGTGGTTGTATATGTTTCCTTTTCTGATTTTTATGACATCTTTGATCTTGTATTCTGTATACCTGTTTTGGTATCTTGTATTATCTGTCTTTACTCTTTACAATAAAAATTTTGAATTACAAAAAAATAAAAAAAAAACAATAAGAATGCACAGTTACATGAGAGGTCGAAGCCGGGCAGGAGAGGTTGAGGCCGGGCAGGAGAGGTCGAGGCCGGGCAGGAGAGGTCGAAGCCAGGCAGGAGAGGTCGAGGCCGGGAAGGAGAGGTCGAGGCCTGGCGGGAGAAGTCGAGGCCGGGCAGGAGAGGTCGAAGCCGGACAGGAGAGGTCGAGGCTGAGCAGAAGAGGTCGAGGCCGGGCAGGAGAGGTCGAGGCCGGGCAGGAGAGGTCGAGGCTGGATAGGAGAGGGCGAGGCTGCATGGTGCTCAGCCAGGCGCCTCATCCCGCCAACGGACCACCTTCTATAGGTCCCCAGCCATCTCGGCAGAATCGACGCCGGAGGCATAGGACACAGCACTGGATCATCCGTCACCTTGCCTACCACCCGATGGCCAGCTTCCCAGGGATACTCAAAGGAGGGATTCTAAGGGGAAATCCAGGCAGAAATTCCCGTTTTCAGCTGAATCTGGCAGAGCACACATAAAGCACGTCGTCTTCCCTGCTCGGCCGGCTATGTCCCCACATGCCTCTCTTCAGCCTACGACCATTACAAAGACCGTGTGATTATAATGCAGAGTCATCACAATATTAATTTACCAAATAAAAGCTGCTTTATAGCTACAGCGCGTGTCCTGATATTATGATCTGATGTGTATGAATACTGTATATCGTGTAATGTCACGTACGCAGCTTATCCAGCAGGAGACACGGCCAGGGATTCGCATTCTGGTGGCCTTTGGTCTCCTCCGCTCATTACTGCTGTAGTTAAACACATATTTACAGACTCCTGATAAAAATACTGTTTGGGAGACACAGGGTTATCCAGTTAATGCCTTTGTTGAGTTTTGATGCAACCAGGATAAACATTGGTCTAGAGAAGGGAATCCATAGAAAGTCAGGGGAAGCTTCATCAATGAAACGCTAGCTGCCCTTCTTTGATTTTTGGATCACCGACGTGCATAGGCGACTCTACAGGGGGGCAAGGGGGGGCAATTGCCCCCCTAGGTTATCTCTTGCCCCCCCCCCACCAAAAATCAGCGTCCAGCTTCCCACACTTTTCGGACCGCTGTATCTCCGTCCCAGTGCATCCTATATGTCTAGATGTCATTGGAAACGGCAGATTCCGGCCTTTCCAATGATATCCAACATGACCATATTCAGTTTGAAGTAAAAGTCCTAAAACATTAAATAATAACTGCACTTAAACTTAAACATTTTCACAGGGTTAAAATGGCTCAGCAGTGAAGTGGTTAATGTTCAGACTTTACATTACATTGTGTATTATGTTAGTTTTTGCCTTGGTTTAGTTGTATATTAAAGGTTAGTGGGCAGACTTCATTCCTCACAGTATACATTTTATTTTTCCTTCATTAATGGCATTGTAGGGGTTAATGGGTTGGCTACATGCCTCACAGTGTATTCATTTCTTGTTTTACCTTGATTAATGGCATTTTAGGGGTTAATGGGTAGGCTAAATGCCACATTATTTATTTTGTTGTATTTCAATGGGTTTATGGCATTTTAGGGGTTACTATGGAAGTTAGAATCTAAAGGGTCTAATCATCTTTAGATCCTCTGCTTTTCGTCACATTTCAGGGAATTCATTTCGCCGAAAATATAGTGAATTCCTATTTAGTGAACGGTCACTGTAATTTGCTAAAAGTGGAGTCGCTGAAGCAGCAATCAGACATTCAGCGAAAACTGCCGAATTGTGGCAATTAAAATATTGAATTTAAGTATCAGGTTAGTACAATATAAAGGTATCATTGCATCACATCACTCCGGGGTTTTGGAATCTTATTTATATATACTTATTATGGGCACTATTACCTGGTGTGAGCTAAGCCTTGTGTCGGCGTGGTTTTGCGTTAGCGCCAGGTTAATCGAGTCTAGTGCCGGACCAACAGATCGTTTGCCTCCCGCTACAAACGTGAAAAATCACTTAGGCTGGGTTCACACCTAAGCGTTTTTTGGTGTGAACCCAGCCTAAGTGCGTTGCTATTAGCGATTTGTACCGCAAGCTTACTGTATTTCCGTGTCCTTTACTTAACACGTGGAGCGCTAGAGATCTCTAGCACTTTTGCAGCTAACAGATCACTTGGTGCCAGCGCTAATTTTTTGAGAGGCGCTAATTGCATCATTTTACCTACTGCTCAACCCTGGTGCTAACTACGAAAAAAACTGAAAAAACAGATCTTCGCCCAAAAATTAACAGGCAATTGAAAAGAATGCAGCAGAGGTGTTCTCTTGGCCCCATACACTATAGCAATGGACCTGGTCCGCATTGTCGTTGCTGTTGCAGTGATCTCTATTATGATATTGATGTATCCTTTATCCACATATATCCTTATTCTAATATATTGCCTAATTTTAAACATTTTATGTTGGGGGTTATTCATAGTATGTAAGCGGTTGATTATTATTACGGTGACCGTGTGGACCATGTTTAAAGGGACACGTGAATAAGTCTTGCCTGAAACATGTAGGGCCATATTACAATGTTGGTGCTAACTTAACCAGAGCTGTTGTAAACTTATCAGAGCCATTATAGCCTATGGAGCTGTTAAATTAACAACAGCTCTGGTTAAGTTAGCACCAACTTTGTAATATTGCCCGTATTATTTATATGCTGCAGCAGGGAAATTTTTGTCGCTCACCTGGCCTTCCTTTTGGATCTATTAAATGCAGTGTAATGATTCTACATGCTGTCGGGTGGCATTTATCATACAATGCCCATCAGCCTTAATATATGTGTGCATATAAACATGGATGATACAACCACCATGGAGGATTTTAATAATGCAGGGGTGTGAGGTTATTCACTGCATGTTGCAAGGATTTGGCAGCGCCACTGATATTATAAAAATAGAAAATATGTGCAGGGTTCGCCAACCACCCAAAGTGCCCTCTATCCCCGAACACACAGAAAAAATCAAAGAGTGGATGAAAAATAGGTGTGGCGCTCCCCTTAATTAACAACAATATTTGTAGTATAGATCCGTATGGATTTACAATCTTATGCACCCGATAAACTCTAGAGATCACCACAGGAGAATGTCTCACAAATATACCTTATGGCACAACAAGAATTTTGATGCGGTTTGGATTTGATGTACCGATAGGGAAAAAACAAAGATAATATGTCATAGCGCACCCTATATGAAAAAGTATCGTGACCAAACAGACATATGTCTTGTAGGGATGAGCCGAACACCCGAGTTCGGTTCGCATTCGAACTTTTCAAAAGTTCGAATTCGAACTCGAACACAAACTCAATACGAGTCAATGGGACTCAAACTTCGATTTTTAGAGTGCCCTCCAAGAGGGCATATATGCTAGATATTCGTCATAAAAGGTATATGGGGGTCCGGGTAGTGCCCTGGGGGACAGGAAACAAGGAGAAAAAGTAAAAAAAAAAAGTTTTAAAGGGACAGTGAGTTTTCCATGAAATAAGGGTTAAAAATAAAAACGAAAAAATTCCTTCAAATATCGTGCCTAGGAGGTCCCCATAACCTGCCCGTGAAGTGGCGGATTTCTAGGATGTATAGAAACATTTAAAAACAATGTCCGGGTCCGGGTAGTGCCCTGGGGGACAGGAAACAAGGACAAAAAGTTTTAAAAAAAAGACGTTTTTAACCCCTTCACTGCTGACGACGTGTGGGACACGTCCTCAGTTACTCCTGCTGTATGCCAATACCATCAGCATTGCGGGACCCCCGGCGAAGATACTCACCTCTCAGTCCGGGGTCCCGCGGCGTTCTGACTTCAGCGTCCTCAGACGCTGAAGTCAAGCTCCTCCCGAAGTAAATGACAATGCCGGGAGATCGCCTGGAAGGGGGGGGGGTCCGTTCGGATCCCTCTAAATCCCGATCAGGAGGTCCCACAAAAAAAAGCCAGGCACCGCTTAAAAGGAGAGAGTCTCCCCTTTTAAGCAGTGCATGGCTTTAACAACTTAGGCACCGGGTCGCACTTCGGCGCATTGCGGCGCTGGAGTGCGGCCTAGCTCCGGTGGGGGCCGCCATCTTGGATCGCGGCTCCACCCCCGGGACCCCCCTCACTGTCTGACGTCCTCGCGCATTGCGTGAGGACGTCAGACAGCCGGGGAACCCCTAGCTGCCCGGAATCCCCTAGTGGAAATAGGGGGTTCATTTGAGGGTTCACAGAGATTAGGGATGCACCGATACCACTTTTTTAAGACCGAGTACGAGTACCGATACTTTTGTTCAAGTACTCACTGATACCAAGTACCGATACTTTTATTTTATGTCACGTGACGCTTTCCAATAAGAACAGACCTCATATAAAGCCCCCAGGTCTCATAGATATGCCCCCCCCAGCTCATGGATATTGCCCCAGCTCATGGATTTGCCCCCCAGCTCATGGATATTGCCCCCAGCTCATGGATTTGCCCCCCAGCTCATGGATTTGCCCCCCAGCTCATGGATATTGCCCCCAGCTCATGGATTGCCCCCCAGCTCATGGATATGCCCCCCAGCTCATGGATATGCCCCCAGCTCATGGATTTGCCCCAGCTCATGGATATTGCACCAGCTCATGGATATTGCCCCAGCTCATGGATATTGCCCCCCAGCTCATGGATATTGCCCCAGCTCATGGATTTGCCCCCCAGCTCATGGATATTGCCCCAGCTCATGGATTTGCCCCCCAGCTCATGGATATTGCCCCAGCTCATGGATTTTGCCCCCCAGCTCATGGAAATGTCCCCCAGCTCATGGATATGTCCCCCAGCTCATGGATATGTCCCCCAGCTCATGGATATGTCCCCCAGCTCATGGATTTGCCCCCAGCTCATGGATATTGCCCCAGCTCATGGATTTGCCCCCCAGCTCATGGATATTGCCCCCAGCTCATGGATACTGCCCCAGCTCATGGATACTGCCCCCAGCTCATGGATACTGCCCCCCAGCTCATGGATATTGCCCCCAGCTCATGGATATTGCCCCAGCTCATGGATATTGCCCCCCAGCTCATGGATATTGCCCCCAGCTCATGGATATTGCCCCCCAGCTCATGGATATTGCCCCCCAGCTCATGGATTTGCCCCCCAGCTCATGGATATTGCCCCCCAGCTCATGGATAATGCCACCCAGCTCCTGGATATGGCCCCAGCGTGGATAATGCCCCCCAGCTTGTGGATAATGCCCCCCAGCTCGTGGATACTGCCCCCCAGCACATGGATTTGCCCTCCTCCCCCCTCCGCTCATACTTACCTTCCTTTAGCGCCGCCGGGAAAGTCTTTGCGGCGCGCGCTCCTTGGAAGGTCCCCAGCCGCGACCACGTGGGACCATGTGATTGCGGCTGGGGTCCTTCCAACAAGCGCACGCGCGGAAACTTTCCCGGCGTCGCTCAGGAAGGTAAGTATGAGCGGAGAGCAGCTGCAGGGCCTGTCCGAATGCTCTATCGGCATTCGGACAGGCCCTGCAGCTGCTCTCCTCACTTTGTTTATACTTACCTTCCTTAGCGACGCCGGGAAAGTTCCCGCGCGTGCGCTCGTTGGAAGGTCCCCAGCCGCGATCACATGGTCCCACGTGGTCGCGGCTGGGGACCTTCCAAGGAGCGCGCGCACGCGAAGACTTTCCTGGCGGCGCTATAGGAAGGTAAGTATAAACAATGCAGAGAGCAGCTGCAGGGCCTGTCCGAATGCCGATAGAGTATTCGGACAGCCGCCCCAGCCCCTTTGATGCCGGCAAGCCGGCTCAATGCCGGCTTCCAGTATCGGAAAAAAATATCGGGGGTACTGCACGAGTACCAAGTACTCCTGCAGTACCCGGTATCGGCACCGATATCGATACTAATATCGGTATCGGTGCAACCCTAACAGAGATGCTGTGAACTTGTGTATAGAGATGCTGTGAGGCTGTGTATAGAGATGCTGATGGGGTTGTGTATAGAGATGCTGTGAGGTTGTGTATAGAGATGCTGTGAGGTTGTGTATAGAGATGGTGGTCCCCATGACGGCGGAGACTTTGGTGGTCTTTGTAATCGTGATGATGTTGTTGGTATCTATACACAGCATCTCTATACACAACCCCATCAGCATCTCTATACACAGCATCTCTATACACAGCCACACAGCATCTCTATATATAACCTCACAGCATCTCTATACACAGCCTCACAGCATCTCTATACACAACCCCATCAGCATCTCTAAACACAGCCTCACAGCATCTCTATACACAGAGATGCTGATGGGGTTGTGTATAGAGATGCTGTGTATAGAGATGCTAATGGGGTTGTGTATAGAGATGCTGTTTGTGTATAGAGATGCTGATGGTGTTGTGTATAGAGATGCTGTGAGGCTGTGAATAGAGATGCTGTGAGGTTGTGTATAGAGATGCTGTGAGGCTGTGTTTAGAGATGCTGATGGGGTTGTGTATAGAGATGCTGTGAGGCTGTGTATAGAGATGCTGTGAGGTTATATATAGAGATGCTGTGTGGCTGTGTATAGAGATGCTGTGTATAGAGATGCTGATGGGGTTGTGTATAGAGATGCTGTGTATAGATACCAACAACATCACCACGATTACAAAGACCACCAAATTCTCCGCCGTCATGGGGACCACCATCAACATCATTACCGTTATAAAGACAACCAACAACACCGCTGCCACCATGACAACTATTATCCACGTCAACGCTATAATGAAGACAAATACCAACATCGCAAGCATCACAAAGATCATCATCCATATAACCGCCATCAGAAAGATCATCAGCACCATTAGTGCCATCACCAGCAACATCAACCTCAACAAAAATCTAATTCATCATCTACATCAGCGTCATCCATAACATCATTCTCCTTAACAAAATCAGCGTCATCCATAACATCATTCTCAACATCATAATCCACAACAATATCAGCATCATAAACCAGAACATCATATAAAAGACCTTGTTTCTCCTGTGTTTTCCCAGTGTAAGATCATACGCCAGTCCACGGCAACTTGAAACATCTGCATCTGCCTCTCTCCACGCGACATCCTGGATATTGCCATGAAGGTAAGTGGAATTGTATTATAATTTTAACAAGTAGGCATGAAATAATGGGAGTTTGTTGGGATTTATTGAGGACTGTGGTTAACCCCTTAACTACCAAGTGATTTAAAAAAAAAACAGTCAGAAACCAGTAAACAAACTATAAAGTAAGAAATATTTGAGCTTATACTCATTGGGCACTATTACGATCATCACGCTAAACAGGGACGCTAGGGAGAAATACCCACGCCTGCAGGTTTCTCCTTAGCGTCCCCTGTTTAGCGTGATATTCCAGTGCAGGCGCTAAGCCCCGGGATGCACGTGCGTCCATGGGATTCAACTGAGCCTAACTCTGCCGGTGACATGACTTGCAGGATATCAATTTGCGAGATCCGGCATGTCAGCGTAGTGATCCACAGAGGGAAAGATTTTCCCCCAGTCTCTCCCGGCGGCCAGAGGAAGCAGTTGTAGCCGCCGTTCCCGCTGCAGGATGGAAGGGGAGTATATGAATTATTTGGGGGGGGATTGTTGGCTGGTGCTGACGGATTCTGCAGCAGTGGAATCCATTAGCACCAGGTCCTGGCTGTGGTTAACTTTCGAGTTAACCACAGCCGGACGGTAATTAGCGTTAGTACATTGTAATCCTAACGCTAATTAAATCTTTGCACTCCCCATGTGACGTATAGGGAGCGCAAAGTACAGTAAGCTCGCACTGAAAAGCACAAGATCCAAATCGCTTTTATTAATCCAGGTGTATTAATCCGTTAGCGTGTGGATTGTGTTATGGTGCACCCACGCTAGGGCCACCATTGCTAACGTTAACGCTCACACAGATGAGCGCTAACGTTAGCGTCAGGATTGTAATAGGGCCCATTGTATTTCTTACAGCAAATAACCTATTTTGGCCAGTAGATGGCGCCATCTACTGCCAAATTGAGTTACAGAGGTTTGAGCAGCAAGTCTGTGTTTTTTTTTCTCCCTGCATCGGCTGCTGACAGCCTGATATTTCAGCAGCTGATTTTACAGTTTAAGCTCTTTGGACATTATGCTCACAGGGCTAAATATTTGGGGGCACCTTCTGCAGCGCACTTGCTTTTTTTAAAAAAAGTTTATATTTTACATATATAAAACAAAACCACGGAGAGAGAGACAAACACATTCAAAAACCTGCAACAACAGCTCCATGCATGGGTGCATAATACCAGCTTTTACCACAAGGTGAAAATTTCTATTCAGCAAAGCTCAGAGATAAGAAATTTTCACCAAGTGGTAAAAGCTGGTATTATGCACCCATGCATGGAGCTGTTGCTGCAGGTTTTTTAATGTGTTTGTCTGGAGTGCTCTCTCCATGGTTTTGTTTTCTATTTTATTTTTGAGACGCACCCGCACTAAATGCTCGAGTGCCCAGCCATTCTGATGCTTCTTAATGCAAGAGCTTTAAGTTACTGGTTGACAAGAATTCATATTTCTGACATAAAACCCAGAAGTCTGATCAATTCAAGCTGAGTGTCAGCCCTCTGCACAAGGCAGATCTAGAGGCGGGGCCAGACACACACGGCAGAGCTAAAGGCAGAGCCAGACCCACGAGGCGGAGCCAGACCCATGCGGTAGAGCTAGAGGCGGAGCTAGACCCACGAGGCAGAGCTGGAGATGGAGCCACACCCATGAGGTGGCACTAGAGGCAGAGCCAGACCCATGAGCGGAGCTAGAGGCAGAGTTAGACCCACGAGACGGATACAGACCCATGAGGCGGAGCTAGAGGCAGAGCCAGACCCACGAGGTGGAGCTAGAGGCAGAGCCCGACCCACAAGGTGGAGCTAGAGGCAGAGCCTGACCCACGAGGCGGAGCTAGAGGCAGAGCCTGACCCACGAGGTGGAGCTAGGCCTAATAAATCTAGGATCTAGTTTGCGAGTAGCGCAGGAGAGATGCTGGAAACGGGTCGACAGCAATACCTCCTGTCCGACCTGATAGGAAGGGGATTAGGAACGGAGTAGGTCACCATAGAAGTTGTATGTGGCCTGAGCAGCTAGGAGACATTCCTGTGCCGTGAATCGACAGCGCTGGAGCGATTGTAGTCGCTCTGAGACACTAGGAACAGGGGTGCCAGAGGGCAATCAGGTAAAGGGGCCAGATGGTACCCATACAACATAAAGAAAGGTAAGCACTGAATGGAATCGTGGAGGCGGGCAATATAGGCCAACTCTGCTGTACCTAAGAGCTCTGCCCAATATGTGGTGTGGCAGCCTAGGTATGTCTCTAGGGAATGGTTGACTCTCGCGGTCTGTACGTTAGTGTGCAGGTGAGGTGCTGTGGAGAGATCTACCGTGATACCCAGGGCCTGACAGAAATGTTTCCAGAATCTCAATGTGAATTGCACAACCCTATCTGACACTACTGAGACGGGTACACCATGGAGTCGGAAGATCTCCTGGAGGAAAAGGGATGCTGTTTTAGCTGCGGTGGGGAGACCGGACACTGGAGTAAAGTGAGCCATCTTGGTGAATCGATCCACCGTGACCATGATAGTAGTAAACGCCTGGGAGGGAGGCAGATCAACGATGAAGTCCACAGTGACATGTGTCCACGGGTGTGTGAGAACACAAAGCTTTTGCAAAAGGCCTGTGGGTTTCATATGCAGGCTTTTCATTCTCACACAGGTATGGCAGGACTTGACGTACTGTCTTACGTCTTGAAGGAGGTGTTGCCAGTGGAAGTATCGGGCAATCAATTCATTGTTCTTTCTTTCTCCTGGATGGCCACCGCTGGGAAGGTCACGGAAGTTCTGAAGGACTGCCAGGCGGTCTTCTTGAGGGACGAAGACACATTATTGTGTGGACGGCAGTGTTTAGGTTTGTGGCTGCATGTGGATGTTTAAGTTATCTCAAATACTTTGCATAAACGTGGTGGTGAGATCAAGGAAGTGTTGTGGTTGCAGGATGGTCTCGTTTGTAATATGTACTTGGGTTCAGGGAGAATATTAAGTCACATGATGTGATGAATGCCTGATACTGGTTTCGTCGACTGGCATAACGTTCGGGCATCGGTACACGGGGTTCTGGTACATGAAAGGGTTTAGCGGCATGACTGACCGGAATGGCTTGGAGGGTATGAATCTGATCTTGTAGATGACGGTGTCTGTTTTGCGGAGAGTTCCATGGCTCCAGTATTCTGTCAGGGTGCCACCCTGTGGTAGTTGGTAACAACTCAAGTGATGTCTTTCGGTGCAAAGGTACAAAGAGGACAGGCTGAATCGAGGGTGGAGGTCACAAGGCCGGGTCATACACAAGACGGGAGAGTGTATAGAAAAGGCAGGAGCTGAACACAAAAAGGACTGCTACAATACTGTAGCAAGGAGGGAATGGGCTACCTGGCTTTTATATACTGCAGCTCCCCCTCATCCAGTAGGAGGCCTGTGACGTCATCAGTGCCTGCCGTGCCCTGGACGCCATCTTGGCGAAGACCAGGCGCAAGTGCACCTGGTCAGAGGCCTGGAGCCTGGGGCTACGCCGGAGACCACCGGCCGGCGGTGGAGGAGCCGGCGCCTCACCTCACCTCCCTGGGGCATGAGGACAAGCCGAGGAGGTGAGCCGGCAACCTCGCTGCAACCTGAACAGAGATGCCGGGAGGGCGGAGAGGCGGTCGCAACCGGCGCCGACGGGCCAGCGGCCGTGACAGAGCCAGACACAAGGCTGAGTCAGACACAAGGAAAGCTTTCGTTACCCAATGTGAATGTATTAGGCAGCTTTTACCATGAATAACATGTAAAATGAGTGATCTGTAAAATAAGTAAAATTTTAAAAAATGAAGAAAGCACCGGTGTAGGCCCCACAACCACAGAACGCCAAACACTGAATTAATCACACCCAATATATTGTCGATATATGACTAAAAAAAGGGGGGGATACAATTACCAGAGCATGTGAATGTAGCCGGATCAACGTTCTTATAAACATGTAAAAGAGAAAAGGCAAAAACACATTGTGCAATACATATGTAATAAATGATACAGCGACGTTCTGGTAATGAAAATCCACTCACATGGGCCAGAGCCTGTACAATTCAAGGCTCTATATGAAAACGTTGGATCCCTTCAGGGATGACCCCGTCCCTCTTCATATACCCTCCAAGTATAAGATGGATGCCATGCAAGGATGACCACAGAAATGGACCATAGCGTAATTCAATAACATAAGCAGATAATTTAAGCTTTTCAATAGGACCAAACTCACGTGGTATAGAGCCTGTGTCGTGTCCACTGGCTCCGTAATAAAAATTGGGTGTGTTGGGGACACACCAAACCCCCTTGTATCAGCAAAAAGAGAACTTCTTTTGTAAATATGAAAAATGTAATAAAACATAAACCAAACGCGTTTTGCCGTGACAACGTTATGCAAACCTTTTCATGACCTACTGGGAATCCCAGTGGGTCTTCGGTTCGCATGCCTGTGTCCGGGACCTCGCCCTCTATAGAAGGTACATCGATGATGTCCTAATTATCTGGAGAGGGACGGAAGATGACCTTAAAATATTTCTAGATTATCTTGAGAAAGGAAGGATTTTACCAGGAAGGATACATTAAGATTTCTCCTGTTTTCAAGTATGTCCTGGGTGGCGAGTATGTACCGTTAGGTGTCTTGCCAAGGACAATTACTGGAGAGGTTGCTCGCTGGGATCGAACTCCACAGGCTCTCTCCATGCAGAGCAGTGACATTACCTCTACTCCACCCAGCCGGTAATGGGAATAACTGGGGCATTAAGTTAACCTACACTTGGAGTAAAAGTACCATTAATTTCCTGGATCTGGAAATTTATGTAAAAGAGGGTAGGGTGCAAACCCGTACACATTTTAAGGATACTGATGTCAACAGCTTTATAGACATCAAAAGCGGCCATCTATCCTGTTGGCTGGAGGGTGTCCCTCGGGGACAGATGCTCAGAATTAGACGTAACTGCACCGAATTGACCGATTACCAACAACAGGCGGGAAAGATGGCTATAGACTTTGTGGAAAAAGGCTACGAGAAAGATAAGATCCGAGAAGTTATGGATGAGGTACAGATGGAGGATAGACAAACCCTGTTAAAATATTTAAAAAAAAAACAGGGAAAGGTAGGAATGAACATATAGCCCCATTCATTTTTAATTATAGTACGGGGAATAGGGGTATTAGGGGTATAGTTCGACAATACTGGGAGATCCTTAGGCAGGACCCGATATTGCGAGAGATCATCCCGGAAACACCTCAGTTCATTTGTAGAGGAGCTAAAAACATCAAGGATTGTATAGTAAATGTCAGGATCGGGTAAACCCGCTTGCAGACTGTAAGCCAACAGACCCTGACCAACCGGTCCTTAGTAATGGCCGGGTTATGGTCAGTAATACTGAGAATGACGAACACAAATAAAGTGGCGGAGTGCAAAGAAAAACAACCTGCGGAATAAAGTAACCCACAATGCTCTAGCTAGCCGGTCCTTAATAATGGCCGGGTTAAGCAGAGCAAACCAACAAAACACACATAGGCAGGGGTTAAGGAAATAGAGGTCCGTTATACTATGTCAGAAATCAGGGCGCCAGAATACAGGGAAGTCGAAACAAGCCGGGATCGTATAAACCAGGAAATCAGTCAGAATAGGAATTAAGAAATAACAACACGGCACTAGGAGTAACAGGAACCACGCTAGGGCAACTTGCTAAGAGAAAGGAAGCCCTTTAAATAGAGCCACAGCACTTCCTATTGGTGCTCAGAGGAGACGCCCTGCTCTGCTATAGGATCACTGGTCATGTACTGCGATTGGTTGTCCTTCCTGCATGCTGCGTCTGATTCGCAGGCAGCAGCATTCTCTGTCCTGTAGTACACAGTACCCTGGAATAAGGCTTTCTGGGTATCAGCTGTTGTGACGGCCGCAACATTTCCCCGGACATGGGTCGAAGGTGCAACATTTCCCTGGACATGGGGTGAAGGTGCAACATTTCCCCGGACTTGGGTTGAAGGTGCAACATTTCCCCGGACATGGGTCGAAGGTGCCACATTTCCCTGGACATGGGGCGAAGGTGCAACACTTCCCTGGACATGGGCCACCGTGACAGTAAATAGTGCATTCAGAAGGAAGGGGAAGAGTAATACTAATATGTTGGGAGTCCGAGATGGATTTTATAAATGTGGCAAATGTTTAGGTGTAAGAATAACTATACCCAAAGAAAGATCTATGATGTCACTTTTGGGAATAAAACTGCACATATTAGAGGCGTATTTAACTGTGCATCCAAATATATAGTGTATTGCCTCACATGTCCATGTGGGTTGCACTATATAGGGACCCTTAGCTGTGCGTCTGGGGGAACACCTTCGCAATATAAGGAAGGGTTATGAACTGCATAACCTTTCCTTACACTTCAGAGATCATCATGCACAGGACCCGTCTGGTTTGGAGTATTGCGTCCTTAGAAAAGTCTCCAAGAGTTGGAGAGGGGGTGACATAGACCTTATTTTGGCTAGGGAGGAGATGAGATGTATTTTTGAGTATGGCACTTTGGTCCCATTTGGCCTCAACAGTGACTTCGAAATACACCACTTCCTGTAAATCATAGATTCAACTACCGTCTTATGGTCTTTAGATTCAGGTCACGGTGTCACTCTGTTCTCTGCATCTACAGTTGTGTTCAAAAATATTCAACCCCCCCACTGAAATTGAGTGTTTTGGCCAGTTTGACATTGATTTTGATCATTCAGTCATCTTGCTTACAATTAAATCAAAGAGGCACGTGTAGGTCAGACAAATATAACATAACAATTATAATGAAATAACCACAAATGTCTTTTCTGTGCTCACATCATTATCAGTTTTTTTCAACCCCAAGTGACATTCAATCTTAGTACTTAGTACAACATCCTTTTACAGTTATAACAGCTTTTAAACGTGAAGCATAGCTTGACACAAGTGTCTTGCAGCGATCTACGGGTATCTTCGCCCATTCGTCATGGGCAAAAGCCTCCAGTTCAGTCACATTCTTAGGCTTGCGCACTGCAACTGCTTTCTTTAAGTCCCACCAGAGGTTCTCAATCGGATTTAAGTCAGGTGACTGCGATGGCCACTCCAAAATGTTCCAGCCTTTAATCTGCAACCATGCTCTAGTGGACTTGGAGGTATGCTTGGGATCATTGTCCTGTTGAAAGGTCCAACGTCTCCCAAGCCTCAGGTTTGTGACGGACTGCATCACATTGTCATCCAATATCTCCTGGTACTGAAGAGAATTCATGGTACCTTGCACACGCTGAAGCTTCCCTGTACCTGCAGAAGCAAAACAGCCCCAAAGCATGATCGACCCCCCGCCATGCTTCACAGTAGGCAAGGTGTTCTTTTCTTCATAGGCCTTGTTCTTCCTCCTCCAAATATAGCGTTGATCCATGGGCCCAAACAGTTCTAATTTTGTTTCATCAGTCCACAGAACACTATCCCAAAACTTCTGTGGTTTGTCCACATGACTTCTGGCATACTGCAGTCGACTCTTCTTATTCTTTGGAGACAGCAAGGGGGTGCGCCTGGGAGTTCTGGCATGGAGGCCTTCAATACGCAGTGTGCGCCGTATTGTCTGAGCTGAAACTTCAGTACCCACATCTGACAAATCTTTTCTCAGTTCCTCAGCAGTCACACGGGGACTTTTCTCCACTCTACGCTTCAGGTAGCGCACAGCAGTCGAAGTCAGCATCTTCTTTCTGCCACGACCAGGTAGCGTTTCAACAGTGCCCTTTGCCTTGAATTTCTGAATGATGCTTCCTATGGTCTCTCTTGGTATGTTTAACATCTTTGCAATCTTCTTATAGCCATTGCCCTTCCTGTGAAGAGTAATCACCTCTTCTCTTGTCTTCCTGGACCATTCTCTTGACTTCACCATGTTTGTAACCACACCAGTAAATGTCTAGAAGGAGCTGAGTATCACAGTCATTTTAAAGCTGCCTAATTGGTGCTTATTATGCTTTATTGCTGCTCCGTGACATCCACAGGTGTTTTCAATACCTGATTAAAAATACTTGAATGAACCTCTTTTCTTCAGAGTGGTAGTCTTTAAGGGGTTGAATAATTGTGTCAATAAAGAATTCACAAAAGAAACATTTACTACTGTATTACAAAACCAATTGATGTCATTTTAGTTGCATATGGTTCTTTAAAAAGTCCTTGTAGGATTTCATTCTGAATACAATTACAAATGTACACTAAATTCCCTAAAACCCTTTACAGCATTGGGGGTTGAATAATTTTGAACACAACTGTATATGTTCACATACATGACCTATGTATTAGTAATTTTGTTTCATTGTTATATTTTTATACATATATAAAAAAAAATTATATTATATTATTTTTCTATATGATTTTATAATTTTTCTTTTAAGTATATGGTTGGAGTCACCATTGGATATGGGTATATTGTGGTCCCTCTGTGGTGGTGTCTGTATGTGCATATGATGCAGGGATCATAATGGGTCATTCTTGTGGTGTGTGGCCCATTGGGATTTTTTATGATCTTAGAAATGCATATAGAGCTATACTATATCTATACATGTGTATATGTCTATCTACATATATGTATATATTTTTATGTGCGTATATTATGTATTTTTTTAATGCTGCTGTGCATGTATAGTGTCATAGGTTATAGTCCCAATTTGGGTAAATTGTTGATTTTCTTTTTTTCTTTCTTTTTTACTTTTATTTTTTATAGTTTGCTTCATTTCATATGTCCTGGTATGTCGAGACATGAGCACCGATAAGGACAATTGTGTCTCCGTTACTGGCCTCTGGGCTGTACTATGGTTTCTGCCCCATCGCGTTTGTTAACTTGCGGGAGAAAGGAGGGATTTCTCTGAGTGCCTGCTGGTCCGTTTTGAGGTCGGCGGATTTTCTAAAATGGCGGCTTTGGCATCGGGCGGATGTCTACAGCGAGAGGATCCTTTGGACGTGGATGTCTGCGCATGCGCCTTGGAGTGCGGCCCGGGATGTGTACTGTTGACGTCAGAAGGGAGCGACAAATGGAAACGCTGGAACGAGTTATGGACCATGTGGACATTAAAGTATATTGATGGATTCGTAACACCTGGAATTGGGGGTATGGCTTGTACATATATATGGGGGTCTATCCATGTGTGTTTTTTGAACCGACTGATGAAGCCGTTGTCACGGCGAAACGCGTTTTGGTTTATGTTTTATTAAATTTTTTATATTTACAAAAGAAGTTCTCTTTTTGCTGATACAAGGGGGTTTGGTGTGTCCCCAACACACCCAAGTTTTATTACGAGCCAGTGGACACGACACAGGCTCTATACCACGTGAGTTTGGTCCTATTGAAAGCCTAAATTATCTGCTTATGTTACTGAATTACGCTATGGTCCATTTCTGTGTTCATCCTTACATGGCATCCATCTTATACTCGGAAGGTATATGAAGAGGGACGGGGTCATCCCTGAAGGGACCCAACGCTTTCATATAGAGCCTTGAATTGTACAGGCTCTGGCCCATGTGAGTGGATTTTCATTACCGGAACGTCGCTGTATCATTTATTACATATGTATTGCACAATGTGTTTTTGCCTTTTCTTTTTTACATGTTTATAAGAACGTTGATCCGGCTACATTCACATGCTCTGGTAATTGTATCCCCCCCTTTTTTTAGTCATATATCGACAATATATTGGGTGTGATTAATTCAGTGTTTGGCGTTCCATGGTTGTGGGGCCTACACCGGCGCTTTCTTCATTTTTTAAATTGTGGATATTTGTTTGGGTTTTGTAGGGATAACCCTTGGGAGATATTGCAGCCGTAGTTGCCCGTAACCGCGGTGCCTTTTCCTCCACCTTTTTTGCCAGTTCAGCGCCTCTTATATTTTTTATAAAATGTAAAATAAGTAAAGCTTATTATTTCCCTAAAGTAAATAAAGATTGAGTTTGAGTCATTTATTTGTGTCAATACTTTGTGTGCCTGTGATACATTATTTAGCACATCACATATCATACACAGCAGCACATTGTAATTGCAGATCTAAACTTGTTTTAGATCTGTGAGATTCATTCCAACAGCCCCAGATACGTTTTTGATATGTATGAATTTTGTGTCTATTTCAAAACACCAACATTGATCTCAGTGCATGATTATCCCGACAATTAAATGCCCTAAGTGCCAAAAGTCTCAATATTGCACTTTGTGTCCTGGGATTGTTTATGCCAGGATTTACAAATCATAGCGATAACATGTGATCAGATGTTCATGCAGTTTTGCAAAGCCTGATCACACACACACACACCCCATTTAGTTGACCACAGTGGTGTGCAGAGCACTACCAGATGGCAACGCTGATGAAAGCCGAGAATAAAAACGGAACGGCAAACAAACATTCAAACTACAGACCTTCCAAGTTAAATTTCTTACACACTCTTTTGTCTCAGTTCTCCTGATCACCAAATGGCCTAGACTGGCATTTGGTTTTCAGCAGGACTGAAGGAAATGCACCACGAGCTCTATTAAACAGCTTTGATATAGTTTACAAAAAAAAGGGGCTTTGTAAGCCCTACAACGAGCGATAATGTAGTATTTATGTATGAACAGCTTTGACTGCTCGGCCGGGCAGCCGGTCATCTTCACATGCAGGATACCTCCCAATTTTAGATTTGCCAAAGTTGGCCGGTCTAAAACTATGTCTGTCCATTCTTCCCCTCTACTTGTGCTGCTGAGCTCTGCTCAATAACACTGTTATTGTCAGTTGCTTACTACACACATTCACCACACACCTCCATGTTGAGATCAGTGTCTGGTAACAGAGAGTGGCCCCAGGGGATACTTCATGCCCCTCGGATCTCTTTTTGCAGCCCTGGTCCCCAATGATGTCAATGAAGATATCACCTGTGGCCATGGATGATGTTGACATTTAGTCAGGTTTTCAAAATGTGACAATGCTTAACCCCTTAAGGACGGGAGTAATTTTACAACTTCGGCGCTGTTTCGGAAGTAGAAGTTTGCTGAGCTTATTTTGACCATTTTTAAGTCACGTATTATTATACCACCCAGACAAATTATATATCGTTCTTTCCGGCAGACTCGGCAGATTAATAATATATCATTATTATATGTATATGTCATGCCCTGCCAAAATGCTATAACAAAAAATGTAAATAAATGTGAATTTTCAATAAAATTTCAATCTTCCACAGTGTGTAAAGTGTTTTTTTTTTTTTAATTTTATTATCCGAGGCTCTGCGGTCATATTCTATGGGGTAGATTTGTTAAAAAAATTAGAACGGGGAACCCATTTTTTTTTTGGGGAGAAATTGTGTGATTTTAGCTAAACCCCCCCCAAAAAAAAATTCATTAGTGAAGCATCATTGTTCACATTATAATTGAAATGTGAACAATAGTGCTGCATTAAAAAAAACAAAAAAAAAATTATTATTATATTTATTATTTTTTTATTATTTAATTTATTATTTTTTTATTATTTTTATTTTTACTTTTTTTACACTTTTATTTTACATATAACATGGTCATGTTTGATATCTCTGGCCTTTCCAGCAATATCAGACATGACCCCCTAGCTACCACCGATCAGGAGATAAAGGGGTTCAAAGAACCCCCCTATCTCCTGCAAGGGATTTCCATAGGAAATCCCTTTGCAGCTAGGGGGTTCACCGGTTAACTGACATCATCGCGCATGGCGCGATGAGTCAGTTGACCAGGGGGGGACCCAGAGGTGGGGGCTGCCATCCAAGATGGCGGCCCCCACCGGAAATAGGCCGCGATCGGGCACTAAGCCTGGCAGCTAAGGGGTTAACCCCCCTAAGGGGTTAAATCCCCCATACATCGCTGGAAAGGTCAGGCTGTGACCCTTCCAGCGATGCTGGCCACAGCCGCCTGGTCCCCGGCGATGGGGAGATAGAGGGATCCAAAGGATCCCCCCCTCCCCTTCAGGCGCTTCCCCTGCTCCGGCGGGGGGGGACGCCTGAAACTGACGTCATCGCGCCACCGGCGCGATGACGTCACAGCGCCGGAGGAGGGATCACACTGATCTGACTCCGCGGGAGTCAGAGCAGCGTGGGAGCGACCGGAGGAGGTAAGTATTACCGGAGGGGGGCTGTAAACGCCGAGGACGTACATTTACGTCCTGCGGCGTCAAAGCCCGCCTAATGCAGGGCGTAAATGTACGTTCTGCGGCGTTAAGGGGTTAAACGCTGGTCACATCTAATCTAACAGGTGGAGCCAATATATGTGGCTTCATCTGATAGATGGGAGCACCAGGTATCAACGATACCTAGAGTATCCTTGTAACGAAAGGCGTGCGATTGAGTGCGAGAAAAGAGATGCGAAAGGAGTGTGAATGTCAGTAACAAGAGTTGAAGCCTTGTCGTGGCGTTACTGCTCACATGGATATCCTGGATATCCATGTGCCAATTCAACCACTTGTCTGAATGTTGCTTGAGCCTCGAGAAACAAAGAATCTATGGATAGAAACAATACCATATGTGTACAAGCAGAAACATACATGCACACAAAGTCTTACTTACACAATGTGAGCTGAACGTGTGACATCTTGTGTTGTACTCATTTTCCAGTCATGTTCAGGTGTTACAGGTTTCTCCCTCAATGTGCAGATTCAGGGGGACACCAGTGAAGATTTCTAATTTAAAAGCAAAAAAGTGGAAACGTAATTAAAAAAAGATGGAGTAACGTTATGGAGAGGGGTGGGGAGTAGTCAGGGAAGAAAGACATTCAAGTCAGAAACATTAGGTTAAAAGAAAAAAACACCCACAAATAAAATTTGAGCAAGAGAGATATTGGGGAGAGTGATTTGGGAGGTCAAGGAAAAAGGCCACAAGAAAATACATTGAACAGATCACAAATATACCCAAATGTCATTCTAATACACACCTGCACCCCATATGTGGACATCTATGAATTTGCTCAAATATAAATGTGTTCCTTGGCGACATTCATATAGGCACAAAGTGCCAGTGTTTGTAAATACAAAGGTTTATGTGAAAAGTTGCCTGTCAACGTGTCTGTAACTAAAGAAATAGGTAGTCTGTGGGCAGATATTCACAAAAACTGATGCACTGTGTCAGTGTGCGTGCATGTAAAAGCAAGGTTGTATTTTATAGAGCACACAAAGCATGTGTGTGGATACAAGTGTGTATCATAGCTGATTGAACAATGCTTTAAATCCTGATAAACTATTCATGTTAAAATGTACAGTTGTGTTCAAAATTATTCAACCCCCAATGCTGTAAAGGGTTTTAGGGAATTTAGTGTACATTTGTAATTGTATTCAGAATGAAATCCTACAAGGACTTTTTAAAGAACCATATGCAACTAAAATGACATCAATTGGATTTGTAATACAGTAGTAAATGTTTCTTTTGTGAATTCTTCATTGACACAATTATTCAACCCCTTAAAGACGACCACTCTGAAGAACAGAGGTTCATTCAAATGTTTTCAATCAGGTATTGAAAACACCTGTGGATGTCACGGAGCAGCAATAAAGCATAATAAGCACCAATTAGGCAGCTTTAAAATGACTGTGATACTCGGCTCCTTCTAGACATTTACTGGTGTGGTTACAAACATGGTGAAGTCAAGAGAATGGTCCAGGAAGACAAGAGAAGAGGTGATTACTCTTCACAGGAAGGGCAATGGCTATAAGAAGATTGCAAAGATGTTAAACATACCAAGAGAGACCATAGGAAGCATCATTCGCAAATTCAAGGCAAAGGGCACTGTTGAAACGCTACCTGGTCGTGGCAGAAAGAAGATGCTGACTTCGACTGCTGTGCGCTACCTGAAGCGTAGAGTGGAGAAAAGTCCCCGTGTGACTGCTGAGGAACTGAGAAAAGATTTGTCAGATGTGGGTACTGAAGTTTCAGCTCAGAAAATACGGCGCACACTGCGTAATGAAGGCCTCCATGCCAGAACTCCCAGGCGCACCCCCTTGCTGTCTCCAAAGAATAAGAAGAGTCGACTGCAGTATGCCAAAAGTCATGTGGACAAACCACAGAAGTTTTGGGATAGTGTTCTGTGGACTGATGAAACAAAATTAGAACTGTTTGGGCCCATGGATCAACGCTATGTTTGGAGGAGGAAGAACAAGGCCTATGAAGAAAAGAACACCTTGCCTACAGTGAAGCATAGCGGGGGGTCAATCATGCTTTGGGGCTGTTTTGCTTCTGCAGGTACAGGGAAGCTTCAGCGTGTGCAAGGTACCATGAATTCTCTTCAGTACCAGGAGATATTGGATGACAATGTGATGCAGTCCGTCACAAACCTGAGGCTTGGGAGACGTTGGACCTTTCAAGAGGACAATGATCCCAAGCATACCTCCAAGTCCACTAGAGCATGGTTGCAGATTAAAGGCTGGAACATTTTGGAGTGGCCATCGCAGTCACCTGACTTAAATCCGATTGAGAACCTCTGGTGGGACTTAAAGAAAGCAGTTGCAGTGCGCAAGCCTAAGAATGTGACTGTACTGGAGGCTTTTGCCCATGACGAATGGGTGAAGATACCCGTAGATCGCTGCAAGACACTTGTGTCAAGCTATGCTTCACGTTTAAAAGCTGTTATAACTGTAAAAGGATGTTGTACTAAGTACTAAGATTGAATGTCACTTGGGGGTTGAATAAAACTGATAATGATGTGAGCACAGAAAAGACATTTGTGGTTATTTCATTATAAATGTTATGTTATATTTGTCTGACCTACACGTGCCTCTTTGATTTAATTGTAAGCAAGATGACTGAATGATCAAAATCAATGTCAAACTGGCCAAAACACTCAATTTCAGTGGGGGTTGAATAATTTTGAACACAACTGTAGAAGACTTTTAACCTGAAGAGTCTGTGCTTGTGTTTATGAAAATTACGTGAGTGTAGGGCAGGGATCTCAAACTCCAGCCCCCCCCCCAAGATGGATGTTTATTGCCTACAATTCCCAGAATTCTTTGAATGCAATTAATGGCCAGAGACTCATGAAGGTTGTAGTTCAGAAACATCTGGGGGGGCCAGAGATTGAGATCCCTGGTGTAGGGCTTTGACTGCGAGAAAAGGTACAAGGAATATTGGCTTCGTGAATGGCCATTTATCACACACGTTGGCCCCTATTACATTCCTCGCTAATCAGTTTTGCACGCACACAAATGCGCATTTGCGCGAGGACAAAACCATTTGCGCAGAACATCATATTTCAACGTTCGCGCAAACGATGCGCGGATGGACTTGCGTCAGCGTGATGAACTGTGCGCGTCCTACACTTAACATTGTGAGCGCAAATGTGTTAAGCGGATGGTATTTCAATAGATGCACAACTTCGTACGAACGACGTTTGCGCGCATAATTTAAACGTCTTTGAAAACCTGGTGTTTACTACAAATCTGAACGTTCTGGCCGAAACAAAATACACCAGCACGACAAAAAAAAATACAGCACAGTATAGTTACACATTCTACACCTACCCAAATAAAAAAATTGTGAATTTTTGTATATGTTTTTTTAATGCTGGAGCATGTATACTCATATTTATTTTGACAGGCGCAAAAACGTTAGTGAGTCAATTAAGGTGAATTGATGTCAATTAAGGTTCTTAATTCTGATTGGCTGAATCCCGTGAAAAATACAGTCCGCGCACTGATTTACATGCGCAACGTTACTGCGCGCATATTACACTTCGTTTTGCGCGTTTTTTTTACTAACGTTATTTTTTGACGGATGAGAAAATGCGTTCGGATCTGAATATCACGTTAATTTTCACACGATAACGCTGGACAATGCGCACAAACAAAATTGCGCTGCGCGAGCGCAATTGCGCAAAGAATGTAATATAGCCTGTTATGTATGCTATAGATGTCATTTAATGATTCCTCAAGACAGCTATACAATACATAGTATCATCAAGGTACAACTCTGTGATACAAAACAAAAGGCAGGTTTGGATACATAACACAAAGCACCATTTGCTTAAAACTATTTAAAGTTAGCAAAATGCAGATCTAGCTGAGTAGTTTTACGTCAGTAGCGGGGAAATTAATGGGAACCATGTTAAAGGAAAGGATTGTTGAACATCTAAAAACACATAGATTACAGGATCAGAAACAACATGGGTTTACCTCAGGGAGATCATGCCAAACTAATCTTATTGATTTTTTTGATTGGGTAACAAAAATAATAGACACAGGTGGTGCAGTAGACATTGCTTATTTAGATTTCAGTAAGGCTTTTGATACTGTTCCGCATAGAAGGTTTATCAATAAATTGCAATCTTAGAGTTTAGATTCCAATATTGTTGAATGGATTAGGCAGTGGCTGAGTGACAGGCAACAGAGGGTTGTGGTAAATGGAGTTTATTCGGCGCAAGGTCTTGTTACCAGTGGGGTACCTCAGGGGTCAGTACTTGGACCCATTCTCTTTAATAATTTTATTAGTGATATTGCAGAAGGTATTAATGGAAAAGTATGTGTTTTTGCTGATGACACAAAGATTTGCAACAGGGTTGACGTTCCTGGAGGGATCAGCCAAATGACAAATGATTTAGGTAAACTAAAAAAATGGTCGGAGCTGTGGCAAATGAGTTTTAATGTGGATAAGTGCAAGATAATACACCTGGGGCGTAAAAACCCAAGGGCTGAATATAGAATATTTAAGCAGGCATGGGATAGGCATAAGGCTATCCTAAACAAAAGATAAATCCAGGTAAAGTATCCATGTAATTGGGCAGACTAGATGGGCCGAAAGGTTCTTATCTGCCGACATTTTTCTATGTTTCTATGTTTCTAGCTGTAGATCAGTGTTTCTCAACCCATGGTATGCGTACCCCGGGGGGGTACGTGTACCACAAGCAGTAGCACTATAGCAGGACTCGACAAATCCCAGGAGCCAGGTCCCAATTGCGACTAGAAATAGCTTCCTGGCTCCTAGGCTTTTGTTAACCCAGTCAATGCAGGCACCAGGCGTTAACAATCAGCAGGGGAGCGGATTTAAAAGCAAAAGTTTTCCTTCTTTTCTTCGCACAGCAGCAGCTCTGTGTATTCCCCGCCCCCTTCCCCCAGTAGATAGATGAGCTTTATGTTGTGAAGATTCTCCCACACCCCCTTTCCTTTGGTAATAGCCAATATGTGTTGAGGGGGCGGGGCTATGTCTTGTCCGCTCATTCTGTGAGCAGATCTGAGCATGCCTTCACTACAGTCAATCTGGCAGGCCGCCCCTCCCCCTGTATAGCCTCCTGTCTGATTCATTGATCAGATGCTCAGAAGGAAGACAGGAGGCAACTGGACCTGTTTTTATGGGAGGGGGAGCTGCTGGTAATGAGTGCGAGAGAGTTGGCAGTGGGAGAGTGCCAGCTCTCCCCCACTCACACCTCTTTCCAACTGCCAGCTCTCTGCACCCTCTCTGCCATCCCTCTTCTCAGTCTTAACTGATAGGATTGAAGAATGTGTTTCAGGCTGAGCGTCACTTATTGCTCAATTTCCACTCATTTCTACCACGCTCTCACTCCTCAATTCTATTTCATGAAAGAAGCACAAATGCTAACATGTCAAATACTGGAAGGAACATTACTTCATGGAAACACGTAAATGAGCTCAATGGATCCTTAACCTCATCGCTACCGTGATCAATAGTAGCAGACGCAGCAGCCCGAGATTGTGTTAACTCGTTCTGAGGCTGTGCTTTGTGATTGCAAATGAAATTCGCTTCTTGCAAACAAACTAAAAAAAATTCTGGGCTCCAGAGGCTGCAAAGCTTTAGCCCAGTGGGCATAATGCCCAAGGTACTAAAACTGGCCCAAACCATAAATAAATAAATAATAGGCCTGCAGTAACTCTACTTGGCCATGTGACGAAATCCGCTACTCAGCAGGAGTAGATTCTCCATTAACTCCGTCCTTGCCTTGGAGAACTGGGAGGTAGCATGCCAGCCGAGGTGTCTGCCCTGGATGCAGTGAAGGCGGCTGCTCAGAATCAGCCAATCTGGTGAATGGAGCCTGTAATGCCGCTATTAAGAGGGCATCAATCCGCTGCTTGTCTCTGCCTGGATCCGAGATTACCGTGGCTCTGTGAGAATAGCCCTGTATCCCTCTCCGATCACTTAGTCGAGACAAAAGTGTAGATTGAAGGTAAATCAGAGTGTATTTAGAATGGGAACATACAGTGCTTATATACATTGACAAGATCTTGATAACCCGGCTGGCCATTGATCTTAACCCACCCCCTCAAGACATCCCGGCGCCAGCTCTGCCACCGTCTCCAGCCCGAGTCCCTTTGTATATCCAACATGGGCTCTTCTTAACGTTGCGGGTCTGTAGGGGTTAATTCCGCTGAAGCAGCAACACTTTCTGGGTTCTGATGGCTAGCTCTGGTCCCCTGGTTACTCTTGCCAAAAGAGCGCCCTGATCCAGGAACGGGGGACCGAGTGGCAGTGATTACAAACAGCCCAGCAGCGGATGTGGTGTATTCGCCTTAGAGCTCCATAGCTGTAGCTGCTCTGTTTTGGGACCGTTGGATGGAGGGGTTCCCAATGGCGCTTCCTCTTCAAACTCACCCCACACCAGGCAACCCTCCCTGGGGACCTAATGTCCAAAAACCGCCCTGGTGGGGGCAAAGGGGGCTCCAGGGCATGCGGTTGAACAGGAGTAGGGTTTTGGCAGCTTGCCAGCGGTAATTCGCAATCTCCTGGGGAGCCTCCTGTCTTACACAATATGAGGCAAGCCGGGGTACACTTTGCAGGAACACTAATAACATATTTTGTTTGTACAATTGGCACTGGTACAAGCTGGACACAAAGGGGAACGAGTTATTAATCAGCCCTGGAGATATACAGACAAATTGCAGCCGGGCTGTTTCAGTGACTTTTACACTAAATCTAACAGAAGAGTTTGTTCATATAAATAAAGGGTAAACGAAATATAACAAAATAAGAATGAAACTAAACTAAATAAATCCAGTGGCGGCCGATCCGTCACAGGCCAGTAGATGACGCAATTTGCCAAACAGATTATTACAGTAAGAAATACCCTGGGAATATTTCCACATATTCATTACTGGATAATTATAAAGTTATTTTCCAAAAAAAGCACTGTATCCAGACAGTGGACTTTTGGAAGAACACTTGGTAGTGGAGGGGTTCACTAAACCAACATTTATTAGGGATCAGATTATGAATAAAGAGCAACTACTTCAACTACAGACTGCATAGCTCCTTCCCCTCTGCGCCCCTAAACCTGCATCAAGCATACACACAAGACAGACTGCGTGGCTCCTTCCCCCTGCGCCCCTAAACCTGCATCAAGCATACAACAAGACAGACTGCATTGCTCCTTCCACTCTGCGCCCCTAAACCTGCATCAAGCATACACACAAGACAGACTGCATGGCTCCTTCCCCTCTGCGCCCCTAAACCTGCGTCAAGCATACACACAAGTGCCTTCACACCGTAACCCCTCTGTGGTATTGTGGAAGAGTGCAGGGGTGGAGCCTGCGGTCCAATATTAAAATGATATGAATCTGGTATAGGTGTGTCAGTGCACCCAAATATTGTGCCTTTGGTGGCAGCAAGTGCCTTCACACCGTAACCCCTCTGTGGTATTGTGGAAGAGTGCAGTGGTGGACCCTGCGGTCCAATATTAAAATGATATGAATCTGCTACAGGCATCAGTGGCAGTGCACCCAAATAGTTTACCTTTGGTGGCAGCAAGTGCCTTCACACAGTAACCCCTCTGTGGTATTGTGGAAGAGTGCAGTGGTGGACCCTGCGGTCCAATATTAAAATGATATGAATCTGGTATAGGCGTCAGTGGCAATGCACCCAAATATTTTAACTTTGGTGGCAGCAAGTGCCTTCACACCGTAACCCCTCTGTAGTATTGTGGAAGAATGTAGTGGTGGACACCGTCCCTGATAGCCTGGCAGTGCCAACACAGATTCTAATTCCCAGAAATCTCCTACAACTCACTGATACACCCAGACAGGACAATCTCCTCTCCTCTCTGATTCACTCCTGCAAACACACATGCTGGGGCTGCAGGCAGGGAAGCCTTATCAGGGGAGTCGTAACGTGGGGGCTGGGGGTGCGGCCCGCACCAGGTGACACCCACCCTTAGGGTGACACCGTCACCCTAAGGGCGGATGTCTCACCCTGCGACACAGTGTTCGCTCCCTGCGAGCGTCCGAAGCTATGCAGCTTCGGCGCTCGCCTGGGGGAAACACGTCACCAGCCGAGTTCTCGCGAGATCGCGGCTGGTCATGTGGCTCCCCCAGGCGAGCGCCCAAGCTCCATGCCGCCAGACGCTCACAGGGAGCAGAACACGCGGCGCAGGAGGTGAGCTGGGGGGCATTATCCATGAGCTGGGGGCATTATCCATGAGCTGGGGGGCATTATCCATGAGGGGGGCATTATCCATGAGCTGGGGCATTATCCACGAGCTGGGGCATTATCCACGAGCTGGGGCAGTAAGTATATCCATGAGCTAGGGCATATCCATGAGCTGGGGCATATCCATGAGCTGGGGCATTATCCATAAGCTGGGGCATATCCATGAGCTGGTGCATATCCATGAGCTGGTGCATATCCATGAGCTGGGGCAATATCAATGAGAGGAGCTGGGGGCATAGCCATGAGAGGAGCTGGGGCAGTATATCCATGAGAGGAGCTGGGACAAAATAAATGAGTGGAGCTGGGGCATTATCCATGAGAGCAGCTGGGGCAGTATATCCATGAGAGGAGCTGGGGCAAAATCCATGAGAGGAGCTGGGGCAATATCCATGAGAGGAGCTGGGGCAGTATATCCATGAGAGGAGCTGGGGCAGGACATACTTGAAAACGAGAGAAATCTCAATGTATCCTTCCTGGTAAAATCCTTTATAAATAAATATCCATGAGAGGAGCTGGGACAGTATATCCATGAGAGGAGCTGGGTCAAAATCCATGAGAGGAGCTGGGGCAGTATATCCATGAGATGAGCTGGGGCATATCCATGAGAGGAGCAAGGGACATAACCATGAGAGGTGCTGGGGCAGTATATCCATGAGAGGAGCTGGGGCAGTATATCCATGAGAGGAGCTGGGGCAATATCCATAAGAGGAGCTGGGGCAAAATCCATGAGAGGAGCTGGGGCAGTATCCATGAGAGGAGCTGGGGCAGTATATCCATGAGAGAGCTGGGGCAGTATATCCATGAGAGGAGCTGGGGCAATATCCATGAGAGGAGCTGGGGCAAAATCCATGAGAGGAGCTGGGGCAAAATCCATGAGAGCTGCTGGGGCATATCCATGAGAGCTGCTGGGGCATATCCATGAGAGCTCCTGGGGCATATCCATGAGAGCTGGGGCATATCCATGAGAGCTGGGGCATATCCATGTGAGCTGGGGCAGTATCCATGTGTGCTGGGGGCAGTATCCATGTGTGCTTGGGGCAGTATCCATGTGTGCTGGGGGCATATCCATGAGAGCTGGTGCAATATCCATGTGTGAGCTGGTCTGGGGGCAATATATCCATGTGTGAGCTGGTCTGGGGCAATATATCCATGTGTGAGCTGGTCTGGGGCAATATATCCATATGTGAGCTGAGGCGCAATATATCCATATGTGAGCTGGGGCAATATATATCCATGGGTGAGCTGCTGGGGGCAATATATAATTGTGAACTGGGGCAATATATCCATATGTGAGCTGGGGGCAATATATATCCATGGGTGAGCTGCTGGGGGCAATATATCCAGAGCTGCTCGGGGCAATATATATCCATGTGTGCTTTCACTGCCTTCGAACAGGCACCGTACTTGCTGGCAGTTGGCAAAAATTTGTGTGAGCTTATGAGAGAGCTCCACAGCAATAAACCTCACAGTAATGTGCGCTGTGTGTATGAGCATTCAGTGTTATATGGGAGTACTGATTTAGGAGTAAGAGTAGTTAAAAAAATCCGTAAAACTCGGGGGGGGTGACACCATAAGTTACCGCACCGGGTGACACCAACCCTAGTGACGCCACTGAGCCTTATATAGTGTGCTGCGGGACTTACCGTATTTTTCGCTCCATAAGACGCACTTTCTCCCCCCAAAAAGTGGGGGGAAAAGTGGGTGCGTCTTATGGATCGAATGCCCCATGATATGCCCCAGCTCACCTGCCGCCGCCGCGTTCGTCTCCCTCTGAGCGTGCGTCCGGCGGCAAGGAGCTTGGGCACTCGCCTGGGGGAGCCACGTTACCGCGATCTCGCGAGATCGTGGTCACGTGGCTCCCCCAGGCGAGTGCCCAGGCTTCCTGCCGCCGGACGCACGCTCAGAGGGAGATGAACGTGCCGGCGGCGGCGGCAGGTGAGCTGAGGCAAATCCATGAGCTGCTGGGGCATATCCATGAGTGAGCTGGGGCATATCCATGAGCGAGCTGGGGCATATCCATGAGCGAGCTGGGGCATATCCATGAGCTGCTGGGGCATATCCATGGGCGAGCTGGGGCATATCCATGAGTGAGCTGGGGCATATCCATGAGCTGGGGCAAATCCATGTGTGAGCTGGGGCAAATCCATGTGTGAGCTGGGGCAAATCCATGAGTGAGCTGGGGCAAATCCATGAGTGAGCTGGGGCATATCCATGTGTGAGCTGGGGCATATCCATGTGCTGAGGCATATCCATAAGTTGGGGGGCAAATCCATGTGCTGGGGCATATCCATAAACTGGGGCATATCCATAAGCTGGGGGGCATATCCATGAGCTGGGGGGACAGTATCCATGAGCTGGGGACAGTATCCATGAGCTGGGGGACAGTATCCATGAGCTGGGGACAGTATCCATGAGCTGGGGGACAGTATCCATGAGCTGGGGGCAGTATCCATGAGCTGGGGGACAGTATCCATGAGCTGGGGGCAGTATCCATGAGCTGGGGGCAGTATATCCATGAGAGGATCTGGGGCAATATCCATTATTACACTATTTGATTTCAGAATATTTATTTTCATGTTTTCCTCCTCTAAAAACTAGGTGCGTCTTATGGTCAGGTGCGTCTTATGGTCAGGTGCGTCTTATGCCCAATTTGCCCAATCCGGACTCTGAGACGTGATTGGCATAGCCTTGCACCTGTCATGCAGGTTGTAGTAGCCAATTACAAGCTTCAAGCCAGTGGAAAAGTGCATTGTGGTGCATTGTGGGCGAACATGCGGCAAACACGCGGAAATGTTCGGAGTTCGACGAACAGCCGAACGGGCGATGTTCGAATCGAACTCCGAATTTATCCGAACCGAACGCTCATCCCTAAGAGAGGGTTGAGGAGAGGAGATATGTGTGTGTGTATGCAGGGAAGGTGAGTGTGTATAAATATATGTATGTATATTAGGGATGCACCGATACCACTTTTTTAAGACCGATACTTTTTAAAAGTACACACCGATACCGAGTACCGATACTTTTCTTTAATGTGATGTGACGCTTTCCAGTAAGAACAGACCATATAAAAATGCCCCCCGCTCACATGTATATCCCCCCCCGATATATATATATTCATACTGCCCCAGCTCATGGATTTGCCCCAGCTCACACATGGATATGCCCCAGCTCACACATGGATATGCCCCAGCTCACACATGGATATGCCCCAGCTCACACATGGATACTGCCCCAGCTCACACATGGATTTGCCCCAGCTCACTCATGGATATGCCCCAGCTCATGGATTTGCCCCAGCTCACTCATGGATATGCCCCAGCTCATGGATTTGCCCCAGCTCTCACATGGATATGCCCCAGGTCACACATGGATATGCCCCAGCTCATGGATATGCCCCAGCTCACACATGGATACTGCCCCAGCTCACTCATGGATATGCCCCAGCTCATTGATTTGCCCCAGCTCACTCATGGATATGCCCCAGCTCATGGATTTGCCCCAGCTCTCACATGGATATGCCCCAGCTCACACATGGATACTGCCCCAGCTCACTCATGGATATGCCCCAGCTCATTGATTTGCCCCAGCTCTCACATGGATATGCCCCAGCTCACACATGGATATGCCCCAGCTCATGGATATGCCCCAGCTCACACATGGATACTGCCCCAGCTCACTCATGGATATGCCCCAGCTCACTCATGGATATGCCCCAGCTCATGGATTTGCCCCAGCTCTCACATGGATATGCCCCAGCTCATGGATATGCCCCAGCTCACACATGGATACTGCCCCAGCTCATGGATATGCCCCACAGCTCACACATGGGTATGCCCCCCAGCTCATGGATATGCCCCCACAGCTCACACATGGGTATGCCCCCCAGGTCATGGATCCCCCCCCGCGACGATACTTACCTTCCTGGGCGCCGCCGGGAATGTCTCCGCGCGTGCGCTCGTTGGAAGGACCCCAGCCGCGACCACGTGGGACCATGTGATCGCGGCTGGGGTCCTTCCAACGAGCGCGCGTGCGGAAACTTTCCCGGCGGCAACGCGTGTCCAGAGACAGATGAATATGCCTCAAGATGGCCGACAGACAACAGGTCCACTGGGCTAAAACTCAGCTGTGCTCTGGTGGGGGGGGGGACGACAAAAACAGCCCCGGAGCAATCCCGTTATGTGCCGTGTTTTCAGCGCAATGGAGTCGCCAAAGAACGGCAAAAATCACATAAATAGCACTTTGTGAATACACCCTGTAGCATTTGCCTCACATTGATCAATAAAGTCATGCAAATCTACACTAAGAAAAAAATCTTAAAAAGGAATATCAAAGTACAAATCTTTATTATCTTGAAATGGGAAATTCTCACAATAATCCAGATAACATAATCTCAGTGAGGCATATTAGTTTCATTCTTTTAACACCTGCACTTAAACCACCTCTTTTTCTGGGACAAAATGTTTTGTGACCGTATTGGGTACAAAACGACTTAAAGTGTATAAATATTTTATTGAATGAACAAACAAAACAAGGATAATCACAGAATTCCGAAGGCCTAATTTCAGGCAACGTGTGATTGTAGATCAGGGATGTTCTGAGAGAGATTAACATATTTAAAATATAAAGTAAATTCATGTGTAACTCATATATATATATGGTTTTGTGGCTGTAGTATGTACAGAACCTTTTTCATATCCTCATACGGGATTTCACGATGTCGCTTAGCCTTACTGCATACATCTCGAGGACAGATCTCCTTTTGTATATTTCGACGTGCATTGTATTATTTATCTACTGGTGGAATGCATCCGAAAAGTCCACAGAGAAGATGCCGCCTGGTCCTCCACCGCTCCCTCTGATTGGAAATCTGCATCTCATTGATCTGAAAAAACCTTATCATTCCCTGATGAAGGTAAACCTAGCGGTCAATCAACGCATGCACAATTCTATTTTTTACAAAACTCTCTTTATTGATAAACATTTATTCTGTACAAAAAATAAACAATGCCAAACTGTCCACCGCATGCAGTATTTTTTTTTAACGAAATATACATGAAGTGATAGGGTTTGGGGGAGAAAAAAAAATCATGCGAGATCCTAAGGATCCCCATATCTCCCGATCCATGGTAGCTAGATGGTCATATTTGACATCATTTGAAAGGCCTGATTATGGCCTTTCCAATGATACCAAACGTGACCAGGTTTGGTTTAAAAAAAAAAAAAAAAATTGTTTTTTTTAAAAAGTTTTTTGTCTGGGGGGTTTAATTAAATAGGACCTAGGCTGTCATCTAAAAATAATTAGCACAAAAAGGTCAGAATGAGCGCAGCGCACACAGGTGAACTGACTCAGCAGTGAAGGGGTTAAATAGCAAGCGCATGTAAAAATTGGGTATTTCTAGTCTCGGGACAAAATTTTGAACCTATTTAGCAGGGGTCTTTTTGGGTGGTTGTAGATTTTGGGGATTAAATTATGAAAAAGTGTGTTTTTACAATTTTTTCCTCATATTTCATATTTTTTTTTATAGTAAATTATTCGATATGATGGAAATAATGTTTTTTCTAGAAAGTCCATTTAATGGCGGGGAAAAGGGTATATAATATGTGTGGGTTGAATAAACGAGTAAGAGGAAATTTTGACCTAAACACTAACAGCAGCGGTCACTAAAAGATGGATTTGTGTAAAACCGCCCGGTTACTAAGGGGTTAAAAGAAAGCAGAACAGCAGAAAAGGTCTGTGAAATTTTAATAATTTTTAGATTTATTTTTTCTTAAATAGACGGAATGTAGATTTTTGTGCAAAGGCACCAGTCAACATTAAGCGGCATAATCAATCAACCTCTCCAACAGCTCTCAGAGACGTATGGCGATATATTTACTATACATTTTGGACCAAAGAAGATGGTTGTACTTGCTGGATACAAGACTGTGAAGGATGCTCTAATTTCACAGGCTGATGACTTTGGAGAAAGAGCAGATATGCCAATATTTACGAAAATGACCAAAGGAAATGGTAAGTGAAATTTTGCTTATTTACGTGTAAATATTTCTTACGGATATTTTTCATCTTGTGATTTTATATCCCAGTCAAGATAAGTGCTTAGTTGTTCATTGTGATGCAAACGTTTTGACTGATGTAATGTTAGTGCACCAAATAATGCAGCAGCTTCCAGCTGGAACTACGTGATTCTGGTCCTTGTTGCGTCCAGAAAACCCAAATATTGTACCCAGACAAGTCAAAGTCAATGATACCAGAGGGACTCAGTGAAATAAACAAGGCAAAGTCAGGGCACCTGAAAAGCAACTGAATGAGAGACAAGCCAAGGTCAGGACTGGAGAGAACCAACAAGGTCAAGGAAAGCCTTGGTCAAGATACACAAGAGAGCAATAAACAACAACACATCCTTGGGCCTAGCAAAAGACGTGGCAGAGAGGCATCTGGACTGGATATTTAAATTTGATGCAAGCACCCTATTGGCAGGTATCTCATCCATGTGCTGAAACATCCTGAAGTGCCTTGATGCAGATGGGTAAGTAAAAATGGTTCCGATGCTGGAGCAACTATCGTCAATGTAAATATGAGAACAACACATGACAGAAGTATGGAGAGCCGGGTCACGGGAATAATGTGCCATCAGTACAGGGGGGACGAAGCACAGGAATGTGTGTAGCGTTGATTCGGACACTATGGCGATAAGAGGACGCTAAGGATGTGAAAATGTAGATCAAATGGTCAGTAAATTGTAAGCAAAATCGATATACAGAGAGTCACGAGGAGAAACTGGGTGTCCAGCGAGGTAGCAGCATTCGGCAGATGTGACCCTGTCTCGGCACAGAGATCTGTTACATATGTCACACTTTTTCAGGTGTTGCACATAGACGTGATATGAATTCAGTCTATATAAGGGTTCTTTTGATGACTGAAGGTCAGTCAGGAGGTCCAGATTAGTAATGAACTACTTTGACACCAAGCCCAGAGGTGAGAGGGATGGGACAATGAAACATAGGATATTGGAACAACTGAGTTAGAAAAATCAGACAATATTGTAATGTAGGTGAGAAGAATGTGACAATGACCCAATGGAATAGAAAGGATCAGTCAATGGTGCAGTAAGGCTGGATTCACACCTAGACGTTTTTCAAATGTGCGCAATACGCGCATTTTTTTACGCGCGTTCGCACCTACGAAAAAACGCACGAATGCACATTGCAACGTGTTCGCGGCTATGTCTATGGCCCGAACGCTCTGCTATGCGCACCAAAGAAGCTCCCGGACTTCTTTGGGCGCAGGACGTTTTAAAGCGTGTTCCTGCACGCTTTGGTGTGAACGGGTCCCATAGGAAAGCATGGGATTTCCCCGTTCATGCGTTTTAAAGTGTGCAGGAACGCGCTTTAAAACGTCTAGGTGTGACAGGGATGGGACAATGGAACAATGGGGGACTGAGATAGAAATTACAATGGCACTACAGAATCTTTAATTTCTTCATAGGCCTGGAGATAATCTATTGTAAGGTATCATCTCGCCGGCCACGCAGGAAAGGCAGATGCGGTGAAGTCCTCAGGCAGCACCCTTCATGCCCTGCCTTGCTGGATTTTACATTGCAGTGCTCTCTGGCAGCATCAGCAGGTCCACCAAATCTGACCTGTCAGTCTCCTATATAACAGAGGCACAACTTACCCAAGATGCTTCTGCATTTTTGTTGTTGCCTCGGTCTGTTCTTGTCATCAGTCTGAAAGGAAGCCCTGCTGCTCAGCCTGATCTTTTGTGTACCAGACCCCTAGCTATTCCCCTGGGCTCTGATTCGGATCATCCCTTCTGGTAACAGTGCCTTGAGACTCCCTATTGTTGTTCCTGTCCAAGACCCCTCTGTTGCCGTGCCTGCCCTCAAGACTCCCCTTCTGCACCCTCCGAACCAGAGACTTTCCTGCCCTCGACCCTCTCCTGTGTTTATACTGTTTTTCCTCAAATAAATCCTATCTGGTTTCACCATACCTGAGTTCTCGGTGGTATCACTGCATCCTGGGCTCACAACCTCACCCTGCATGCTGAGACCTGACATTCTAGTTCTTTTAGGTTGAAATGATACCTGTACCTTTGTTTTCAGGCATTGTGTTCAGTCATGGGGAATCGTGGAAAGTCATGAGAAGGTTTGCTCTCTCTACACTACGAGACTTTGGAATGGGGAAGAAAACGGTAGAGTGTAGAATCCAAGATGAGCTATGTTCTCTTGCAAAGTATTTCCAAACTCAAAATGGTAAGGCTTGTAGACCATCACAATCACTTTTCTTCAATGAACACATTTATAAAATTGTAAAACCGTAGGACAAATACCAAAATTACATTTTCATGACTAGGATTCCTCCTCAGTTTCTTTTACATGTTCAGACAGAGATCTCAGCCAATATACATGTGTCTGTTAAAATATGCAGAACATAGTTTAGAAAAAAATATCCATGGTTTTCATGATGATCATTTACTTTAAATGCTTCCTCTTCAGGATAAGATAATGATTTGCGTTATGACATTTTGTAATTGAACCTTGTTTTGATTGGATCCAAAAAGCAGGAGCTGGTTGAGTCAGTTCTCTGAACAGAACCAGAATATGCCACCCAGTTTGGGATGTTCAGATTTTCTTCAGCTCTGCCTTGGAATATTTTAGAACATCAAGGACACCATAGGTTCAATAAATTAAACTTTCTGACCCAAAGATGATGTAATAGAGGAATTGTTTGCAATTCCTTGGTGGTTAGGTTGGTCTATGACTGTTGACGAGGAGCTGGAAGAATAATAAGCTCTAGGAAACCCTCTCCCATTCTATCAATCAAATTCTGATGGCCCTACCAAGAAACAAGGTCCCTCTCACGCACAAGGAGTTCAAATAAAGATGTCCCTGGTCATATAGTGGGAATAGAGGGGTCCTGCAGTTATTTATTTCCCCTGAGGTGGAAGAAGTGCCATACTCAATGTGCCTAGAGAGGTGTCTGCTATACCCTCCTGTCAAGACCATACAAGGCGGAAATTATCATCAGGAGCTAAAGTTCCTCTCGTGCGGTGATGGCTCTGGCTACCTTTTTTGGGTGATAGCAGTCGGATTTGCATCTGGTTCAGCCTCTGTAATGGCACCATCAAGCTAAAAGCTTGTGAGACCTGAGCGAGGACCCACTGTAAGGCAAGCCACTTATGTTGTTGCCTGTTCTCAGGACCCTCACAAACTTTGTGATAATGCCCTTTCTCAGGGCCCTCACAAGCTTTACTCACTCATAGTGCATATGGTAATCCAGATGTGGACCACTTGCTCGAGGTGCCAGGCAAGATATCCGCTCAGCCCTCCTGACAAGGCCAAAGAGATCTGAATGGATCGACAGGGCTATGATTCCTTTCATGCAGAGGAGACTTCTTTTGGCATTTCAGCTCTGGCCACCTTTTTGGGTGATTGCAGTCTGATTTGCATATTGTTTAGCCTCTTCTGTAAGGGCAGAAGCTAAAACCTTTAGCCATTGAGCTAAAACCTTGTAAGACCTGAGCCAGGACCCACCGTAGGAAGGACTACTTAAGCCGTTGCCCGTTCTCAGAACCCTCACAAACCTTATGATGTTGCCCGTTCTCAGGGCCCTCACAAACTTTGTTCACTCATTTATTTCCCCTGGCTTTGCTTTTACTTAATGTAATGATGCCCCTCGTGGTAGAACAGGAAAAAATAACCCCAATATTGGTATATAAAACATGGCTAACTGTCCCTTTTACAACAGTAGAAGTGTGAGAACATCAAAACTATAAATCCGGGATTAGTATGTAATATAATCTACGTTGTAATAAGAGCTATAGACATTACAAAGAACATAGTTGAAAAGATGAAATAAAAACATTTCAGCATACAAAATCAGGAAGGAACAAGACATTGGGTCCTGGTGATGCTCCTCTGGTCATACCTGTTTATTAGGACTGTCTTTGCACTTTTTCACCATGTAATATATGAATACAACTTACACAATGGCATTTGTTTCGACAGGTAAACCGTTTGATCTAAAAATGATCATAAACAGTGCTGTTTCCAATGTCATCTGTTCCATTATCTTCGGAAAAAGGTTTGAGTACGACGACCCCAATTTTCTATCCCTGATCAAGATACTGAACGAAAACTCTAAGCTGATCGGGACACCCCTTCTCCTGGTAACTCTCATTTCATTTGCAGGTCTATTGAAAGAAAGGTGAAAACCAGGAGAACTGGCAGGAGAAGAGAACAATCTAGACCAAATAGCCGATTTGGAAAATGAAATAAATGGGAGAATTTTTCTGGTTTGGCTATTTGATCTAGAATTTTCACTTCTCCAGTCATTCTCCTGAGTTTCACCTTTCTTTGAATAGACCTGCTGGTGTTTTAGCTCACATTAACCGAAATATTATTGACTATTAATATCTTTCAGGTTCTGTAAAAATCCAATAATAATAAATGCCAGAAAAATCTTGCCTGCAGGTACAAAAAGGATTGTGCTTATAGGAAATTAGGATGTCAAGTTGAACCAATAATCCCTTTTAATTTTAATTAGTGCACCACACCAAGAATTGTTCTGATGAGAGAGATATCAGATAACAATTCAGATAAGTATAGGATAATTCTCACATTAAATGAGTTTTTTTTCAGTTTGCTATGAGAGGTGAGACCCTAGGTAAGTGAGCGAATGATGCTTTCTCGATGTACTCCTTTATATAATAAAAAACATTATTTCTGATTTATATCTAACCCGTGTTACAGATCTTCTGAGACTAACTCACTTTCCAGTGCTGGTAGAAAGTGTGGAGGTGATGGCGCAATGAGTTATTTCACATGGTTTAATCTTAACCCCTTCACTGCTGAGGCATTTCACCACTGTGTGCTGAGCTCATTTTTACCGCTTTCGCTCATCATGTTTAAACGCGATTTAAAGCCACATTTTAATAAATGACCCAGACATATTATATATCGTTCTTTCCGGCAGACTCCGCAGATTCACAATATATCATTTTTATATGTATACGTCATGTCCTGCCTGTATATTATTACAAAAAATACAATAAAAATTGAATTTTTAATCATCTGCAGTGTGTAAAGTGTTTTTTTTTCACATTTTATCACATGAGCGTTTGCGGTTATGTTTTCTATGGGGTGCGCTTGTACAAAAATTTGAAATGGGGACTTGTTACATTTTGTGGGGGGAATTACGTGATTTTTAGCAAACGCACCCCATAGGAAAAAATCATTAGTGCAGCAACATTGTTCACATTATAATTGAAATGTGAACAATATTGCTGCATTAATAAAAACAACACACAAAAAAAACATGTTTTTATTTATTTATTTATTTTTTTAATTTATTTATTATTATTTTTTTTACTTTGTACCTAGTCATGTTGGATATCAATCGAAAGGCCCTAGCTGCCACGGTTCTGGAGATATCGGGGTTCACAAGAACCCCCTATCTCCACCAGGGGATTTCCTTGGGAAATCCCCCGGCAGCTAGGGGTTCCCCGGCTATCTGACGTCATCACGCTATGCGTGATTACGTCAGGCAGCAAGGGGAGACCCGGGGGTGGAGCCGCCATCCAAGATGGCGGCCCCCACCGGAGATAGGCTGCACTTCGGCGCCGCAAGGCGCCGAAGTGCAACCCGGCGCTTGAGGGGTTAAAGCCAGGCACCGCTTAAAAGGGGAGACTCTCCCCTTTTAAGCGGTGCCTGGCTTTTAGCACTGCTCCTTCCCGATCGGGAGGGAGAGGGATCCGAACGGATCCCCCCCTCCCTTCCAGGCTATCTCCCGGCATTGCCGGGGGTCGCCTGGAAATGATGTCATCGCGCATGGCGCGATGACGTCATTTACGCCGGGAGGAGCTTGACTTCAGCGTCTGAGGACGCTGAAGTCAGAACGCCGCGGGACCCCGGACAGAGAGGCGAGTATCTCCGCCGGGGGTCCCGCACAGCTGATGACGTGTGGGGCACGTCCTCAGCATGTAACGTGCATCAATGAGGACGTGTCCCACACGTCGTCAGCAGTGAAAGAGTTAAATTCAAGCTGATGCCCCGCTGTGAGGAGAGACGGGTAATTAGGATCCCTGTATCTTCGCTCTATACAGCCCTTAACTCGACTTTGGGTGTGAAGGATTTATCTCGATTTTTTCATTTTAATACATTTAAATAGTAATAAATATGTATCTGGCGCCACTCAGTGAGCAAATAGAACAGTGCAGCAATTAAAACAGACTTATAAAAAGCAGTTTGTGTACATGAATCAGCAACAAAATCCCTCTGCACTGCAGTATACCTCAAACCACCAAGTGAATAAATATAGTCAGCAATTGCAGTGGATGATGCACTTCCTTCTAGTAAGGCAAAGATATTTCCAAAGATGCTGATATTCGTCCAAAGGAAAGAGGATCCGGTACCCCTCTATGATTACCGGCTGCATATACAACTGGTGTCCGAGGGGTGACACCAAAAAACATGAGTGTTTTTTTCTGAATGCTAGTTAAAACTGCATTCATGAACGGACTTGGTTTCCCTGTCCTGTGTTTTCTTCTGAGGTGAGAAGACCAACAAAGGACTTTGAAAGGAGTGAAAGATAAAGAATCTTTGCCATACTAGAAGGAAGCGCATAATCCACTGCAATTGCTGACTATATTAATACATTTAAAAGCTCTCATTAGCATGTCAAAACCCAATTTTCACACCTTGTTAAAGCCAGATTAGTGTGCTCCCTGTGGAAAAACAAATTCCACTGTTTTATCTCTCTCCAGGCACCCTATAATAATGAGACAATAATGGAACCCGGGTTGGAGCCGGCTGCGCCCCCACGCGGTAGTGCGCCCTAGGCAGTTGCCTAGTGGGAGCACCGGACCTGGCTGAAGCGTATTCACATAACACCAGGGTCTGAAAGATGTTATTCTTCTCGGAATAATGTCAGATGAAGAACGGGCTGTTTGGAATAGCTTGTTCTCCATCTGCTAGGGCCACATTAGCATCTCCCATGCAAAGTATAGGAGACACTTATGTACAGCTACTGAACGACTAGAGCCCTGAGCTTATTTAACATCAACATTTGACTAGGTCCCCTCATGTTCTAAATTTAATATTCTAATATTTTTTTCAATGTAAAATGTACTCAGTAGATTTGACTTCCGGGAGGCGGACCTTCAAGATGGCCGCATCTTAACTAAGCTCCGTCGTTGAGATCCACAGCTTGGTGGAATTACTGCCTCACACCTGCTGGCTCATCGACCCCTGGGGTGATTTCTGCCTGCTGTACCACCTGGGACTTTGGCGCTTCTCCCCCCTTTATCCCCGGAGGTGTCTAGGCCGAGATTCGGCCGGTGCCATACCCGTGTTTACTTGCGGGTGTGCAACCACGGGTCCGCGCGGGCTGAGGTCCACAACATCCCATACTCTCCCCTGACCCAGAGGGGGGAGCGGAGGGGTGCTCCGTCGCCTGCTCACTCACTTTCAGAGGCATTCGTCCTCCCACGGCGGGCTGAGGTTCAAGGTCTCTACGCGAATCCCGCACGTGCCGCGGCCTGCCGAGTGGAACAGGTACAACCCCCAAACAGTCGGACGGAACCTGCCTTTTTCCCGCGCCCTGTGTCTCTGACTAACTCACGGAGAAGGGAAGCCGCACGCCGTTACGACCCCCCACTGTGAGCGGCGAGGGAGTAACCCCTCAATCGATACCGACGGGGGGGGGGATACCCTGACCCAGACCGCGCAACCCTTCCCCACGTGGTCGGGCGGGGCGCCCCCTTCGTTCTGTCCTCCCTGCAGCCCGGTGGACCACTATCATTTGACCTCATTACGGGTGAGAGAGATCCCCCGCTTCTGACAGGTGAGACCTCCACAAAAAATTCTGGACACTACTCCCCAAGTGCCTATTAAGGGAGAGGGGGAAAAGGGAAAAAAAGAAGGGGAAAGTTGTTTTAAGACCCCAGGCGGGATTTCAATTTTTTTTAGGTGGGTCATAATCGGCTCCTTACACTTAACCTGTGACACTACAACAGGCTGAAGCCCACTGTCTCTACATTGGCACTTTTTGTTGACCCCTAGGAGGCCCACTGATCCTATACTTTCAATTTTTGTGGTGACCCCTGGGAGACCCTATACCCACGCATATTCAATTTTTCTGGTGGGCCCTGCGCAGCCCACCGCCTCAAAACATAAATTTTTTTTGATAGTCCACATTATAATTTTTTCTGGAAACTCTCCGCTGTCTATACAGTATAATTTTTCTGGACACTCTCTGCTGTCTATACATTATAATTTTTCTGGACACTCTCCGCTGTCTATACATTATAATTTTTCTGGAAACTCTGCGCTGTCTATACATTATAATTTTTCTGGACACTCTGCGCTGTCTATACTGGAGAAACAGTGCAAGTCACTAAGGTGAAAAACGCATAACACAATTTTTCTTGGCTCCCCGTCTTGGAGGCCCACGTGTTAATTTTTTCTAGACTCTGCGTCAAGCTCAGTAATTTTTTCTTTTGGGTTACTGTCCTGACTTTCCATTCGGTGAGGATAAAGGCACCACATACATTTAAATTGCCCACAATTACAATTTTTCTGGACACTCCGCCCTGTCTGCGGGTTATAACTTTTCTGGACACTCCGCACTGTCTGCGGGTTATAATTTCTCTGGACACTCTGCACTATCTGCGTTTTTTCAAATTTTCTGGACACTACTAGATCTGGTAACTCCCGTCACCATGGACAAATTCATTGCTTCAACGTCTAAATCCTCCAGACGGCAAACGACCAAAGGACAGGGAAAGAGTGCCCTTGCGCAGGCCAGATCTCCGACCCACTCGACTTCGGACCTGGGTAGCGCTCCGTCTAGCCCACAATTGGCGCTTACACCTACGCCCGTAACCACCGCTCAAATGGCTGAGTTTACAGCCATACTATCGCCACTACTGGATGAAAAACTGGGCCGTCTCTCAGCGTCCCTCGAACTGGCGCTTTCCCAACTTACCTCTCAAGCCCAACGTTTGACGGAGGTAGAGGACAGAGTGTCTACATTGGAGGATGGGCTTACTCCTCTTCAAACAACTGTGGACTCTCATGACTCCTTGCTTTCCACCTTACTGGACAAAATTGATGACCTCGAAAACAGAAGCCGCAGAAATAATTTACGCATTGTGGGGCTCCCTGAGACCGTGAAAGGCCCGCAACTTCAACACTTTGTTAGTACTTGGCTTCCCACAGCCTTGGGCATCGCTACCAATGTACCACTGGTGGTTGAGCGAGTCCACAGATTGGGGCCTGATCTCTCCCCATCGTTGACCCGCCCTCGCACGGTCATATTTAAATTGCTCAACTTCATGGATAAAACCAACATTCTACAAGCGTACAGAAAAGCCGGCGCTTTGGATTATCAGGGAACTACATTGCGTCTTTTCCAGGACTTTTCGGCGTCTTTAGCTGCCCGTCGTAGGGCGTTTGCCCCTGTCTGTACAAAATTGGCGGCGGCCAACATCAGATTCACCCTACAATATCCGGCGCGTCTTCGAGTGCACCTTCACGGTCAGGTTACGTTCTACGACACACCGTTCGACGCTTCAGCAATCTTAGGAGATGGATCAGATCAGCAGCAACGACGCCAATCTACACCTCCCCAATGATGGTTGCAAAAGCTGTGTCATGGATATACCACGAACATTAACATCCACTAATGTTGGTTTGCGTTTTTCTTTATTGTGTTCTTATAGTAGTTTGCGATTTCTCTATGTGCTACACAGACAACTCCACCACTCAGCGACGTGTCATTGGACAAAATCGCCATGGAGGAGTTGGACTTACACTCCCCAAACGGAGCCTTTTGATTTTCTTCTGTTATATGGTTCATATCTTTTCTGTTAGATACTTGGTTAATTTGTTGTTTATAGTTAAAATGTCTTGGTTCGCTCTTCTACTGATACACCTACGGATATTGACGTCTTATATTGTGCTTGAGGTGCGGGGACCGCTGCTGGGACGGGCCCTAACCCCCTTTAATGTTGCTTATTCCTTTACATCCTCTCGAATTCGATTATGGCATCCACCATAATACATGACACTAATACCTCACTCCCGTCCTCTGTTGAACCTCAAATATTCACACGTAATTCTTTTAAGGTAGTATCCTGGAATGTTGAGGGTCTTAATTCGCCAATTAAACGTAAGAAAGTTATCCAATATTTAAAGAGGTTAGACCCTGATATCGTTTTCCTCCAAGAAACTCACTGGACTAAATCGGACCAAACCCTGCGGGCCCCCTGGGTGGGATATCAAACTTCCTCGGTTTACACTCAAAAATCTAGAGGCACTGCAATTCTCTTAAATAAGAGACTTCCATACACTGACACGGTAGCGGTTAATGATGCGGACGGCAGGTACTCCCTCCTCACGCTTATGATTGGACAGGAACACTTTCAATTACTCAATATCTATGCCCCTAATGGCCCGAATTTACCATTCTATAGAACGCTACTCCCGTTGCTCCACCTTCACGACGCTTCTCACAGAATAGTGGGAGGGGACCTTAACGACGTACCGGACTTGATACTCGACCGAGCCCCAAGCCGTGTGACACCTAGAGGGCGCTCGCAACTCACTGGTCCGACCTATCTTATGACGCATTTTGACTTGGTTGACATATGGCGCGTGCACAACCCAACGGGCAGGGACTTTACATTTTATTCCGACCCCCACAAATCATTCTCGCGCCTAGACCTCTTTTTAATTTCGGACGCTCTTACTTCCCGTGCTTTAGGCACTGAGATTGGCCCGATTACACTCACTGATCACGCCCCGGTCTCACTGGAGATGAAACTGGGAAACCCACGGTCCTATTCACGGAACTGGCGTTTCCCTTCCCATCTCATGACGTCCGGTAAATTTACATCACACGTTGAGCTTGCTTGGCACAACTACACCGACGACAACATTGAACATGTAGAGGATGTCAATTTATTTTGGTCGGCGTCAAAAGCAGTGCTGCGGGGACAGATTATGGAGTTTACGGCCCGGAAACGGAGGGAAGACGCCCTGCATCTTACTGAGGCCCATTCGGATTTGCTCAGGAGTTACAGAGCTTATTTGACTGACCCAACCCCTGATGCATTGCAGACGTATAAACAAGACAAAGCCAGATACGACACCCTAGCTACCACCCAAGCACAGCGCTCCTGGCAGCATCAGAAATCCCGGTTCTATCGCTTTGGTAACAAGCATGGTCGCCTCCTGGCCAACCTGGTTCGCTCCCAGACTCAAACCAGACCCTTTATCTCCCAAATTAAAACCACGGATGGTACCTTACTTACTGACCCAGTAGATATTGTTGGGTATTTCCGGCAATGTTTTTCTGACTTCTACAAGACAGGCCCTGACGATTGTCCGACACAATTAAATATCTTTCATAAAGCACAAATTCCTAAATTATCCCCAACTGAGAGAGATGCCCTTTCAGCGCCGATTTCGCACATCGAAGTCCAAAAAGCGATAACTTTGCTCAAAAATGGGAAAACCCCAGGACCAGATGGATTTGGGGCAGAATATTACAAACTCCTTTCGGGCTCGGTGGTCCCACACTTGGTCTCACTTTATAATAACATTCTACAAGGGGAAGAACCCCCCCCCGACTTTTAACGCAGCCAGAGTAGTGGTGCTCCCCAAGCCGGGAAGGGATCCTACCTTGGTCACTTCCTATCGGCCTATTGCATTATTAAACACTGACTTGAAACTGTTATCTACCATCATGGCTGGACGTCTACAGAGACCGATGGCTCGACTAGTGGGCCCTCAACAAACCGGTTTCCTTGCGGGCCGACACTCTACCACAAACATACGCAAGGCTATAGCGGCCATATGGTCCTCCTCCCTTACACCACAAGCCTCAAACCTTCTATTGAGTTGCGACGCCGATAACGCGTTCGATAGGATATCCTGGGCCTATATAGAGAGATTCATTAAGTTCCACCACTTCGGAAAGGTCTTCTTGTCCCTATTCCGCGCGCTCTACAATAACCCTTCCACAGTAATCACAGCGAATGGCCTTAATTCTGCTCCCTTCGTACTAGGGAGAGGAACCAGACAGGGGTGTCCCTTATCACCATTATTGTTTAATCTTGCCCTGGAACCCCTCCTTCGCATTATAGAGACGTGCCCGGCTATTACGGGTATTAGTTTGTCCTCTTCGGTGACGCTAAAAGTGGTGGCTTTTGCAGACGATCTGCTATTGTTTCTTTCGAACCCAGAGTCTGCTATTACGCCATTGATGGCCTTATTTGATTCATTTCACACAGCCTCTGGTTTCCAAATTAACTACGTTAAGTCTGTCGCTCTACCCCTGGGATCAAAACCTCGGGGAGATTGGCTCAGACAGTTCCCCTTCTCTTGGGCCCCCACACCTTTCATTAAATACCTAGGAATCATCCTACCGACGGACCTTTCTCAAATGTACAGCCTCAATATTGACCCCCACCTCAACCAAACTAAATTTCTCTTGGAGGCATGGAGCTCTCTCCCGTTGTCGTACATGGGAAGGGCCGCGCTTATTAAAATGACTTTATTTCCCAAATTACTCTATCCCCTACAGGTTCTGCCTCTACTATTGAAGCCCACAGATCTCCGTATATTAAATAGACTATACGCGGCATTCATTTGGCAAGGTAAACGAGCACGTATTCCACTTCCCGCGCTCCAACAGTCGCTGGCGAGGGGAGGTATTAACTTTCCAAACATAATTGACTACAATTTGGCGGCCCTTTACCGTTATGCTGTCGACTGGCTGAATGATACTTCGCACTTTGTGCCCTTACAGGTTGAGCAGGCATTGCTTCCTTCCTCTTCCTTATCGGCGTTCCTCCATCAAAGCTCACCCAATGTCCCCCCTAGTCTGCGTTCTAACCCACTATTGTCCTCCACGAAAGCGGCCTGGATTAAGATTCGCAGGCGCCTTCAGCTCACATGGCGAACGACTTTGTGGTCACCTATACTGCACAACCCTCACTTCCAAAATGCCTCCCCTGCTCCAATCTTCCATACTCTGGCCCACCGCGGTTTTACTCAGATGCACCACTACATTGATGGACTGTCAGGCTTGCCGTTTTCCTACACGACCTTGAAAAACCGAATTATGCCCTTAGATATTCACCCGGTATTTTACTTGCAATTAAAGCAATTTCTCCTTACCCAGTTGAGCACATTGTCCCCAAATGACCTAGCTAATTCGCTCGACACACTCCTGTTTGCCCGCCCTCTGTCCCCTCCCTCTACCTCTACTATATACGCACTTCTACAATCCGCGTTACCCACTAAACTCCCTTGGGCAGCAGTAACTAGATGGACCACAATTTTTCCCGAGCTTTCCGTACAAGATTTGATAGGGACCACCTTACTGTCCAGGCACTCTCTACCCTCTGCTAACTACTGGGACATGTTCTATAGAATACTCCATCGAGCGTATATGGCGCCTGACAGAATGGCTCGAGCGGGACTGTCACCAAATGCAAACTGTTTAAAATGTCAAGGTACTAATGCTGACTTGCGGCATTGTTTATGGTCATGTCCTTTTATTACGCTGTTTTGGGACACAATACGACGTTTTGGTTCACAGGTTCTGCGTCTAGAAATCCCCTTTACCCCGGAATGGGCCATCTTTAATCGTCCGACCCCTCACACCCCCAGACCTTTTGGTAAGTCACATCGATTTTGGCTCACCCTGTTAGCTGCAACAGGCAAGAAGGCGATCTTGTCCCAATGGATCTCCGCTACCCCTCCTTCCTTTCGCATGGTTTATGACAGAATCTACGCCATATTTTTGGCGGACTGGACCGAGGCTGCGATGCAGCAAGAAAAGAAGACTCAGTCTTTCTTTACCAATTGGACCCCCCTTATTCGCACCCTGCCATGCGAAACTAAGGACTCCTTACGTCATACCTTTTTCTGCACCCCATGGTACTCACTACAGATGTTGCGAGATGCCCCACCCATCCCGCAAGGTCCCCCTGACCACTCCTTGTCCCGTTTTCTGGCTTCCACCCCCTCAGATCCAGTAGATGCCCGCACTTAACCGACCTCCATGTAGATCTCATGGGTTTTAAGGGGAGTTGCACAGTAATTTTTTCGGACACTGGATGCCATGTATATGTATTAGTTGAATATTTGATACTGATGTTTACTGAGACGTCTATTTATCTGTTTTTGATGTATGTTGAACCAAGATGAATAAAAATATGTTTAAAAAAAATGTACTCAGTAGTGAAAAGGTTAAACATGGGCATTTATGAGTCCTGGTACTGTAATTGTTTTGAGTATATTAATGATCTGCTGCATGCAGTCTTATTGTAGCTGATTACTGCACACAATCAGGAATAACGCAACTGGTTTCCAACTTTAAATCAGAACCGTTTTATCCAACAGCTTTATAATTTTTACCCGGCCCTGGGAACTCTCCTGGGCACGGACAGAGGAGTGATGAGAAACATCAACCTGCTGAATCATCAGCTGATGAAGTATATCACGCAGCATCGACAGGAATTCAACGCTAACAACATCACAGGATTTATTGATGCCTTTCTTATGAAACAAGAACAGGTGCCATTTCTATTATTTATTTTTGCTCTTGCCCATTTGTAAATTTAGTAAAGCTTGATTTATAAAAAGATAACAAAAATCATCCAAAATGAAAATAAACACAAAAACTGCTACAAAATAAAAAAATACGGATGTGATGTATGTTGCTTTGGACTTGGGGTGCATGGGCCTGGAGGCATATTTTTAGGGTGCAGGCCTGATGTTCTAGATTATTTTCTTGCTCTCTCGTGTGCAGATTGTTTGTGTAAATTGAGTTATGCAAGAATAATGTTATTGTTTATCTGTCTATTGTGTGGTCCATGTGTATCTTGTTATCTGCTAATAGGATTAGCCTTCCAGCACATCCTCAGGTCTATTCAAAGAAAGGTGAAACTCAGGAGAATTGGCAGGAGAAGAGAACATTCAAGACCAAATAGCCGATTTGGAAAGTGAGATAAATGGAAGAATTTTTCTGGTTTGGCTATTTTGACCTAGAATTTTCACTTCTCCAGTCATTCTCCTGTTTTTCACCTTTCTTTGAATAGACTTGTCTGTCTCAGGAATGTGTGAATATCAGCTGTATATTTGAGTAGTTGGTCAATCGATTTGTCAGGCAAACACTGCCTCATTATCTGTTCGACAATCACAATTGTATTGCCCTGTCTATCTAGGAACGTTGAGCAAATGTTTATCCTATTATCTGTTTTAGTCTAATTATGTCTCCCAACATTTTCTAGGGGAGGTGTTTGTGCCTGTAAATGACCCATGTTTGACCGTATAAATATGTGTGCTTGTCCCAATTAAAAAAACCTCCAGATATACAGCCTCGTCTTATTTCTGAGAGATACGTGTCCCAGTCTTTAAGCTTTATCTGAGGAATGGAGAACGGCACGAGAGTCTGCCTGGGGAGAACACGGGGGTCCGGCAAGGAAGTGGCATTGACAGATGTGACCCTGTCAGGGTACTGAGATTTGTCACAGCGGGTACAAAGGAGATTGTGTGTGTTCCAGGGGTCAAATCGAGGGAGAAACGTTTGGGAACGCAGTTTTCCCACTATTTTTGCAGCGGGAACTGAGTTCCCATTGGTCCCATAAACTATAAAGCTTGCATTCAGGTGTTCAAGCATATCTTTCCTTGTTAAGTCACAATAAATATTGGAATTAACATATATTTCTGCTAAAATCCACATATATACATGCATATACATCAGATTTGAGTGTTTGTTTGTAAGAAGTGCAAGATGATAATTGCTTGCTAATTGGGGGAGAGAACTTTGGTGAGTTTCCACACTTCTGTTTTTAGGACTTGACCCCTGGGCGTATTTCCTAGGGTCATCTGGCATCTAGGATTTAAATATGGTTATTTTCGTGCAAAACAAGAAACAGAACTAGTAAACTTAGATTTGCATTTTCTTCATATTTTAAGGACTCCTCAATCAAAGAGACCTACTTCCACAACGAAAACCTCATCTACTCAGTCCTAGATCTTTTTGCTGCAGGAACTGAAACATCATCTACAACTTTACGCTGGGGACTTTTACTCATGATTAAGTACCCAGAAATTCAGAGTAAGTATTATCATAAATGTCTGTATATATCTGTAAATAAAAAATAATAATAATCTGAGAAAAAATATTTCTACAATAACACTACGATTTGTCTTTTATAAGAAAGTTATTTTAATTGATTCTAGACCTGGAATCCTCCTTACTCTTCAGTATAGTATGTTTTTTGTTATCCTAATTAAAGTATATGACATACAAAAGTATAGTAAGTATAATAAACATGCCCTTGGGTAGACATCTTAAAATTAAAGGGCCACAACCACCAAAAAATGAAATGTCCTTAATGTGTTTATTTGATGTTGTTGATATCTTACATGTGCTTTGTTTTTCTCTTTTATGTTTAGTTAAGAAAATATTTTACTCTATATGTGTCACTAGGGGCATCTATTTTGTGTTGTAAATTGCCCCCTCCCCCATAGTGGGTCATATTTCCTTGTTCAGACCAACATGAGGACACTAACTGTGAAAAATATTCGCCTGCAGCTTTCACCCATAGCGTCCCCATATTACCTCTGTATTCAGGGGCGGGCGCTAGTTCAGCACCTTGCCCCGGAACTCTGTGCTACCCACTGGGATACTCGCGATAGTGCACTGCCCAGCCCTGAGTATTGTCCGAGGAAGCACTGCGGCCAGTATCACCTCCTTAAATCCATAGGACTCCATGGAGGGTTGCGTTTCCGGGCCATGAGCCCTGCGCGATCCCGCTCTCGCAGCGCCATGGAGTGTTTATGGAGGGAGACTTAACTATTTGTTCCCAGTCTCACTCTGCTCCCAGCAACAAGAAGCAGCGTATCGGGCTACTGTTCTCGCCCCAGGAGGAGAGGTGATTATTGGATTTATTGGCGGGGGAATAAGAGGGTGCTATATGATGTAGCGCCAGCTTTTAGGAGGCACTAAACTATGGCTGTCCGCATCCCTGCAGTAATTTGCACTAGCACTTTGTAATATCTTACACTTACATATTGAAACGCTAATCAAGGATTGCGCTCCCCATGTTAAGTATAGGGTGCGCAACGTACAGTAAGCTCTCGGAAGATATCGCAATCACCGGTGCGCTAAATGATTTTTTTACAAGTTTGGCGACAGGAAGGTAATATGGGGGGGGGGTGCATTAAAGTCACTTTCCTGGTGGTAACACTTACTCATCCGAACGCTACCGTTAGCGTTCACTATGGAATAGTGTCCTCACAATTTAAACATTAAGCTCCCCATATGTGTGAAATAAAAACTACTTATTACTATTTATTACACAATCATAGAAAAAGTACACAAAGAAATACAGACGGTTGTTAAACCAGGAGAGCTGCCTAAGGTGGATGATCGGAGGAATATGCCGTTTACTGATGCCGTCTTACATGAAATACAAAGGTTTGCTAACATTGTCCCTCTCAACGTGTCTCGAAGAACCTCAAAAGATGTTTCTTTCCGAGGGTTCTGCATACCGCAGGTGAGACTGTGTATAGTATTGTAAGGGAATCAGTGATCATGGATACTTTTCAACATATCAGAAACCTGTAGATCAGGGCTGTCAGACTCCGGCCCCTCAGATGTTGATGGCCTGAAATTCTCAGGGTTCTTTGAATGTTCTAAAGGGCCAGGGAATCATGGGAGTTGTAGTTCAGAAACATCTGGGAGACCAGAGTTTGACAGTCCTGCTATAGAGGGATCAGCAGCCGTGTCATTGTGTTTGTCAGTGTCTGTCCGTGTGTCTATCAGGCATCTCTGTGTGTCTGTCCGTGCCATTGCTATTTGTTGTGTCTCTATCAGCGCATTTGTGTCACTTTGTGTTTCTGATCATGAATCACGAATAATGTTAATTTTACGGTGTTTGTTATCACTGCTTTGTCTATCCTGGTCTTTGTGTTCTAGTGATCTGGTAATGAAAAAAACGTGTTTATCCTCTTGAATGATCCAAATGAGAAAAAAGTTATGAGTTTGCTGATGTTCCCATATCATGGAAACCTGTCTTTATTTCTTCCAGGGCACAGAAGTTATCCCAATGCTAACCTCTGTCCTGTATGACAAGACTCAGTGGGACACGCCATATGAATTTAATCCAAATCACTTCCTGGATTCAGATGGAAAATTCGTCCGAAGGGATGCGTTCATGCCCTTCTCTACAGGTAAATCTCACATTATTGAACCAAGAGATTTCAGTGAATCCAAGGACCAGACCCAGACTGGGCACCAGATCAGCAACTTTCATGAGCAGAATGTTGACAGGTGTAAATGGAATTTCAACCTCCGTCCATCTGTTGCCTCTGATTTTTATGTGGTGGCACCCGTAAGGTGGTGCTGGGCTAATCAAGAAGCTCATCATTAGATGTTTCCATCGGCCTATGCAGTTCTAGTGGTCGTTTTATATGGGATGCCTGGGTAGTTTATAAGGTCCCCTCAATCATTACACAATCTATATATAGCAGGGGTCAGCAACCTTTGCCCTCCAGATGGTTTGAAACTACATTTCCCTTGAGTCTCTGCTAACTTTATAAGTGACTGAACATCATGGGAGATATACTGTTATAGCCAAAACATCTAGCGGGCCAAGGTAGCTGACCCCTCTATAGCCATCTAGATCCACTGGCGATTTGGACTGTTTGTCCAATGGGTCTGCCTGAAATCAACCTTAGAACTCATCAGTGGTCAGCCACAGGTAACATTCACTTATTAGAATGTAGGAGCTGATCTACCCTGTACAGGGCTCTATTAAATTCTTAGCGCAAACGTTAACGCATGCGCAAAAACACATTAACGCGAAGGGAAAAACCCTTTGCACTGAATGTCGTATTACGAAGTTTGCGCACAAAATGCGCGTTAACGCCTAACGCGAGTGACCCTGCGCGAACTCTTTGCTAGTGCAATTTAGTGCACGCATCCTATACTTAACATTGTGAGCGCAAATGCGTTTGTGCGCTGGTACGCGCATGGTATTACAATCTTAGCGCAAAATTTTACGGACGTTTGCGCGCATAATTTTAACGTCTTTGAAAAGCTGGTGGTAACGGCAAATTGTAACAACCTGACCGTACCAAACTGCAGATTCGCAACGGAGAACGTCGATGTGCACGTTTTTTTTTTTACTAGATATGTCAAAAATTACGGCCACAAGGGGCATGGCCGGCTGCAGAGGAGAGCGGACGTGCTAAGCAGGAGCTCTGCTATAACCCTTACGAATTCGATCTTTTACCGATTTATTTCTCGCTGCTAAGACCGGATTTCGACAGCACCTCAGAGGAGGGTCACAGGGAGTTGTGTAATTGTCACCCAGACTCAGATGACCTCCATACACACACACACACGCACGCAGGAGATTGAGGGGGCGCAGGCCGCAACCTCTTCTCAATTGAGGGCTCTTCAGGCGCAGGTGGGAAGTTTACAAGTGGCAATGGTGACCCTGGAAGCCCGTCATCGGCGAAGGAACATCAAACTACGTGGCGTGCCGGAGTCGGTGCTGAACTCTGCCCTATTACCATATGTTACCCGCTTTGTGTTGGCTGTTCTCTCGTCGGTCCCGTCCCGACGTTCAGGAACCGGTGTTCTCAGCGATAAGGCTACGGAGGGCAGCGGCGGCCCCAACGGGTGTCCCCCGTGACATCATTGTAGTTCTCAAGGACGTTCATGTACAAATGCAACTACTGGAGGCAACTCATAAAGTTCCCGCAGTTTCTTTCAAAGGGGCCTCTGTTGCGATCTACCGGGACCTTCCTTTCAAGGTCTTGGCGGCCAGACGCCTGTTCCAGCCAGCTACTGAGCTCCTGCGGTCCCATGGAGTGCGTTATAGATGGGGGCGCTTGGCACCTTACTGATCTCTCATACTGATGGACGTACGGTTACAGCCAGCACTGTGGAGGACGCGCTCGCATTTGTTCAGGCTCTGGGCCTGACCTCTGGAGACCCAGGCGATGTGGGGTGTGGGTCGATGGGGGGGATCTCCCCTCTCTACCAGAGAACCGGATTGAATTGTCGGACAGCTTTTTGGACTCATGACACAGTTTTAGCCCTGCTTTTTGCATCCCGTTGCTCTGCAAACCCCCCCTCCTTTTTTTTTTTAAATTAAAATTTTTTATTTTGTTTGTTGTCCCTCGCACACACTCTGATTCAGCCTCTAGCCCCCCCCCCTTCCCTTTATTTTTGGCAGTTTGGGTATGTCTCGGGCGTGCCATTGTGACGGCCACCAGGACTCTGACCGCCATATCTGGCCCTCGAGTACCCCGGCCTGGTGACTTGCACACTTCCATGGCCTCCCCTTGTTCTCTGGACTCAAGGGAGTGCACCAGGAAGGTCACACTATGGGCCTTTGCCACTCCAATTATTTTTTTCTTTTTGGATTTTGGGGTCCTGCGGTGCTTTTAGGTGTGTGAGTGGGTTGTGTGTTTTTTTTTTTGTTTATTTATTATTATTATTTTTATATATTATATTTCCCTGCGACTTTGAAAGTCATTCCTGCATGGCCTCTAAATGATGCCTACCTTTGCAAGCATATCTGCATTATTGTTATTTCTCTGTTTCATAGATTTCTAGCTCTTCCTGCTCACATTTTTGATGTAATTCTGCGGTCTTAATCCTGAGTGACTTCTGAACCTGTGTGTTTTGTGGCTACACTGTTTTTGTTCCTGTTGTAACATTGCTGGCTTCTCAAAATAAAACATTTTGAATTTAAAAAAATGACGGTCACTACCGTGTCTTCCGTCAGAACGTACGTCTGTTGTGCGCAGTCTGCACAAAATGACAGACTCGCGTTAAAAATTACATTGCGCCAGTGGTATGCAGAGGGCTTTTGATGCCTGGGGCCAACCCTTTGATTGCATGCCCCCCCCCCCAAACCAAGTACAAGATCTGACATTATGGCACGTGGTATGCATGACATGTCAGGCTGGAATTATGGCACACTGATATTATGCATGGCAAACTGGGGGGTATGGCACTGGCATACTGGTAATGTATGGAGCACACTGGTATATAATGCATGGCAGACTGGTATGGCACAAGACACTGGTATGGCACACACTGGCATTATGCATGTCAGACTCGAAAGGCTGGCACACTGCTATAATGCATGGCAGACTGGTATGGCTGGCACACTGGTATGGCACACACTGGTATTATGCATGGCACACTGGTATGGCACACACTGGTATTATGCATGGCAGACTGGAAAGGCTGGCACACTGGTATGGCACACTGGTATGGCCGGCACACTGGTATGGCACACACTGGTATTATACATGGCAGACTGGAAAGGCTGGCACACTGATAATGCATGGCAGACTGGTATGACTGGCACACACTGGTATTATGCATGGCAGACTGGTATGGCTGGCACACATTGGTATTATACACGGCAGACTGGAAACGCTGACACACTGATAATGCATGGCAGACTGGTAAGGCTGGCACACTGGTATGACACACACTGGTATTATGCATGGCAGACTGGTATGGCTGGCACACATTGGTATTATACACAGCAGACTGGAAACGCTGACACACTGATAATGCATGGCAGACTGGTAAGGCTGGCACACTGGTATGACACACACTGGTATTATGCATGGCAGACTGTTATGGCTGGCACACTGATATAATGCATGGCAGACTGGTAAGGCTGGCAGACTGTTATGGCACACCCTGGTATTATGCATGGCAGACTAGTATGGCTGGCACACTGGTATGGCACACACTGGTATTATGCATGGGCCACACACAGAACATACCACCACCAAGCCATAAGGGTGCAGTAATTGGGGGAAGGTGCGGCTGCCTGTAATAAGGGGAGAGGGGGGTGCAGGCCTGTAAACCTTTGGTATCACAGGATGCAGGGTGGTGGCGGCGCTGAGAGGGTTAAGTGATTGAAGGGCCGGGGGGGGTTACGTCACACACCCAGCACAGGCCTCTCGCTTTAGTCATCTTCTCATGCAACAGGCCCCTGTGCTGCTGGATGGGGGCAGGCGGCCTGTGTGAGTGTGTGTCTGGGCTAGATGTGGGCCCCCTGGCTGCTCTGTGCCCCCTCCCGGGGGGGGGGGCTTAACACACTCGTTCCAGAGCTCGCACTTACCCCGCAGGGCTGTCCTCTCGCACACACTCCAGGCTGGCCCTCCAGGGCCTGGGGCCGCTCCTCCCTCTCTCCCCAACACCGGGCAGCAGGGAGAGAGCCGGGGCGCCGGACGGAGTATCGGGTGTCTGTGGAGGCAGAGTGGGGAGCTGAGCCAGGCAAGAGAAACCAGAGCCTGCAGGACTGGGAGGAGACACGGAGAGAGAGGAGAGGGGGGGGCAGGGTGAGAGCATGGCGGACTCACTGGAAAGGCTGGCAGGCACACTGACTGTTGATGATCCTCGAGCCTGCGCGTCTCACACACGTTGTCACGTGAGCCGTAGCGTCTGCGCGTGTGTACAGCGAGACCACGTGATTGAAGAACCACCCAACCCCTCCCATTGAAAGGAAATGTAAGTATTGCAAACCTAATACACTGCCTGACACACACTGACACTGCCTGACACACACTGACACACACTGACACTGCCTGACACACACTGACACTGCCTGACACACGCTGACACTGCCTGACACACGCTGACACTCCCTGACACACACTGACACACACTGACACTGCCTGACACACACTGACACTGCCTGACACACACTGACACTGCCTGACACTGCCTGACACACACTGACACTGCCTGACACACACTGACACACACTGACACTGCCTGACACACACTGACACTGCCTGACACACGCTGACACTCCCTGACACACACTGACACACGCTGACACACACTGACACACACACTGACACACTGACACTGCCTGACACACACTGACACTCCCTGACACACACTGACACTCCCTGACACACACTGACACTGCCTGACACACACTGACACTCCCTGACACTGCCTGACACACTGACACTCCCTGACACTGCCTGACACACACTGACACTCCCTGACACTGCCTGACACACACTGACACTCCCTGACACACACTGACACTGCCTGACACACACGCTGACACACACTGACACTCCCTGACACACACTGACACTGCCTGACACACACTGACACTGCCTGACACACACTGACACTGCCTGACACTCCCTGACACACACTGACACACACTGACACTGCCTGACACACACTGACACTCCCTGACACACACTGACACTGCCTGACACACACTGACACTCCCTGACACACACTGACACTGCCTGACACACACCGTCCGGCGGCTTGGATGCCCCCCTGAGGTGGATGCCCCATGCCACCGCACCGCTGCCGCCCCCCCCCTGCACGCCACTGCATCGCACTCACTGATTTCTGCGCTCAACGGTACTTTGCGCACATTTTTGCACGTCGGTTTTACCAGCGCAATTTCCCGAAGGATGAAAAGATGCGCAAGGAATGTAATTCCAGCGGTGATTTTCGTGCGTTAACGCTTCGCACAAAAAAAATTAGCGCCGCGCTTTTGCGCGATGAATTTAATAGAGCGCACAATATTTCTGAGGATAATCATTGGGGACACAAAATCTCTTTTCTGGTCACTCCTTTCCCAGTACAATTGTCTTGACTTATTTTTGGATACAAAAATACAGCCAGACCCCATGAATTTCAAACTGAGGACTCTTTTATTGACAGCCCTCCTTCACTGTGACATCAAAATGCAACTGAAGTACAGATACACCCCCGATGCATATCAGACTTAACCACATACACCTATTTTTAGCTTAATCCTCAAAACACATAAGGCATCTACCTATTTCCCTTAAATGTCTATGATGTTCTCTGAACTGTCGAGTCAATAAAGCTATTTTTGAAGATTCCTATGTTTCAGGACTAGTCCCCGTGTTCGGTTCGATTTCGAACTCGAACAATTACAAAAGTTCGATCTCGAACGCGATCCGAACTCAATTTAAGTCAATGGGACCCGAACGTTCGATTTTTAGAGTGCCCTCCAAGAGGGCATATATGCAAGATATTTGCCATAAAAGGTGTATGGGGGTGGGGTAGTGCCCTGGGGGACAGGAAACAAGGACAAAAAGTTAAAAAAAACGTTTTTAACCCCTTCGCTGCGGAGGACGCGCTCAGCGCGTCCACCCGCAGGTAACGTTCCTTGCGGTGGACGCGCTGAGCACGTCCTCCCTTTGGGGCCAGCGTTCGGCCGGGTTCCGGCCGATCGCTGGACCCCCCGGTGCGGGCTGACATCCTCAATGTCAGCCCGGAACCGCCACCGGCCTAATTAGGTGTCATCGCGGTGGCGCGATGACACCTAATTCAGGCGCCCCCCCCCCCACATGTGCGGAGGAGGCGCCTGAAAGGGAGGGGGAGGTCCTTCGGACCTCCCTCCCGATCGCCGGCATTGCAGGGGTTAATCCAGGCACCGTTTGGAAGGGCACAGCCTGCCCTTCCTAACGGTACCTGTAATTAACCCCATGGGGGCTGGATCACGAATCGGCGCCGAAAAGCGCCGGTTCGTGATCCTTTCCCGGAGCTGGCCGACATCTTGGATGTCAGCCAAGCTTCCGGGAATGCCCCCTGAGGACTGGCGTCATCGTGCATAGCACGATGACGCCAGTCTTGGAGTTAACCCCTAACTGCCACTAATGGTGGAGATAGGGGGTTCCAATGAACCCCCTATCTCCCGATCCGTGGCAGTTAGGGGTTAATGTTTGATATTGTTGGATCGGCCAGAGCATGGCCGTTCCAACAATACCAACCATGAGTATGAAAAAAGTTTTTTAAAAAACAAAATATTTAAAAAAAATTATAAAAAAAAATAAACAAGTTTTTTTTTCTTTTTTTTGGTTCGTTAATGCAGCAATATTGTTCCCATTTTAATTATAATGTGAACAATGATGCTGCACTAACGATTTTTGTATGCGGGGCGTTTGTTAAAAATCGCGTAATTTTCCCCAAAAAAAAATGTAACGAGACCCCATCTCTAATCTTTTTAACAAGCGCACCCCATACAAAATATAACCGCAATTGCTCGCATGTTAAAATGTGAAAAAAAAACACTTTACACGCTGTAAATTATTGAAAATTCATATTTTATTGCATTTTTTGTTATAATATACAGACAGGTCATGACGTATACATATAATAATGACATATTATGAATCTACCGAGTCTGACGGAAAGAATGATATATAATATGTCTGGGTCATATACTAAAATAAGCCTTCAAAACACGTTTAAACATGATGAGCAAAATCGGTAAAAATTAGCTCAGCACAGAGGCGGGAAAAGCCTCAGCAGCGAAAGGGTTAAAGGGACAGTGAGTTTTCCATGAAATAAGGGTTAAAAATAAAAACAAAAAATTCCTTCAAATATCGTGCCTAGGAGGTCCCCATAACCTGCCCGTGAAGTGGCGGATTTGTTGGATGTATAGAAACATTTAAAACCAAATAAAAGACATTTCAAATGACGGTAAATGGTTTTCCTTTAATCTATTCATGAACAACTGCTTGGGGCGGCAGACTGTATGAAAAGAGGAGACATTTTAGGATATACAGAACAAGTTTAGTGATTTTTTTTGGCTAAATTATGGTGAAATTTATGCAGGCTTTGGATGAAAGTAACAATAGGTGCTTTAAAATTGAGCCTTTAGTGTCGGCAACAGTGCCGTCAGACCGTAACCCCTCTGTGGTATTGTGGAAGAGTGCAGGGTTGGACCCTGCAGTCAAATATTAAAATGATATGAATCTGGTACAGGCGTCAGTGCACCCAAATATTTTGCCTTTGGTGGCAGCAAGTGCCTTCACACGTAACCCCTCTGTGGTATTGCGGAAGAGTGCAGGGGTGAACCCTGCCGTCAAATATTACAATGATATGAATCTGGTACACGCGTCAGTGGCAGTGTACCCAAATATTACTGCGCTATAGTGTATGGCAGGATTTAAGCGCACCAGCAGTAACAAGCAGCGGAATATACCAGACAGGGGCACAGAGCGAAAGTAGTCGTTATAACAAAACCAGCTCAACAACGTTTAGGCACTAGTACTGCGCTACTGTATATGGTGTGAAATGGAGCACTCCAGTCCCAGCGGCTCTGCGTCATCACGCCGCGCCCTGCCCCCTGATCACTCACAGCTGCGCCGGGTGCCGCCAGAGCTCCTGGCATTCAGCCAGCGGGCGACACCATGCGTCCAAGGCCCTCCGCGGTCGCCACCCTGGGCCCTGGATGTCACAATATTACAATCCAAACGCAAACGGGTCAATTAACCAAATTTGTAAGAAGAATAATTAATGCAGCATATGAATCCGCACACTTCCGGGCAGCACCTTAAGGCCCGCTTCACACCTAAGCGTTTTACAGCGCGTTCCTGCACGCTGTAAAACGTATAAACAGCGAAATCCCATTATTTGCTATTGGACCCGTTCATACCTGGGCATTTTACAGCGGGCAGGAACGTGCTGTAAAATGTCCTACGCCCAAAGAAGTACAGGAGCTTCTTTGGGGCGTATTGCAGGGCGTTCACTCTGCAGTCTATGGACGTGAACGCGCTGCAATGCGCGTTCGCATGTTTTTTACGTTTGCACGATACGCGCGTATTGCGCACGTAAAAAAACGCAGGTGTGAACCCAGCCTTATAGTATAATTAATGCAGCATATGATTCCGCACACTGCCGGGCAGCACCTCTACAGTTTGTGGATCCAGCAATCAGGTGAGTATTACAAAGAAAAAAAAGGTTTTATTTTAGGTTGCTGGAGACATTTAACCCCTTAGTGACCGGGCGGTTTTACACAAATCCGTCTTTTAGTGACCGCTGCTGTTTTTACGTTTCTGCGCTGTTAGTGTTTAGGTCAAATTTTCGTCTTACTCGTTTATTCAACCCACACATATTATACACCCTTTTTCCCGCCATTAAATGGACTTTCTAGAAATACCATTATTTCCATCATATCCAATAATTTACTATAAAAAAATATGAGGAAAAAATGGTAAAAACACACTTTTTTCGTAATTTAATCCCCAAAATCTACAACCACCCAAAAAGACCCCGGCTAAATAGGTTCAAAATTTTGTCCCGAGACTAAAAATACCCAATTTTTACATGAGTTTGCTTTTTAACCCCTTCACTGCTGAGACAGTTCACCTATGTGCGCTGCGCTCATTCTGACCATTTTGTGCTAATTATTTTTAGATGACAGCCTAGGTCCTATTTAATTAAACTCCCCCCAGACAAAAAAACTTTAAAAAAAAAAACATTTTTTTATTTTATTTAATTTTTTTATTATTATTATTTTATTTTTATTTTTTATTTTTTTTAAAACCAAACCTGATCATGTTTGGTATCATTGGAAAGGCTGATGATGTCAAATATGACCATCTAGCTGCCATGGATCGGGAGATATGGGGATCCTTAGGATCCCCTTATCTCTACATGGCAGCTAGATGGTTAACTGGCCCACTGACATCCTCACACATATGGTGAGGTTGTCAGTGGGTGGGGGGGACCTGGAGGCTTGGCTGACATCCAAGATGTCAGCCCCCCTCCAAGTTTGAATCGCGTTTTGGCGCCAATTGGCGCCAAAACGTGATCCGGCGGCGAAACTGTTAATGCTATACACAGCTGAAAAGGGGAGACTCTCCCCTTTTCAGCGGTGCAAACAGCATCTCCCTAGCTTCAATGGTTGGGGAGATAGAGGGCTCCGAAGGAGCCCCCCCTCCCCTCCATTGAATTGCATGGGGACGCCTGCTGATGACGTCACCACGCAGCGTGGCGATGTCATCAGCCTCGCCTTCCTCCCTGCCAGATCGCCGAGGGATCCAGCGAGGGAGGTGAGTATCGGGCGGGAGGGGGATTAGACGCCGCTGACGTACCCTGTACGTCCGCGGGTCTAAGGGAGACCTGTGGACTGGACGTACAGGGTACGTCAGGGGTCCTTAAGGGGTTAAAAATGTCCTCGGATTTTATTTTTTTTAAAAAATGTGTCGCCTTACCTGGTGGTCAGTTGTTTAAAAAATGTGTCGCCGGGGGGCAGAGCTAGCAGCAGCAGCAGGCAGCCGTGTTTCAGAGGAGCTCCGCATTGAGCCAGCGTTTTACCGCCTTTTTCCTCCTCCTACACGGCGTCTTGCAGTGCTCGGTTGCCCCGGAGTGGTCTGGGAATTGCCGTGCTCCTTACCGGCTATCGAACCGGGTGTTCCGAGGTGCTCTGCAGCGTTTTTCCCGGACTTGGGCCTAGTGACGGCGGCCATTTTTGAAGCCTCGTGCCAGCAACGAACGGACCCTCTGTGCCTGCGGTGACTGCAGCGACATGCCAAACGGCCGGACGGCGAAGGGGAGCTCCCGCCAGCGGGATATTAGGGACACGCTGACAGGTGGGTCTGTTACTGGAAGGGGGAAGGTGATTGTGCCTCTCCCTCCAAATTATGGATCGTCTGGGGAAGATGACGGTTCCTGGCCAAGCGGAGACGGAGCGGGATGATGTGGCTCTCCCCTCAGAACCTGTCGCAAGACTTGCGCCCACTCTCCGCGGCGGCGAAGAAGCGGGCGCAGAAAAAGCATAAGGCCGCGCTGGCGGTGTCCTCTCAGGCCTTGACTGGCGAGGACTCAGCCGACGAATCTCAACTTTCTACCACCAGCAGCGGGGCCCCGCATAGAAACCCTGGCCCGGAACTGGTGCCTCAGGCGACAGTGACTGTGCCGAAAGTAGCCCCCCTGGCGACGAGTACCGCTGACTCCACGTCAAGAGGAGAAGATGAACATCTTCCTGCCACAAAAGGCGACTTCTACAGAATTTTAAATGAGCTGCGAGAGATACGGGAAATCTGGAAACCAGAAGTGGCTGCGGTCCGCGAGGAGGTCGCTGCGGTACGGGTTCAGGTGGTGGAGGTCCAAGCGACTACCTCCGCGATGAAGCTGGAACAGACTCGTCTCTCAGACCAGGTTGTCGCACTTCAGTCGCAGATGGAGGTTCTGACCCGCTCCGTGGAAACATTAGAATCTCGACACAGACGCCGTAACATACGGGTCAGGGGCGTCCCAGATTCGGTTTCAGCTGAGGAACTGTTGCCCTATGTCACTCGTTTGGCCCTCCAGGTCGTTGGGCTCCCATTGGATACGCCAGATGTCGTTGGCTCTGTATTTCGGGTCCGGAGACCTGCATCGTCCCTAACGGGAGCACCGAGGGATGTTGTGGTAGCTTTTCGCGATGTGGCTTTTAAGGTGAAGATTATTACTACCCCTGGCGCACGAGATCCGGTGCAATTCGAGGGATCTACCCTGGCACTTTACCACGACCTACCGTTTCAGATCTTGATAGCACGACGCCGTTTTAGAGAGGTGACGTCTGCCCTGCGCAGGAAAGGAATTCGCTACCGGTGGGGCCCGGCGGGCACTTTGGTGGTAACAAACGCTAATGTACCTTATACAATTACGGACCCTGCTACAGCTTGGACTGACCTTGCGACGGCCGGTATTCCCCTGGACCCTCCGGAGATACAGCCAGGATGAAGATTATCCTACCCCTCCATATGCTTTTTGTTATAATTGCTTTTCCGACGAATCCCCCGGACTGTTTTGTTTCTGATTTTGTTTTTAATTTTCAGCTATACGACTTCGGCACGATTTTCTTGATTCACGCATGGTCTATTCTTTAGCCGACCGTTAAATTTGAACGCATTGTTTGTAGCTTAACTTTTCCTCATTCGCGCTAGACTTTGCCACCGGACTTTTCGTCTTCGGTTTAACAGGCCATATATGGCCGCATTTTTTCTTTTGATTTCATGATCTTTCTTTGTACTTTTAATCTTTAAATAAAGAATTTAAAAAAAAAATGTGTTGCCTTACCTGGTGGTCAGTGGGGGCTCCCTGGATCCTGGTTGTGGGGTCTGCCGTGGCTCCCTCCCTGGAGTCCCTGCACCACCTCTCTGCCACATGCACCCGGTCGGCCAGCCCGCACAGTCGCAGCTCTGTCATCCTGCTGCCGCATGTTCCTCAAGGGGTCCTTGGGAGGGAGGCTCCGGCGGGCTGCCCTCTACAGTGCCTGATTAGAGGGCCTCGTCTGCCTGATGTTTTAGCAACAAGAATGTTTTATCCCATAGGCTTCAATGTTAAAAATATTCCCGTTTTAATTCAATAGCTAATAAACCATTGCTTATAATATTCTGCAGTAAAGAGTCTCTTTATTTTTAGATTTTTTTAGGATTTTTTTAAAAAAAAATCAATTTTTTTTTGAACTTTTGGCGAACATCCCAAAAAGTTCGAAATACGCGAACTTTCGAACGGCCAATGCTCGAATCGAACTCCGAACTGATCAAACCGAACAGCTCATCCCTATTAAGGACGTCTCTTCTGTGGGGTCCAACTAGATCTGTTTATGTATATGCAAATCTTCACGTAGGTGTTACCGTCACAATTATAATATTGGACTACTATCATGATATAGATACTATTTAAACAAACAACACACAAAAAGCTTACATTATGCAAGTCTGTTACAGCGTCAAGGATACCTTATTACGCTATTGTATGTTTTACATAGGGAGAAGAGCTTGTGTGGGAGAAAGTTTGGCCAAGATGGAGCTCTTTTTGCTTTTCACTGGACTTCTCCAGAGATTTACGTTCCATCCACCTCCAGGAGTGTCTACAGAGGACCTGGATCTGAAGCCAGATATTGGCTTTCTTTTAACCCCAGTGCCGTACTTGATAAGAGCAGTTCCCAACTAGTAAGACGGAATCGCAACCATAAAGTGATACTTAGACCTTTGTCTTGGTCTTTACTATTGGATATGCTTACATGTTTCTACAGCTTTATAGAATGCAGGTGGCATAGTTAAATCCATAGCGACCTAGATTGTTTGGATGGATTGAGGATAGATAGATATTGGCAAATAATATCCAATAATGCGTTCAACTAAGGATAGTTGTGGAGAACCGTTATGGTTGTGAACATCATTGGTTCCCAACCGTGGTCCCCAAGTACCCCTAACAGGCCAGGTTTGCAGGATATGTGAAGCACAGCACAGGTGATATGACTTGCTGCTCAGTGCTAATCTTTAAAACACTGGCCTGTTGGGGGGACTTGAGGACCGCGGTTGGGAACCACTGGTCTACATCATTGCTTCAACAAAGGTTTAATTCATAAGATACATCATTGCGTCCAGAGCTGCTCACATAGTAGCATTTACTGATTCAAAATAGCTTTTAAATTACACATATAAATGTCTGCGCTTGGTCAAGATAAAAAAAATATATTGAAGTGGTGCAAGAACAAATTAAATATAAATTAGAAAAAAAAGAAAATCTAGGTCAAGATGGATCTACTGTAATTGGAAAATAAATGGAACGGCTTTGATTACAGAATAAAAATACGGGAAGAAAACTATTTAATTTTTGGCATTTTTATTAGAATTTGTAAGTTAAAGTTTTTGTGCTGTAATAGTAATTTTAAGTTTTAATTGTAATAAATACTTTATAATTTATTGATTTGTTCTCAATACTGTTTCATTATTAGGCTATTCATTAAATATTAGTATTCATCCACGTTTCGTTTCCTTTTTCTCAGCGTATACTGGCTGTATGGTAGGTAAAGTTCTCATGCGGTTAACTCTTTATTTGCCGAGTTGATCTCAGGTGGGCAGCAGCCATGTTTTTAGTGAAAGTCCGGTGAAAGGCAACTGAGTTACAGTTGATTTTCACCAAAAGCCTTAGTAGAATAATTTTTTTCATGATTAAACATTTTAAATTTGCAATTACCAAGATGCTGACATATGTTTATTGTAGGGACCTGCGAATCTTCGAAATTCGATTCGAAATCGAATCGTTGGGCGAATTCGATTCGAATTCGAGTTTGCAGAGAGATTCGAAATTTAGTCGAATCTGTAAGATTGCAGCGTGCCTCCCAGATGCGCAGCATATGGCTGCACGTGGCTGGGAACGGCACGCTGCTAGGCTCCGCCCACCTCCAGGTCCGATCACAGTGGAGGGAGGCTGCGGGGGAAGGAAGGCAGCTGCAGTGCGAAGGGGACCCGACCTCCTGCAGTGAAGTCTGGACATGGCCGGGGCAGAGACACAGACAGGAGACAGGTCAGGGTAAGTGAGCAGGGCTGCTAGCCCTCCCTCCCCTGCAGGGACTGGAAGCACGTCCCGAGGGGAGGGGCACTGCATGAAGCCCCGTGACACCCACTGCAGCCGTAATGCACTCCAATGCCTGGCACGCTCAGCCAGCATTGGGCAGCTGCAGGTGAGAGCTGTCCATCACTGCCCAAGAGTCTCCCAATCACACTCTGCAGCTTCCCAGAAGCTGAGCAAAATGGGACATGTAGTTCTGACATTTTAGCCATCACAACTTAGTAGGAAGAGGGGACACCGAGGACCTGTTCAATGGTCACCTAGCACCGTGTTTGTAGATGTCTCATGGTAATGGTATAGAGATGCACCCCCTGGCTGAAAGCTGCATTCCTTTATTGTGTCATGTTTAAAAACCGTTTCAGCTCGATCAGAGCCTATGTGACACTTTATTTTTGTCTCAAGGAACCTTTACCTTTCAGCCAGTGACTACATCCCTATGGTATTTGTTTTTGTGGAGCAGGACCTTGCCTAAGCACCTTTTTGTGGAGTTTAGGTTACCCCTTGGAGATATGGATTTACTTTGTTTTTATACGCATTTTACACTCGCAGATATCGCAGGATGCAGTGATATCTCTCTCTATGTGGCAGTGCCATTTCCTTTAAAAGATTAGCTTTATTCATCACACATTAAATGAGATCGCTAAAAATTACGAGAATTACACTGTTTTGTTTCAAAAAAACCCACTATTTTATCAGTATTTCTTTCAAACCAAGGAGGAGAGGTTAACCTGTCTCCTAAACAAGTGAGCGTTGTGGCACTTTTTGTAAGTTTTCGATTCGATTCGAGTTCGAACCTTAACAGCCGATTCGATTCGTGATTCGATTCGAGCAAAAATGTATGATTCGCAGGGTCCTAGTTTATTGTGTTGTTTATATCATTCTAAAATATATTTTGGTATGTTTTCATTGTTTGTAGGACTTTCTGGTTGACAGTTACAGTATTTATATAGCGACAGCAGATTCCGCAGCGCTTTACAATACGGAATCGCAAACATGAGACATACAGAGTGATTCAGAGAGAGGTGAAAACCAGGAGAATGACTGGAGAAGTGAAAATTCTATGTCAAAATAGCTGATTTGGAAAGTGAGATAAACGGGAGAATTTTTGTGGTTTGGCTATTTTGACCTAGAATTTTCACTTCAGTCATTCTCCTGGTTTTCACTTTCTGAATAGCCCTGATAGTAAATACCTAAACATTAGGAACAGACAACCGTACCTGTAGGATAATTGTCCTGCAAACACAGCACATATACAGGGGCTCAGCCAGACATCCCGTGAGCTTACAATCCAAGGGACAGAGGTACATGAAAAAGGGACCGGAGGAGGGTGGATTTGGCGACCAGATAGAGTAAAGCAGACTGCATAGGAAAGACCAAATGCTTGGAGTAGATAAGGAGCAGAGAGAGAGAGGGGGGGGGAGCAGCTCAAAGGAAGAGCTAAAAAATTAGGACAAGGACTGAGTGGGAGGGTAGTTGTGGTGGGCATTTACACAATGATATAATAATGTAGATTGAAAAAAGACCAACACACATTCAGCTGTTGTTGATCCCAAGTTCCACATAGTTTCTGTAGAATTCCTTATAATTGCATTTCTTTCTTTTTTTATTATTTATTTGTAAGATTACAAAGAAAATAAATTCACGAAATCAAGCTGACAGAAATATGGCCACACAGGGCCTGCAAAACCAAGAACAAGTAAACCGGCCGCTTCCATCCTCTTGCATCATTCGGTCAACACCCGTAACCACCCTTTATTGGCCAATCAATGCTCGTTCAGGTGCCATTTAAAGACATATGTGCCTGGGATCAGTGCCATGATGTGGTTTAACTTTTTAGCCCAATAGCGCCATTCCTTCCTTTCTGAGTTCCTGCTATCAACCAGGACCCCTATTCCAGTACTGTTTAGTAACAGGAAACCAGTATAGGAAAATAATGGCTCCTTATTGGCTCGCGGTTATTGACTTTATTCTATCTGAGCCATTGTATTGGGAGCTCAAGTCAGAATATTTTGAATCCATTCATTGATACCAATGCTGCTATTGGCTCCTGGAGTCCATAGGACTCCATGGAGTTAAGTGCGCCCCTACGCAAGCTCTGTGTGAGCTGTGTGCGTCAGGTCCCTCCAGATCGGTGGGAAAACACTGGAATTATTTGCAGAATACCATTCTGAGCTCAGAACCGTGAGCTACCATGGAATAACTTGTTATTCTCATGGTGAGCCGTTATCAACAATTCCTAAACAAATTATAGCAGTCATTAATGTACCGTAGGTAGCCACTAATGCTGACCTTGAGCCATTAAAGTCAGAATTCATAATGTGTAACTAATCAGCTGGGTCAGAATAGGGCCCTTGGCTTTCTTTCTGATCTCCTCTTTTCAGTTTTTTGACTTGTGTATCTCTGGTATTCTTTACCCAGCTTTTCTCTCATTCTGTCCTTCTCTCCAATCCTGGCCTCGGCTTGATTTAGCGGCTTATATATAGTTGTGTTAACCCAGCCCTTTCAATGACTGTATTAGTCATTGTTAAGGAGTTTCGGGCTCTGATTCTGCATCTTAAGGTGATTCTTCTTCACAGGTCCTTTTGCTAGCAGAGAGATGGGGCAGCAGCTCATGCTTTCCTCTGCACTGTGGGATCAAACTAATATTTTTTGTGTTAAGTGTTTTTGCAAGTGCAAAACTCCCTTAACACCATCCTTTAATATATTCTGTTGCAGGAATAAAGGCAATCGGACGCCGGCACTGCTGTTATACATTAGTATGAATGGGAAGTATCACTCAAACGTGTTGTTAGTTTAAGGTTATGAAGGTGTTTGGCTTGGCACTTATCTCCTGTGGATAGCTATTGATTTATGAGCTGAATGTGTAAAAAGTAAATATTGACTCTACGCCTTAGTTTAAAAAAAAATTTTTTTTACAGAGACCTGGATATACTTGCTGCTTTCAGAGATCTATCACTTTGCTTCGATGGAGTAATAAAAAAATATTTCACAGCTGTGCTTATTGTGCAACACGCGTTTGACTTACACGCTTTAAGAACATATCTAGGCCATTGTTTCGCTTTAGAACATACTACTTTTAACAGTGGCAATGTTATAGCCGGAATAATAGTGTTGAATAACACCACTGGTAACATGGAGGGGCACAAAGTGGTACCCAAGGTTGTAATGATGTCAGGCATAAAAGTGTAGCTCAAATTGCAGGTTTAAAGGTCTTTTAGTTAGGGTTTACCATCCTGAGAGTGTTGGAAGATTCTTGAATAGAGGTACTGGCTACTTTCTTCTTAACCATATGTATTTATTATTATTATTCTGTATTTATAAAGCGCCAGCATGTTCTGCAGCACTGTACAATGGGGGAGTGCAGACATGAGACATACTAAAACAAATAAGGAACAGAGGGCCCTGCCTTTAGGATAATTGTCCTACTGATACAGCACTTTACACAAGTGCTCAGCTAGACATCCCATGAGCTTACAATCTAAAGGACAGGGGTAAGTGAAACAGAAGGGGAGCAGGGGGGGTGTGGATCTGGCGGCTAGAGAGAGAATAGCAAGCCACAGGTTGATTAGAATAAAGTGGTTACAGGTGGAGGGGAATGAATAAGTTTGAGCCTAGGACTGGGTGGGAGGGAGGATGGGGCGGGCGGGTGGCACTGCATAGTCTGGAGAGGTGGTGCCTCTGTGTTATGAGCTGTGGGAAGCAAGAGGCAGAGCTTTAGGAGAGCAAGCAGGTAATGAGATGCAAGGGGAGGAGGTGGGGGAAGGGAAAACATGGCGGTGAAAGAAAAGTTTTTTGTACTATCAAAATCTATCAAAATTGGAGGGAAGGCATTAAAGGGAAAATTAATCAGCCTGATAATACATAGAGTGCAGAAGAGTATGAACACAGCAGGAGTGAAGCAGTGGAATGGCTTGATTGACGTCATGGTCGAACGCTGGATACCTTGAGAGTCCTTGGGGGTACAGAGTCTGGAGAGGTGGTGCCTCTGTGTTGTGTGTACATGTAAGTGTGTGTAAAATAGTTTTGATATCGTTGACTGACATATGAGGCTGTATTCCCTAGTTGATGCTAACATGGAGACGTAAGCAGGATAATGATCGTTTTCAGATTTTCCCTTACCATCTCCAGGTTAGCTCCTTCCTCAGGATACGACGTTATCTCAGCACCTTGTCACCCGAACACAACGCTAATCTCCCAGATATCTGCAGTAGCGCTTTCACACCACTGCTAGTATCAGCTCCTGGAGTCCATAGGACTCCATGGAGGCCTGCACTTCAGGCCACAAGTTCTGTGCGAGCGAGCTCTTGTGAGATCACACTGCCATGGAGTGATCGCGTAGCAAGACTAGGAACTGTCTCCCCGTGAGAAGAAGTGGTGGATTGGACCACCCTTTTCACAGTGGGATGAGAGGTGAGTATGGGATTTAATGGGGGGATTTTACAGCGTATTAAATGATTTTGCATTTGCAGAATCATTTAACACCAGCTTTTAGGAGGTGTTAAAAAATTTTATTTTGTATCCTGACAGTAAATTGCGTCAGCACTTTTATTTTTTAATTTAAAATTTTTATTTTGTAAAGATGTCGTCATACAAACAAGCATAAAATAAAATGAGGGCCTCGCAGGGCCACACATAGACATCTATAAGAACTCAGCGTAAGTGATGTAACTAGGAAAAAAAGGAAAGGCCAAAAGGCAGGACAGCAATTCAAAAAGTCAAAAACGTCCTCGAACACAGGGCCTAAACATATCAGCGGCAAGACATCATATAATATGAAAAATTAAAGCCATCGTAGGACGGCAAATAGGCAGCGTTATCAAAATGAAAAAGAAAAAACACAGAAAATGTCTGCTAAAGATATCTAATATAGTGAAAGGGAGGGAGACAAAATGGAGCAAGGGGTAGAGGCAAAGACCACCACACTGCCGTCCTTGGTATGTTCCAGCAAGCCCGGAGGGCCGCGGGTGGCCAAGGGGAACAGATGGCACTAGGCCCGGGGCCTCGGGGCTCCCGACGAACCCCATGAACGCCAAAGAAAAAGAGACTGGGAGAAAAAAATAAAAACATTGGGAGGGGGTAGGGGTGTCAGCAGAAATCATCGCAAGTGCGTTAAGTCCTCTGTCGGGAACAAGCATAACAAAATATAACTGAATGCCCTCAGAAAAAATCCAGAGAGTCTCAGCATATGGGGTAGAAATTAGCGTGGGGAGAAACACAGCGAGAAACACAGTGGGAGATAAAAGGTCCCAAATACATAAAGCAAATATCCCCTCAGCCGGCATCAACAAACGGCAAAGGACGTGGAGCAGGCAACGTGTCGCCCAAAAGGCCGAAGCATCCGGTCATCGCCAGCTCATAGCCATGAAGAAAGTCATCAAGCCCGCACCAGTCCTCCGCCGTGTCCTGGACGTCACTGAGGCCCAAATTCAGAGCCTATGCAGGCCCCCCAATAGGGCGCAAGGCCCGCTGCTTCAGCAGCTGCCGAACCGCAAATCGGCTCCGAATGGCGGCCCTTCGTATGGAAATTGTGGGCAGCCCAATCACGTAAGCTGGGGTGAGGGTCTCAGGGTGTGCCTGCAATACAGACTGCAATTGGGGGTACTCCTCCGTCCGGTGCCGATAGGGATCAGGAGGCTCCGGCAGCAGCGCATCTGCCGCCACACAGTTCTTCGATCCGTCGCCAGCGGCTGCCTCAGGCCCAGTCCACCGTTCCCCTATAGCCTCATACGAGGCATCTGAGGATAGTAGGGGTCCCGGAGAGCCACTCACTCCCTGCTCGGCAAAAGGGCCTGTCATGGCCGCCACTTCCCACTTGTCATCTCCATTCCCTCGAACCTCAGCAGCAAAAGCCGGAGTATCTGCTCCACTGCCGTTCTTCAGGACCGCCATGATCCGGCGCCTCATGTCAATGGCTGCTCGTCATCCCCCATCTCTAGCAGCACAGCTTCCAAGCCGGAGAACACTGCCTCCAGGCCTACAGCAGAGGAAGATGGCAGAACAGTCGAACGCTGAGCCATGCACCCGACATCCTCCTCCAACGCTCAGTCATCCACCATCACCCCAGCCACATTCCCGATAAGGGGTGTTGAGGACAGCAGAGGCACCACTGCACAGGGTAAAGTCCCCAAACGAACTTGAGAATGGCTCTCCGGCCTGGTAGCACATCGGGCTATCGGTCCAGGCTGCATCCCGGTAGTAGGCCCCAAGATGGCCGCCGGTAGCTTTAGTCGGGCACAAAGTGACAGTCTCTGGTCCGGGGGGGACAATCCGGGCCCCGGACATCTCGACACCGGTGACCAGCTGCTCCAGGTTCCAGGGAAATAAAACACTGCTGGCAAAGTCGTCTAGGGAACCAGGCAAGGGAGAGACAGGTCGGAGCTCCTGAGACACGTGTCTTCTCCCATTCGCAGCCGGCCTCGCCCCCATTGTGTCAGCACTTTGCTCTCACCATGTCAGGTATAGGAGATGCAAAGTACAGTAAGCTCGTGCAAACTGCGAGGCGAAAACCCTTTTTACCGTACTGTAGCATTAAGATCGGAATATTGATGCCGGATGTTAAACGTAGCAATGCTAGCACGTACAATTACATATAGAGATGCTTCATTGGCACTAAACTATGGAATAGCGCCCATATGGTTTTTGCCACCTGACTTTCTTGGGCCCTATTCCAACTGTGCTGGTAGCAGTTGCTTGCTTGTGGACAACTTGTGCATGAGCCATTATCCATTAGCAGTTCGATATTAATGGGTTTATTCTGACCAAGCTGCTGTGTTTCCGACTTGAGTAGGAATATTTTTGAGCTGCCGATCGATAACGACAGCTCAAAAATATCTGATTCTGACTCCTGCACCGCTGCTGGTATCAACTCCCGAAATGCACACAGGACTCTATGGAGCCAAGCACAACTGAGGGCTGACCGAGACCATCACGTTTTCAAGGTCCGCGGGAGCTATGGAAGGACACTGACAACTATTAGTTTCCAATGTTCCACTGAATAACAGCAGAGGAAGTGGTGGATCGCGTCGCTCTCTGCACCTAGGGACCAGAAGTAAGTTTGGGATTTTTAGGTGAGGTTTAATTTAAGGTGTTAAGAGATTTTGCAAAATCTCTTATCTCCAAAACATGGCCTCTCCTGTAAATTGACATTTAGGCTCCACTATGTGCGAATTCTAGTGTAATTTGCATAATTCAATAATGTACGTTATGGATATTCGTGAGCACAGTCAACCTATCCAAGACCGAGACACACACATGTTATTCATAAAACGCTATAAAAACCTAATATAAATGTAAAACATACTGCGAATGAATTGAATGTATTAGGATTTTATAAGCTTGTGTAATATTGTATTGCATTTTAATTATCTCAATGTTTGCTTTTTTATGAAGTTTTAAACTGGTTATTTGGGGCATTTGCTTTAATCAGTTAGCTGTGTGCTTGTGTGAGCACTGCACCTTATAATGGGCCCTATTACATTCTTCACGCAAAATGCACGCGCACTGCGTGAATTTGTGCGCCCAGCGTTAAACTTTAACGCCCGTAAATCAACGCTGGAATTACAATCCTCGTGCATTTTTTCATCCGTCGAGCAATAACACGCGTGAAATGGACGTGAACAAACACGCACGCAGCAATGTTGCGCGCAGAAATCAGTGGGCGGACTGTTTTTTTCACGCGATTCAGCCAATCAGAATTAAGAACCACAATTGTCTCACGTTAAGTTTTTGCGCCTGTCAAAGTCAATCTGCGCATATATGCTACATCAATAAAAAAAGACACACAACTTCTCAAAGTTATTGGTTGGGTATGTGTAGAATGTGTAACTATACTTTGCAGCGTATTTTTTTTTGGGCTGGTGTATTTGGTTTCGGCCAGGTTGATAGAATTTGCCATTAACACCAGCTTTTAGGAGTTGCTAAAATTATGCGCGCAAAGGCTGTGCGTTACAAACTGCGCATAGATTGTAATACCATCCGCGTACCAGCGCACAAACGCATTTGCGCTCACAATGTTAAGTATAGGAAGCGCGACGTACAGTAAACTCGCGCAGGTTCACCCGCGGTAAGACGTATACGTATTTTTGTCGCACTGACATTGTAATACGACCTTCAGCGCAAAGGGTTTTGCCCCTCGCATTAATGCGTTTTTGCACGGGCGCAAACGTATGCGCGAAGATTGTAATAGGGCCCAATATGTTTTATCAAATTTGTAATAAGTGTTTCACTGGTTCTTCCCCTGGCCATGCACCATTTTTTTTGTTGTAATAGCCAATACAAAACAATAAAGCAACGCATAGGTAATGAAAACACCAAGTATTTACACAGCCACACCATGACACTGTAATCATGAATACCTGGATCGAATGTGAGAATGCTAAACCAAGGTCTTTCCTTTATGTAATGGCGATATTCAGTTGATTGCAACCTATGAGAATCAATTGACCATGATGGAAATTTAAATAAAGTTAATGATAATTGCCTGTCATCCCACAAGACCAGCTACCAATAATGCAAATTGTGTTTTTAATCACATATTATTGTTTTCTTTTTTTATATAATTCAAAGTTTATTGTAAAAGATAAAAAACAGAAATTACAGAAAATAAAGACAAGTATACAAAGTATAACATAAGAAAATACACAGAAAACAAGTCAGTCCCCTACAACCAGAGGTACGGCTGAAGGGGGGGGGGTTCCGATACGGGACCAGAGCATTCGGTATAGTGGCGTTACCCATATTATTTCCATTCATTTAAAACAGCAGATAGCAGAGTAAGAGAACTGTACAAGCCCAACATCCCGAGCGGTTAATACCCCTCATTACTAGAACCCATAGGGCGTGTCATACCTCAGCACCCAAAAAGGATGCCAACAACCGTGATCTCATGGTTGTAGGACTAGAGAAGAGAAATAAGGGAAAAGGAGGAGGAAAAACAGTAAGAGAAAATAAAATAAGGAAAAGGGAAGAGGGAATAAAGAGAGAGAGAAGGAAAGGGGAAGACGGGGGGACACTGAGGACGACATTAACTCAAACACAAATAAAATGGAAAAGGGGCAATCTCTCCCTCGTCCGGACACCGGCACCCATCGCCACCGTCCAGTGAGATCCTGCCCTCACATGCACCAGAAAGGATCATCCCCGGAAAGGTCATCACAGTCACCAATCCCGTCCTGTACATCGAGCCTAGTCCGACTAAACCCCGGGTGTATCAAATCGCAATTATGCAGTGTATCTCTCCCAGTAGAACCACTTCATGGCAAAATCAGACAATACTCCCCGAGACTCCGCGTCCAGTCGGTCGACAGACCGAAGGGTCTTCACTTTTCCGACCCATTCCCGCAAGGAAGGCGTCCTGGTAGATTTCCAGAGGATGGGAATCAAAGTCCGGGCAGAAAGGAGCATTAGTAGCAAAACCGATCGTTTAAGAGTATTGAGAGGCAATGGGATGTGAAGAAGTAAAATACATTCTGGTGTGAGGGGCAAAGTCACATCGGTCACTTGGCGGACAGCATCCCGAATTTGACTCCAAAACCGTTGCAGGTCGGGACAAGACCACCAGATGTGCATGTAAGTGCCGCTGTTCGCCTCGCATCTCCAACAAACCGGCGAGGCCGTGGGAAATAAGGAGTGTAAGAAATGAGGATATCTATACCAAAATGTCACAATCTTATACGAATTTTCTTTGACACGTGTCGCACCGCGTGTTTTTTTAAGTGTTTCACAAGATTAAGACCCACCTGACAAATTACCTTGACATGGCGGTGAGCTTAATACTTTAATGGTCATTAAGTAGACCAAAAATCTCTTGCTTGCAGGGCTTATAGGAATTTGAGCCCAGGTGCTAACTTTTCTTGTTTAACGGAGATATTGTCTGAAAAGTATAACTCTCCTGAGAGGTGGGTTGTGGAAACTACACCAGTTAAGCAAACGGACATGGTGTTGGGTATCTTGTACAGTGGTGTTGGCGGTGCTTCATAAATATTCACATGGATCGTGATATTCAAGAAGTTCAATATTTCATGTTGGATTTCTTAAGTGAATCTTAGATTTAAATAACTTTGAGTCAATACCTTTGTGTATGTAACAAATTCCATCTCCAATGCCTCCAAACTGCCAAGATAACATCAATATACCATCCCCAGATTGGAATATAGGAAAGATATTGATTAATATCGAAGTTAAATACATGCCGTTTCACCCATAACCCTAGATATAAATGGGCATTAGGGCAAGCGCATGATGTCCCCATTGCCGTGCCTTGTACTTAATAGTATGGTTTGACTTTAGACCAAAAAAAGGGTTGGTGTATATGAATTCAACAGCTGTATTATATTTATTTATTTGCAAAGTATTTTACCAAGAAGGATACATTGAGATTGCTCTCGTTTTCAAGTATGTCCTGGGTTCAAGAACATTGAAATTTTACAGTCGTTACAGAAATACAAAGTAATAAATGCAAGATATTAAAAACAAAACACAAATCTACAATTTAACACAGAAAATAAATATGTAAGTAATATAGTCACGATGTTACATGTTTACAGGTGCATTCTGTATTGAGGTATGTTAATAGGGAGCTCTTGAGCGACTTAAGACTGGGGGAAGATTTGATGGCGTCTGGGAGGTTATTCCATAATTGCGGTGCTCTGTAGGGAAATGAGCATCGAGACACTTTCTTTTTATATTGTGGTATTGCAAGTAAGGTGCTGGTCCTGGATCGGAGGTTATAGGATGAGGGAACTGCTAGGGGAAGCAGCCTATTCAGGTAGGGTGGCAGCTTCCCAGAAATTCTCTTAAAAACCAGGTTGGAAAGGTGAAGAGTGCGTCTAGATTCCAGTGACAGCCATATATAATTTGAGTCTCTTTTGTGAAATCACCCTTTTTGGAGTAACTGTCAACCAGTAACTCTTAAATTCAGCCAAACAGAAGTTGAATTTCTACTTAATATGAAGTGTTGATATCAGACAATACTTTCATGGCCATTCCTTTATATCTGCTATTAATCATTACCCCCTTTATTGGAGGGTTTGATAGTGATCTCTGATCATTCAGTTCATTTAGGGCTTGCCGTTGTATCCTTGACAAATGGCCAGGAACATCCTGTAAGTTTTTCAGGAGCACACCTGTCTGAAGAGATCAATTTTCTCATGTTTATATACAAGGACAAAATGTACTCTGTGGTTTACATCAGTAAAAGGTACAAAATCAATTATTTTCTCCTTTAAGTCAACCAACATGTTCAGGCAAAGATAGTCAAGATCGTTAAGTTCATGTGCGCGGCCCTTTTCTTAGACTATATTAAAAAATGCTTATGTAACTCCTATTCATGTGTAAACAACTTGATATCCTTTATCTAAGTAAACTTAAGGCTTGGTACAAAAACCTTTGCAAAAACCTGTTTATTGGCTGGTATAATAAGAAAATCTGGCAGGTTGTTTACGTGTTAGGATTTAGTGCCTCGTATTAATATTCCAACATTTTGCCTGTTGTGACGGGAAACACTGTTATCCGCCTGTCCGACTCTCCAGACACCCCCCTTGTTGCGGTCAGCCCGGCTACTAGGAACGCGGTCCTCAGTGCCTCGAGCAGCTGGACCCTCTTGTTTCTGCCAGCTGGGAAACCTGGGTTGGTTGGTAGGGATCAGTGCCAGTGTTGGGCCGAAGTTACAGCCAGGGCCGGCCCGTCCATGGAGAGGGGTGGAGCAGCCGCTCTAGGCAGCACTTGTCAGGGGCAGCATTTTGTTGCTCTTTCAAAGGCCGCCAGCCTGGACACGGCTGCAGGACAGTGTTCCGTTGAAAACCAAGCCGTGCGTGCCCCTCTGGCACGTGACTGCCCCTTTCAGCGGGCCGGCACCTGCCCCTTTCAGCAGGCATGGAGGCCATCAGCTTAAGTTTTACCAGCGATGCAGCCTGGCTGTGGTCTCTCCTGCAGCTCCTTGCGCCTGTGAGACGGAACGCGGTGTTTAGAGCCTGTCACGTGACAAGCACGGCAGGGCTCTGATGGCGTAGGCAATTGCGCGCCTTTAAATGAATCCCGGGGAACCATGAGGCTGCTGAGGAGGTAGGCCTGGCTTGATTTCATACAGGAGACTCTGTGCGCCCCCCCCCCCCGTGTGTGTGTGTTATGGAGGTTCCCCTCCCGCCCATCCCTCCTCACAGAGACATGTTGCTGCCTCCTTAAAGCACAGCCAGCTCCTCTGTCCTGGTTGAGGGAAGGCCTGGACAGACACCCTATCCCAGAGTCCTGAGGGAGCTGCCGATTGAGGGCTGCACGGGGCCCAGATTGAAGACCATCTGCAGCTCCCTTACAGCCCGCACAGCATGATGGGAGCTGTTGTTAGTTGTTAATAGCTGGGGGATCTGCTTTTCACAGGCCTGGGTGACTTTGCTGAAATAAATAAATCAAATTTTTACCTTTCTAATCTGAGGAGGGGGGGTTAGTATGGAGCTGCCAGGGTTTGATGGGGGAATTACAGAATTAACTGGGACGCTGCATGTTTTAATGCCGCTTTATGGCTTTAACCCCCCCCCCCCAGTATTCCCTGAATTATTAAATCATGGTGAGAAAACGAGTTTTTTTCGAGTATTTTTCCTAATTTCTTTCATACCTTCGGTGAGACGCTTCCTATTTAACCCTTTCACTGCTGAAGACGTGTGGGACACGTCCTCATTGATGCACGTTGCATGCTGAGGACGTGCCCCACACGTCATCAGCTGTGCGGACCCCCGGTGGAGATACTCACCTCTCTGTCCGGGGTCCCGCGGCGTTCTGACTTCAGCGTCCTCAGACGCTGAAGTCAAGCTCCTCCCGGCGTAAATGACGTCATCGCGCTTGGCGCGATGACGTCATTTCCAGGCGACCCCCCGGCAATGCCGGGAGATAGCCTGGAAGGGAGGGGGGGATCCATTCGGATCCCTCTCCCTCCCGATCGGAAAGGAGCAGCGGCAAAAGACAGGCACCACTTAAAAGGGGAGAGTCTCCCCTTTTAAGCGGTGCCTAGCTTTAACCCCTCAAGCGCCGGGTTGCACTTCAGCGCCTTGCGGCGCTGAAGTGCAGCCTAGCTCCGGTGGGGGCCGCCATCTTGGATGGCGACTCCACCCCCGGGTCTCCCCTCGCTGCCTGATGTCATCATGCATAGCGTGATGACGTCAGATAGCCGGGGAACCCCTAGCTGCCAGGGGATTTCCCAAGGAAATCCCCTGGTGGAGATAGGGGGTTCTTGTGAACCCCGATATCTCCAGTACCGTGGAAGCTAGGGGGTCATGGAGGGTGTCATTTAAAAGGCATGAGCATGGCCTTTCGAATGATACCCAACATGACTAGGTATAAAGTAAAAATAAATTATAAAAAAAATTATAATAAAAATAATAAATAAATTTTAAAAAAAATAAAAATAAAAAAAAACATGGTTTTTTTGTGTGTTGTTTTTATTAATGCAGCAATATTGTTCACATTTCAATTATAATGTGAACAATGATGCTGCACTAATGATTTTTTTCTATGGGGTGCGTTTGCTAAAAATCACGTAATTCCCCCCACAAAATGTAACAAGTCCCCATTTCTAATTTTTGTACAAGCGCACCCCATAGAAAACATAACCGCAAACGATCATGTGATAAAATGTGAAAAAAAACACTTTACACACTGCAGATGATTAAAAATTCAATTTTGTATTGTATTTTTTGTCATAATATACAGACAGGACATGACGAATACATATAAAATTGATATATTATGAATCTGCGGAGTCTGCCGGAAAGAACGATATATAATATGTCTGGGTCATTTATTAAAATGTGGCTTCAAATCGCGTTTAAACATGATGAGCGAAAGCGGTAAAAATGAGCTCAGCACACAGCGGTGAAATGCCTCAGCAGTGAAGGGGTTAAAGGAACACCCTGTGAAATATAAGCGACAGTAACTCTGTGCCCTCTGGAGTCATTAATCCTCTGCGTCTCCTCGTTACAGACTGTGTTATGTGTGTGTGACTGCATGTGTGTGACTGTGGAAGTACCAGGGGCGGATCCAGAGACTAGTCTCGGGAGGGGCACTTACAGAAAATAAGGTGTTTTAGCAGAGAGCCCGACTCACGAGAATTTACAGAGGGCCCGGCTCACAGGAGCTTACAATCTAGAGCAGCAGAGGGCCCGGCTCACAGGAGCTTACAATCTAGATGAGCAGAGGGCACCCAGGAGCTTACAATCTAGAGGAGCAGAGGGCACCCAGGAGCTTACAATCTAGAGGAGCAGAGGACACCCAGGAGCTTACAATCTAGAGGAGCAGAGGGCACCCCGGATTTTACAATCTAGAGGAGCAGAGGGCACCCCGGATTTTACAATCTAGAGGAGCAGAGAGCCCCCAGCTCACACATGGATTTGCCCCCAGCTCAAGGATTTGCCCAGCTCATGGATTTGCCCCCAGGTCATGGATTTGCTCAGCTCATGGATTTGCCCCCAGGTCATGGATTTGCCCAGCACATGGATTTGCCCCCAGGTCATGGATTTGCCCAGCTCATGGATTTGCCCCCAGGTCATGGATTTGCCCAGCACATGGATTTGCCCAGCTCATGGATTTGCCCCCAGGTCATGGATTTGCCCAGCTCATGTATTTGCCCAGCTCATGTATTTGCCCCCAGGTCATGGATTTGCCCAGCTCATGTATTTGCCCCCAGGTCATGGATTTGCCCAGCTCATGTATTTGCCCCCAGGTCATGGATTTGCCCCCAGCTCATGGATTTGCCCAGGTCATGGATTTGCCCCAGGTCATGGATTTGCCCAGCTCATGTATTTGCCCCCAGGTCATGGATTTGCCCAGCTCATGTATTTGCCCCCAGGTCATGGATTTGCCCCCAGCTCATGGATTTGCCCAGGTCATGGATTTGCCCCCAGGTCATGGATTTGCCCAGCTCATGGATTTGCCCCCAGGTCATGGATTTGCCCAGCTCATGGATTTGCCCCAGGTCATGGATTTGCCCAGCTCATGGATTTGCCCCCAGGTCATGGATTTGCCCAGCACATGGATTTGCCCCAGCACATGGATTTGCCCCCAGCTCATGGATTTGCCCCAGGTCATGGATTTGCCCAGCTCATGGATTTGCCCAGCACATGGATTTGCCCCCAGCACATGGATTTGCCCCCAGCTCATGGATTTGCCCCCAGCTCATGGATTTGCCCAGCACATGGATTTGCCCCAGCTCATGGATTTGCCCCCCAGCTCATGGATTTGCCCCCAGCTCATGGATTTGCCCCCAGCTCATGGATTTGCCCCCAGGTCACACATGGATTTGCCCCCAGGTCATGGATTTGCCCCCAGGTCACACATGGATTTGCCCCCAGGTCACACATGGATTTGCCCCCAGGTCATGGATTTGTCCCCAGCTCTCACCTGGATTGTGGCCCCAGCTCCGGCAGGGGGTTGAGGGACCCAGATGCCGGGCAGCGCGAGAGCGCCTGCCCGGTCTTGAACAGTCCGTCCTGTGAAGTGGATGCGGCTGTGTGCGTGCGCCGGCGGTCACGCGGTCCGGCCAGTCAGGTGGTACAGAGACTCAGTACCACCTGATTAGCCGGATCACGTGACCGCCGGCGCACGCACACAGCCGCATCCACTTCACAGGACGCCGGACTGTTCAAGACCGGGCAGGCGCTCTCGCGCTGCCCGGCATCTGGGTCCCTCAACCCCCGGGCCAAATCTCGGGGGGGGCAATTGCCCCGTTGCCCCCCCCTGGATCCGCCCCTGGGAAGTACGTAAGTGTGTATGTGGAAGTGTGCGTCTGTATGTGGATGTGTGGGACAGTGGGCCATGATATGTGGCGCTCTGTGATATGCTCATACACACCATGTTTTTTGGGGGTGGGGGGGCAGCAACTCATCCTTCGCTCCAGGCAGCACGTGGCTTGGGCCGGCCCTGGTTACAGCAGGTTCTGGGGATCTCCAGGCCTTCCGATGTTTCTGCCAATTCGATGGTTGGCGCCGATTTGATGTTTGGCGCCGATTCGATCTCCCAACTTGTAGACTCAATATTATGTCAGTCTTTCAGAGTGCAGTGGAATAACACACCAGACAAGCTGAATGTTTAACAGGAACGGTCTGCTTTACGTAGTTTTACAGGAGCTTTTATACATAATACAGTAACACAGGTTTAAAATTCCCGCCAACCTCAACAACTCTGATTGGCCCATTCCGAGTCCCCTGCAGGCTTCAACATGGTTCAGCGGATTAGGTAAATTGGGGACTTGGAATTTCCCCGATTTGGACTGGCCGGCCGAATCGAAAAGTGGTTACTGAATCGATATGGCGTTTCCACCATGTGGATTCAAGCCTGGAAAAATGAAGCAGGGAGTGCTATGTCTTGTTCCATGACACCTGTGTACCTTGATTTCCTCAAATCCTGTCAGGACCACACTTGGCTTTTGTTTGGCCCTGTGCATTGAAAAGTTCTGGAGGCCCCAATGCACACTTCTCCATGCCCTGCCCCACTTACACACTCATTCACACATGCACGTACAGTATACTGACATGAATTCATACAAACATACACAAATGCATATACACAGGCTCAATATATTAAATATTCACAATATAGGTTGGGAAAAGTATGTGAAACCCTAGGCTAATGACTTCAACAAAAGCTACGGTAATTAGAGTCGGAAATTGGCAATCTTGGTGTCCAACTAATGAAACAAGATTGGGGGTGTAGGTTAGCGATACTTTGAAAAGTTCATAAGCAAACATTTTGAGTTTGCTGTTCACAAAAAGCATCTGTTGATGTGCACCATGCCTCTCAGAAAACCTGAAATAAAAAAAAAAATTCATTGCCAAAATTGACTCCGATGAGAGTGGAAACCCAGTGTACAAACCCAAAAAAATACACTCAAATTGCATTAAAAAAACAAATGGAGACCTAAAACTCAAGATATAAATATGTATGTATACGTATATATGACACTCAAGATACATATGTGTATACAATCCCTATACTTAAAACGAACAGAGTAAAGCAAATATCATAAAGAATATGGGCAATAAAATAGCTGATACCGTAAAATAAATATTGTAATGAATATGGATAAGAACCAGATGATTTACTAACGCGAAAAAAGTAAAGCTAAAAAAATATCAAATAACTCAATTGACGAAAAATTTAAACATCCAATATTGGAAATATATAAATTATATGAAAAGCAATAAATATAAAAACAATAAATAAAATAATAATGAATAAAATCACCATTGTCTCTAAAACAAGTCCAACAGTACCTCCCAGACACTATAGTATAAGGGGGGAGGATTCCACTTGGTTCCACAAACAGAGGTTCCATGAACTGAGGTCTAATCCCCAAAAAGAGTGGTTCAATCTCCAAAACAGAAAAACAAAAACAATTAACAGTGTAGTACTGTCATGTAGTAGTCTATATTGATGTATAAAATGATATGCAAATATTCCACTCACATTTGTTGAAGCATATAAGGACACTGGCTCTAGTTGCCTTTCCAATCTAGGTCTTCTAGATCCTTTCAACCTGTTATTGCAAGAACCCACCACAGTTTTTTCCGTTATTATTATTATTATTGTCATCATTTATATAGCGCCAACAGTTTCCGCAGCGCTTTACAATAATCAAAGGGACCGAGATAAGCGGAAACAACAGGTGTAGAGGGCCCTGCTCATAGGAGCTTACAATCTAGAGGGATTGGGGTTGAGGAAGACAAGAGGAATTTTACTAGATAGCAGAATCATTAGTGCCAGTGGTTCGGGAATGGTGCGGCCATAGAAGGAGCCTCAATCATGTGTGAGTCGATCTTATGCAGGGGGATGAGTTGCATCAGTGATGTGGTAGGTTAGTCTGAAGAGATGGGTTTTGAGGGATTTCTTGAAGGCCTGAAGATTAGGGGAGAGTTTGATAGAGCGAGGCAAGTCATTCCATAGGACTGGTGCTGCCCATGAAAAGTCTTGGAGGCGAGAGTTGGCCGTGCGCGTGAAGACAGATAACAGGAGAAGATCGCCTGCCGACCGGAGTTGTCTGGATGGGACGTGCTTGCGGAGTAATGAAGAAATGTAGGGAGGAGTTGAGTTATTGAGTGATTTGAATGTGAGCATCAGTATTTAAACTGTATCCTGAAATGTACAGGAAGCCAATGGAGGGACCGGCAGAGTGGGGAAGTACGCAAGATGTGTCTTGTGAGGAAAATAAGCCTGGCACCTGCATTCATTACAGATTGCAAAGGGGCAATACGGGAGTTGGGGAGGCCAATAAGGAGCATGTTGCAGTAGTCAAGTTGTGAAATGACAAGAGCATTAACCAGCACCTTCGCGGTATCTTGTGTGAGAAAGGGGCGGACACGGGCAATGTTTTAGAGTTGAAAGTAACAGGATTTGGTCACTGTCTGGATGTGGGGAGAGAACGTTAGGTCGGAATCAAAAGTGACACCAAGGCAGCGAGCTTGAGGCGTCGGGTTAATGGGTGTTCCATTTACTCGTAGAGAGATAGGTGGTATTGGGTTCTTCTTTGAGGGAAGAATGATGAGAATTTCAGTTTCAAATTCATACCATAGATGTCGTCTTTTGTGTACTGGTCTACTTATTGCAAGAAATTAGTAACGATGCAATTTTTAGATACAGTACTATCTTTCTTTTTAACCCCTTAGGGCACTATCAAAGGTTGGCAATAAGGTAACTTTTCAAGGCATTATAAATAATGTCTCGAAGTTATCTCATTGCCTGGAATTGCTATTCCACTATTGACGCAAGCTGGGCTTCCGTCTTGAGGGTCGCACTTCCTGGCACTTGCTTACTGTAATTTAACGTCTCCTATACTTATTATAGGAGACTTTCATTTTTGCCTCCACCTGGAAGCGCAGGTAGCTTGTGTTCCTCCCGGGAGATGGTATTTCCCTTAGAAATACCGTCTCATAAAAGCTGGTGTTAAGTGATTTTGCTTTAGCAAAATTACTTAACACACTGACCTAACCCTCCTAAAAATCCCATACTCCCCACTCATACCGCGGTGGAGAGGGCGACGAGATCCGCAGCCTCTTCTTGTCGGGAGCAGAATGAGACTGGCAACAAATAGTTCCTATTTCCCTCCGCGATTCCTACGCGATCTCTGGCGACACGCAGTGCTTGCAGCCAGGATGCACAAGGCTCCATGGAGCCCTATGGACTCCAGGAGCTGATACTTGCAGCGGCACACTCAGTTTGCGATGCGCCTCTTCTGGGGTCAAGTGTTAATTAAGCGCCTACTTCTGGAATATGCAAAAACGGAGACGGAGATGCAGATTTTTTTACTTACCATCTCCCTTTATACCTTGGAATGCGGCCCTTAGAGTAGAGTTTTCTGAGATTTCCTTTAGTTTAGACGTATTTTTTTTTATGGCTCCATTCCTCGTCCCCCCCCTTTTTTTTTTAAGGCTTCGTTCCTCGTCCCCCCCTTTTTTTTTTTACCTTGCTTGTAATAAAAGTTATGTTGTAATTTGTTCTAGGTTGGTGTTTGGGAAAGTTTGTCCCTATACAGCCTTACAACGTGCTAAAGATACACAACATATATTGGCGGCTTCTTCTTTTTTTTTGTAATTTTTATTTTTTTGAAGATTTTCCATCCCACGACATGCGCGCTGTAGAACTAACAATTGTACATGGTGCCAAATCACTTCAAAAGATTCTGAAACTCTAAAAAACAAACAGAACGGCACGACTCGTCCAAAATTTACAGGGTTCAAAAAAATGTTATCTGATAGGAATTGATTTTTCCTCTGGATTGGGATTTCTACTTGCGCAGGGACAGGTTGAAAAGCTGTTTGCGTAATAGTACATATTAGTTACATGAAATTCAAATATCTTATCTCTTGTGCATATATAATATTATGTTTTTTCTTCTATTATATAATACATTCATGAATGCAAATTATCGTCCTAAGGATTAAATGTGCAGTTCTTATATAATGAAATAATTTAATTCTTAGAATCTATTACCACGAAAAGAAAGTTTGCCACAAGCGTCACAAAACAACAAAAAATATGCACAAAGGCAACAAAATAAAAGGTGCGGCAGTTCCCAGTTGCGCATGCAAACACATAGAACAAAAGAAAAGCACTGCATACAGTAACATTTATCAAGGTTATTCAAAGAGATCCGAATTGCTGGAGAAAGGTAAACGAACAGTGAAATTCAGCGTACAGACCTTTCCTGGCCATTCGGCTATTCAGGGAGCAGGCAATTCGCCAAATCCTGGCGAATTGTCTGCACATTCGGTGCCTGTTCGAGGGCAGTGAATCCCCATAGAGAAGCAATGCTTCGTCTATTCAGAGAACACAAACCAGCAGTGAAAGGTTCCCGAACTGCCCTGCCATTCGGTGGTTTAATTCGGCAGATTAATTCAGGAGAATCCCATAGGCTTCAATGTTATTTAATTCAACATGTAATAAACAGTTGATTATAATATTCTGCAGTAAAAAGTCTCTTTATTTATAGATTTTTTTAGGATCTTTTAAGCATTTTTTTTTTTAAATTCCGATTCTTATTATTATTTTTTAACTTTACTACTTTTTTCTCTTAACAGCCCCTTTTAAATTCTGTTTATTTTTTTAAATCGTTTTGTCTTTTTTCTGTAACATTCCTTTTTGTTATCGTTCATTGGATCTTATTTGTAAATTTCAGACATTTTCGTTATGTAGTTTCTTTGCAAACAGCGTTTCACTTTTCAAACATTCAAGCGTACTGGTTTTTTTTTTCACTGCATTCGTCTGCTGTGTCGGGTTTTTCCGGTGGCTGCTCTGCGCTGTGATCGGCTCCTGCTCGGGTTTCTCCGGCGTGTTCGGCGGGGTTAATCCAGATGTTTTTGCGGGTTTCGGTGTGCCTTCGTCAGGTTTTGCGGCGAGTTTTCGGCGGGTTTGCAGTGACTTTTCCCTGCAATTCGGGGACCCTGTGGTGCTTGCTGAATACACTGCAGGGCAGGGGCGGATCCAGAGACTAGTCTCGGGAGGGGCACTGACAGAAAATAAGGTGTTTTAGCAGAGAGCCCGACTCACGAGAATTTACAGAGGGCCCGGCTCACAGGAGCTTACAATCTAGAGGAGCAGAGGGTCCGGCTCACAGGAGCTTACAATCTAGAGGAGCAGAGGGTCCGGCTCACAGGAGCTTACAATCTAGAGGAGCAGAGGGCCCGGCTCACAGGAGTTTACAATCTAGAGGAGCAGAGGGCCCGGCTCACAGGAGCTTACAATCTAGAGGAGCAGAGGGCACCCAGGAGTTTACAATCTAGAGGAGCAGAGGGCACCCAGGAGCTTACAATCTAGAGGAGCAGAGGGCACCCAGGAGTTTACAATCTAGAGGAGCAGAGGACACCCAGGAGTTTACAATCTAGAGGAGCAGAGAGCCCCCAGCTCACACATGGATTTGCCCCAGCTCATGGATTTGCCCCAGCTCATGGATTTGCCCCAGCTCACACATGGATTTGCCCCAGCTCACACATGGATTTGCCCCCAGCTCACACATGGATTTGCCCCCAGCTCACACATGGATTTGCCCCAGCTCACACATGGATTTGCCCCAGCTCACACATGGATTTGCCCCAGCTCATGGATTTGCCCCAGCTCACACATGGATTTGCCCCAGCTCACACATGGATTTGCCCCAGCTCATGGATTTGCCCCAGCTCACACATGGATTTGCCCCCAGCTCATGGATTTGCCCCAGCTCACACATGGATTTGCCCCCAGCTCACACATGGATTTGCCCCCAGCTCATGGATTTGCCCCCAGCTCATGGATTTGCCCCCAGCTCATGGATTTGCCCAGGTCATGGATTTGCCCCCAGCTCATGGATTTGCCCAGCTCATGGATTTGCCCCCAGCTCAATGATTTGCCCCCAGCTCATGGATTTGCCCCCAGCTCATGGATTTGCCCAGCTCATGGATTTGCCCCCAGGTCATGGATTTGCCCCCAGCTCATGGATTTGCCCCCAGCTCATGGATTTGCCCAGCTCATGCATTTGCCCCCAGCTCATGGATTTCCCCAGCTCATGGATTTGCCCCCAGCTCATGGATTTGCCCCCAGCTCATGGATTTGCCCAGCTCATGGATTTGCCCCCAGCTCATGGATTTGCCCCAGTTGGATTTGCCCCAGCTCATGGATTTGCCCCCAGCTCATGGATTTGCCCAGCTCATGGATTTGCCCCCAGCATCATGGATTGCCCAGCTCATGGATTTGCCCCCAGCTCATGGATTTGCCCAGCTCATGGATTTGCCCCCAGGTCATGGATTTGCCCCCAGCTCATGGATTTGCCCCCAGCTCATGAATTTGCCCAGCTCATGGATTTGCCCCCAGCTCATGGATTTGCCCAGCTCATGGATTTGCCCCCGCTCATGGATTTGCCCAGCTCATGGATTTGCCCCAGCTCATGGATTTGCCCCAGCTCATGGATTTGCCCCCAGGTCATGGATTTGCCCCCAGCTCATGGATTTGCCCCAGCTCATGGATATGCCCCAGCTCATGGATTTGCCCCAGCTCATGGATTTGCCCCCAGCTTACACATGGATTTGCCCAGCTCTCACCTGGATATTGCTCCAGGCCTCCAGCTCCGGCAGGAGTTGAGGGGACCCAGATGCCGGGCAGCGCGGGAGTGCCTGCCCGGTCCTGAAGAGTCCGTCCTGTTGAAGGTGAAGCGGCTGCATGGCGTGCGTGCGCAGGTCACGCGGTCCGGCCAGTCAGGTGGTACAGAGACTCAGTACCACCTGATTAGCCGGACCACGTGACCGGCTGCGCCTGCACGCAGCCGCTTCCCTTTAACAGGACGGACTCTTCAGGACCGGGCAGGCACTCCCGCGCTGCCCGGCATCTGGGTCCCCGGCTCAAATCTCGGGGGGGGGGGCAATTGCCCCGTTGCCCCCCCCTGGATCCGCCCCTGCTGCAGGGTTGCCGAAATGGGATCGCCAAATCGAACCGAATTGAAGAGAACGAACGTGCGGTGACTTTTCGATTCTCTTTGATTAACGCTGTTAATATATCTATAAACAATAAAGTTATTGTCTAATTTACTGATTTTCGTCAATTCACTCGGCAGAAGTGCTTGTTCATGACATTGAACTTTGACAGTTTTGACTCAGAATAACTAAACTCTGCTGAAGCTGCTCCACAAGTCCAGGATGATTCATATAGACCTAAACGAGGGGTGAGCAATTACAGCCATCCAGATGTTTTGAAACTACATTTCCCGTGATGCTTGGCTGCTCAATAGGTTTGTAGAGCCTCAAGGGAAATATAGTTTCAAAACATCTGGAGGGCCGTAATTGCCCACCCCTGACCTAAACCCAAAGTTTTCATTACAGATTGTAAATGAATGAAAGGAAATTAATGAGAGCTTCAGTAGACATGCCTCCTCTTATGTTGCGCACATCCCATCAGAGCACCTACTGCAAGTAGCTGGTAAGTGATAGCCACGACAATAGCACAGCCAGGAGAATTACCACTTCTGCGAAGCAAAATGGCTTACTCTTTGGAAAAACACAGCGTTACTTTCAGTAAAATGACACAAGTCACACATCCCATGTGTCAATGGCGACAATCCAGAGACGTTTTTGAGGGGCGTATCTTTTGCAAGAACCTGCAGCCACCTCAGGGCCCTATTACATTCTTAATGTTAGCGCTAACTATGTGAGCGTTAGCGCTATGTTAAGTGACTATAGCGCATGTCCCCCCATATTACCTTCCGAACGCCAACTGGCTAAAAAATCTGTTAGCAAATCGGTGATTGCCCTCGTTTGTGCGACTATACGGTAGTTTGCGCTTCCTATACTTAACATAGAGAGAGCAAACTCCTAAGGCTAATTACCGCACCGTTGTGGTAACAAAAAAGTTAATCACAGCTGGGAAGCTGGTGCTAACTGATCCCGCTTCTGCAGAATCCTTTAGCACCAGCTGAAACCCCCCCAAAAAATATCAGATACTCACCTCACATCCCACGGCACGAACAGTGGCCCAATCCACTACTTCTGGCCGCCAAGAGCAGTGACACTGGGGCCAGATAGTCCCCTGTCTCCCTCTACGAATCACTCCACGTCCTTGTACAATCACGCGGCCCGACAGCACAACCCTCTATGGATTCCGGGAGGTGATACTCGTGGCGGCGCAGTATGGGTGGTGTTTTCCAAGTTGTTGTTTTGGTCTGAGCCATTCACAATGACAAGGCCAAAACCTATGTCAGTCTATCACTACTAAAACGATTCTCTCCATAGAGGGTTGAAAGTATTGGGATGTTTCCACCTGTTCCTCTTTGGGGGGAAAGTGATTTTCAATTCTCAGCTTTATGGGTCGGCCATCTAAAATATGAGAGGTGCTAAAAGAAGGCCGGATAGCCTTCTGGCAAACCACTGCATGAGTCCATGAATTACATAGACATCCCAAACTACCCAGTCCCTCGTCATCAACATTGGGATCCGTATCCATGTGGTGGGAATTTGTGTTTTTACGGGACCCCTATCGGGAGCTTCAGAATCCGTACATGGAACTCGAGTGTGGTGAAAGCTATTATGTAAATTTGTTATAAAAACGCAGTTGTCCTCCAACCTAGATTATTGTAGCATTAGTGCATTAAGACTGGGGTCAGACGAACGCAGTGCGAACGTGCGTTGAGCCGCATTTTATTACGGCCGTAGTAGCAGCAAATGACGTCCAATGACGGCCAATATACGAAGTACGACCCCATGAAAGTTTGGCCGCGCAACGCAAGTGGCAAACGAACGCATTTTCTCGAGGACGTGGAACCGCTAGTACTGACGCACAGAGCGCGCTGCGTCGGCATAGCGGCGTGTGTGCGTGATTAGGAGACATCAGACACTGCACATGTCTGGCCTACATCACGTCCATTTGTTTTTTATAGCTCTGTCAAAAAATATGTCTGACATTGCACATCGTATGACCGCTATCGCATCTTCCGTGAAAAAATGCGTTCGGACGCATCAACGCACTTTTTGACAGTAGACATGACAAATGCGTTCGTCTGACCCTAGTCTTATAGTTTGTTTTGTAATGTACTATACTCTGTGGTTATGTACTGAGTGATTGCTATAACAAATTGTTTTCTTCTGGTCAGGTTAAGGGCACTAGATAAGAAATTTAAGAAATATAACAAGTAACCAATCAGCAGATCATTCTGACAAAGTTCACAACAGCGCTGGTTCATGCAAGGCTTCTCCTCTGATAAACCGCAAGCGAAACACGTTGGACTGTCATGTCACGCGTGTGGTGCAGGTGTTATATGGCTTACTGTTTTGGATTCCGTGATTTTTTTTAATACATGTTCACGAGGTGGGCATAGTCGGTGCTTCGTTTTCCAAACCTGCTTCACATGGTGCTGCCATGTGAGTGTCCGGGTCATCTCATGTAATGGGTGTACGTGAACGAATTTAATCAAAAAGTGGTTAATGATCAATAGGTGGGCTGACTCGACAGCTAAAATGTTTTCCTATCCTTATAACCCCATCCTCTGTAACCCTGTAGCTGCCACATGAGACGCGTGCTTGTTACGCAAAGGGTTAACCCCTTCACTACCAAGCACGTTTTGATGAATCCATTTCTTATCATAACGTTTACGTGAAAGTTGGAATTCACAGTTAATTAACAATTAAATATAAGGTAAAATAGAAATTTCTTACAGAAATTGTTATTTTGAGATACTTAAAATAATGTAACTGTGCTCATTTTTAATTTTCCACGTATTCTTTAAGCTGTACAGAAATATTGCTGGGATAAAAGGTTCTGGACTCTAGTTGGTGTCTTTTATTTTACACAATTCCGCATACAGGCAGTATTGGTCTTTTGGTCGAATATGTTAAATGTGATAAGGATAGATGATAAAATGGTGAGATCTCCTGCTTGTGATATTATGCACGGTTGTGCACTTTGGTGTAAAGAACATACAAGCAACTTATACCCTAAATAATAATATTTATAGACTAATTATAGACTTTGAACTAAGCAACAATGCCCAATCTCAAACAGAAGCTGCACGGGCCAGCAAGGTATTGGCATTAAAAGGGGAATTCAATGTCGGGATGAAAACAACATAATTTTGCCTCTTTTAAATCAACGATAAGATGCACCATGACTATGCCGTGCAATTTTTAACCACTTGGCTGCAGAGGACGCGCTCAGTGCATCGTCTCAATTGCGCTCAGAGTGCGGACGACGCGCTCAGCGCGTCCTCACATTGCAGCCTGCGATCGGCTGTTATTTCGGTTTATCAATGTGGTCTCCCGGTGCGGGCTGACATCTCCGGGACCCCGATCAGCGTACTGATGTCATCGCGCTGGGCACAATGACATCTGTTTCAGGCACACTCCCCCACCAGAGCAGGGAGCGTGCCAGAAGGGGCGGGTCTTTTGGACCTCTCTCTCCATCACTGATGGCCACAGAAGAAAGAGAGGCACTGCTGGAAAGGGCACAGTCTGCCCTTTCTAGTGGTACTTCTCTTTGATGCCTTAGGGGCCAGATTGCGGTCTTGGATGTCAGCCCAGTCTCCAGGGTCTCCCCCCGCCCACTGATGTCATCATGCAAAAAGTCCAGTCTTTTTTTGGTTTGCCCCAAGGAGAAGGTTTGTCTCCCTCTTCAAATATACAGGAGACCTTGCACTGGGCATTTGGATGTCAAACCAGTTACTGCGAATTGTCCATCCCTTCAAATCTACAACAAGTCAGAATGTAGCCATTTTTAGTTGCACACCTTTTAATATTAAGAGTTTAAAAGGACACTACCACTTACATAACTGACTATATCACTTGTGCATTACAAATAAAACCACTTTATAAACCACATGCTGCTATTTGTTTTTTTCTTAGAGAAATTGCATGTTAAAAGGAGAAATAAATTTAGGTTTTCTTTATCTCCTGGTTCCATTTTGTGGATTTTTTCCATGATGCAACATTTACCAAAATCTGTGCAAAAGGTAAACTTTACTGCTGGGGTTTATCTTGTACAGTATTCAACAGTCAGTGGAATAGAGGAGGGGATGTTTAGATATGGCTGCAGGAGGTCTATTGTGATTTCCAGGCTGCCATAGATAACAGATGGCAGCTGAATGAGATAAAACCAGGAGCTTAAAAGATTTATAATCTACCCCTGGTGATGCCCTTTGAATGCATCTCACATAATACGATGATTTGAGTCAGTGACTGACCCATAGACTCCATTCTATGGCCAAAGCCACACAGTGATGAGCAAGTGATGGAAAGATACTGGGGGGGGGGGCAGTTTCCAACACAAAAGATCACACAATGGATGCACCCAGTGACGCATATAGAGGGAAATATTTTCTTAATTAAACATACAAGAGAAAAACAAAGCACATGTAAGATGTCAGCAACATCAAATAAACACAATAAGGACATTTTGGTGGTAGTGGCCCTTTAATACAGAGTTGCTATAGAAACGTATACCACCTAGCTCCAACCTAAAGCCCTCTAACATTACATTCCCTCTGTCAACAACATATACCTCAAGCCCTAACCCCACCCAAAAAACTCTTAGGCTAGGGTCAGACGAGCGTGATTTCTACGGACTGTATGTCCGTGCACACGGACGGACATCGGTACGGAAGACGCAGTAGTGGCCACACAGTCCATTTATTCAATGATGTATATTTTGACGGATGTAGGAGGGAAAATAAAAAGCAAAACCATTTTGTCCGTGAAAAATGCTGGACGTATAAATGCAGTCCGTATGACCACGTTCCATCACTCACACACAAAGCTATGCAGACGTTGCGGACGCAGCGCACTTTGTGCGGCCGTTCTAGGGGTTGTACATTCTTGCCTGCCTTGCGTCCGTGGGCCGCGGCCGTTGTGCGTCCGCAGTTCAGTGCGGACGTACTTCGTGTAACGGGCTCCGATGGGCTTTCTGTCATGCTATCACGGACGTAATTTTAGACGCAATCACGGACGTGAACACTACGCTCGTCTGACCCCAGCCTTAAGTTTACATGTCCCGTAAACCTGTTTGTATATAGCATTATAGACAGTACAATGAATCTAAAAGAGTTAATATGTGTGTGTTCGTATGTGTAAGGCAAAATGTGTGTGTGTGTGTGCATGTGAATTAGAAAGGGGTGTGCACAGGTATTCGGTCCTCGTGGTCCTGTACGTGCTGATGATGCAGTTTAGTCCAGTAAGTACAATATACTGTGCCAAGAGATCAAAACATATTATATTACTTGTGTTTAATCATCTCCTTTTTGTTTGCTTTCTAAAAACCAGGCGAGCTCTTCCCAATTTAAATGGGGCGGACTTAGTAACCCTGAGATTTGGATGATTTTCAAGGCTGCCGCTATATATACAGGGGTTTATTTCATTCTAAATTTCAGGAGATTGAAGCAGGAGAGATCCGATTCAACATGTCTTTCTACTCTCAAGCCGTTACCCTCGTCCTCTTATTCGTATTGATTCTGACATTGCTGCTGTATCTAACCAGCCTCTCCAAAAAGATTAAATACAGGTTTCCTCCCGGACCGACGCCTCTCCCTCTGGTTGGAAACGTCCATCTTCTCAACATTAAAAGACAAGATTACACCTTCATGAAGGTAACATTTTAAATGGCTAGTTAAGGGGTTATTCACACACCGCCGGTGTTTGCCGTCGTTGTGACGCCGGTGTTGTGTCGGATCTGGTTCCTCGTCGAGAGCTGTACCAAGCAGCCTTTGTATGAGGTTTCATACAAATTATGTACAGTTTTACTGTGCAAAAACAAAAGTATGTTCTTAATAAATACTGCATAACATTAAATAGGCTTAAAATAATGGGTAGAGTCCTCGCGCTTACGCCAAGTGTCCAGTGAGTAATACTTCAAGATAATCTAGAAAACATAATAGGAGACATACATTGCGCAGTACATCCTTATGACACCTGGTTTCCAGAGAGAAAGTATTCAACTCACTTTTTTCTGAGCCCCATAAAGTCGGCTCTGGACTATATAGGCATATATCTGTGGATATGATCTCACCAGCCCGTCCTACCAGCAACCATCCGTGGTGATAACCTGGTCCATAGATGAAATATTGAAATAAAATTTAGTGCTGCAATAAATTTTACTTTATTTTATCCTGCCGACTTTTCATCTGTGACATATCCCGGGGATCCAATATTTCATCTATGGACCAGGTTATCACCACAGATGGTTGCTGGTAGGACGGGCTGGTGAGATCATATCCACAGATATATGCCTATATAGTCCAGAGCCGACTTTATGGGGCTCAGAAAAAAGTGAGTTGAATACTTTCTCTCTGGAAACCAGGTGTCATAAGGATGTACTGCGCAATGTATGTCTCCTGTTATGTTTTCTAGATTATCTTGAAATATTACTCACTGGACACTTGGCGTAAGCGCGAGGACTCTACCCATTATTTTATCCATTGACTATTCGCACTTGGGAGTGTGCGTTTGTGCCCTTGCTGCTACCCAAGACCGACCATCTACACATTATCTGCGCCATTTTTTCCACCTTATTGTTTTTTCATTAAATAGGCTTAAACAAAACGACCCTTTAAACTGGTATATCACTATATATAAAATAGTTTTCTCCGTTGCCGCACTGGATGTGTGCGCGTCCAGCACAGCCGGAGCGATGATCGCTTACAGCCCTACCGGTCGGTTGCGCGCGCATCCAGGAGATGCGTGCACAGTCCCTCAGGTCAGCTGCTTGCATATACAGGAGATGCACTGAGAACAGCCAAATCCTGGGGAGCACCTGAGTAGCCAGATTCTAGGGAGAACTGAGCAGTCAGAACCTGGGTGCGATGAACAGCCACATCATTGGGAGCACTGGGCAGCCATATCCTCTACAACAATAGACTGCCCTCCAGGCAGGCTTTATACCTAGTATATATATAAAAAAACAAAATAAGCAACAGGCTCTTATCCCTAAAAAATAAACCAAATAATTTCTAAATATATTTTACATTAACCGTTTCTCGGTGTAAAATAACATTTTTTTTCATACAAAACGTCTCCGCAAAAAATACAAACCCCAAAAACGGAGTGTCAAATGGGTGAGAAATGGCTACTTGGAACAGCTCTCGACGAGGAACCAGATCCGACACAACACCAGCATTTCACAAAAGGTAAAATCCAAAACCTGACCGAAAAAGCTTCACAGTAAAGCTTCACCTGGATTTTACCTCTTGTGAATTGCTGGTGATTATTGGTGCTTAATGAGAGGGTGGACAGAAGACCACCCCACAGCCAGCCCACCAATCGGCAGAGGGATGAGATGCATTTGCCCCTGCCCCCTACCCATGTGTGGTCAATGGGACTTTGGACAGCAGTCCCCGCATCTAAAAGGAGCGAGAAGGGCAATAAATTAAAGTATGGCAACATGCAAATAGCCCCGCCCCTCAACCATGCGCTGCGTGTGGTGGGGTTAATAACAATGGGGGTTATACAGATGTTCACCTCTCCAGCCCCCACTCATGAGTAGCAGGTGGGGGCTTTAATATAAATTGGTGGGCATGGCTTTGTCCACTTCACCCCTACCCATGCACATCGGGACAATGGTTAATAACAATGGGGACTAGACAGATGTTCATCTCTCCAGCCCCCACCCATGAGTATCGAGTGGGGGCTTTAATATAAAGTTAAAGTGGTGGCCATGGCTTTGTCCAATTCACTCTCACCCGTGCATATTGCGTTGGGGGTTAGACAGATGTTCACCTTTCCAGCCCACATCCGTGACCAACAGGTGGGGTTTTTAATATAAAGTGTGTGTGGGGGGAACATGGCATATCCCCGTCCACACTTATATTAAAACCCACACCCAATGCCCCCATTGTTATTACCCTGCACCCAATGCATATGGATAGGGGAAGCTGATACAAAGTCATGTTCCCCCACTGTACATTAAAGCTCCCCACGTGCCACTGATGGCTGTGGGTTGAGGGGCGGGCATCTGTCCAACTCCTATTGTTATTAACCCTCCCAACCAGCCATACATGTGTAGGGTACAGTGGTTTACCAGTGTGAGAGCAACAGCTATTCAATCAATACTTTCTATCCCTACAGTCACTTTTATTCAGAATCAGAAGCTGAACATTTGTGCCTAATGGATATTCCAAAAGAAAGGGGAAATGGGGGACAATTTGACCCACTTATCTTTTATTATAAGGGTTATACAGGTTTAATATCCCTTACCCAACGTCCTGAAATTCAAAATATACCAAAAGCAAACGTTTTTTGAGCATTTACATGACACCAAAGTGGAAAATTCCTCCCCTGGCCTCGTGACGGGGCAAAAATATTTAAAATATTGTGTAAAACGTCAAGCGTTATCGCATGAAAATTAACGGCGGTATTACAATCCTCGCGCATTTTTTCATCTGTCAAAAAATAACGTTCGGAAAACAGACTTGCAAAGCGAAGAGAAATATGCGCGCAGTAACGTAGCGCACGTAAATCAGTGTGCGGACTGTTTTTTTCGTGGGATTCAGCCAATCAGAATTAAGAACCTTAATTGACATCAATTTACCTTAATTGACCTTAATTGACTCAACTAAGTTTTTGCGCCTGTCAAAGTAAATCTGAGTATACATGCTGCAGCAATAACAAAAACACGCACAAATTTACAATTTTATGGTTTGGGTATGTGTAGAATGTGTAACTATACTCAGCTATATTTTTTTTTTTGTGCTGGTGTATTTCGTTTCGACCAGGACGTTCGGATTTGACATTAACACCAGCTTTTCAGAAACGTTAAAATTATGCGCGCAAACGTTGGCCGTCAAAATTTGCGCATGGATTGTAATACCATCCGCGTATCAGCGCACGAACACATTTGCGCTCACAATGTTAAGTATAGGACGCGCAAAGTATCATAAGCTCGCCCAGCGTTCTCGCAGGTTCACCCGCGGTAGACGAATACGCGCACTCGTTTCGCAGATATTGTAATACGATGTTGTGCGCAAATGGTTTTTCCACTCACGTTAATGCGATTTTGCGCACGCGTTAACGTTTGCGCTAAGAATGTAATAGATCCCATAATGTGGGGTTAAGTGATTACTCGACTTCTGTAATGCTTAAAACTTTGAGCCAAGCACCAGTTTTTTAACCCATAAATCCCTTACCTTTTTTTAATTTATCCATTTGAAGTTCATCTCGGATCAATTCTAATATAGTGTATTATGAACAAAATAACACAGGAATGTCATTGGTTCGCCGTACAGAGAGTTAAATAAAGATTGCTCCATGATGCTTCTCTACGATCCTGTTTTGCAGCTGGCGAAAAAATATGGCAACGTCTTTACATTCCACCTGGGTACAATAAAAGCAGTGGTGCTGATTGGATACGACGCCGTAAAAGAGGGTTTAGTGGATTTAAACTATGAGTTTGGAAGCCGAGGAGCCATACCTGTCGCTGATGGTTTCCAACATGGTCAAGGTATCATGCGTATGGCATCTCTAGACACTGACATGGTTGGTTACATACTTGCATGTGATCAGTAGACAGAACTCCACATTTTAGCTAGTTTATATTAAAAGCTTAAATTAAAAAGAATAATATTCACATTTTATAATTTTATATATGGGTAAAGGGACATGACCACTTACATAAACTGTAATTTAGTTGTGCATTACAAACAAAATCACTTTATAAAACACATGCTGATGTTTGTTTTTCTTTGTTTGAAGTAATTGCATGTAAAGTGGAAAATAAAGGATCTTTATCTCCCATTTCCATTTTATTTAATTTTTTTCCCATGAGGCAACACATTTACTAAAATATGTGCAAAGGTTTTTCTTTACTTCTGTGGTTTATCTAAACTACAGTATTAAACAGTTAGGGCCACATTACAATCCTGGTGCTAACGTTAACGCTCACCTGCGTGATCGTTAACGTTAGTCCCAGTAGCTACCGCATATTACAATCGCGCTTTTCAGCACGAGGTTACTGTACTTTGCGCTCCCTATACTTAACATGGGGAGCGCAAAGTGTTAATCAACGCTGGATTACAAAGTCCTAACGCTGATTATCATCCGGCTGTGGTTAGCAAAAAGTTAACCACAGCCAGGACTTGGTGCTAACGGAATCCGCTGCTGCAGAATCCGTTAACACTAGCCAAAAAATAAAAAAATAGACAGATACTCACCTCCTGTCCCGCGGCGAGTACCGCGGCTCCGTCCGCCTCCTCTGTCGCCGGGAATCGAGAGGGAGAGACTGGGGGAAAAAGTCCCCCAGTCTCTCCCTGCATATCACTTCACCGACCTGCTGGATCTTGCGAGGCGAGATCTGGCTGGTCATGTGACCGGCAGAGGGAAACTCAATGGAGTCCTATGGACTCCCATAGAACTCCATGGAGGTTTGTGCTGTCAGTTCACGAGCCCTGCGAGATCTCGCTATTGTGAAATTGTGTAGCGCCGAGTACTCTTCGCGGAGGGAGACTAGGGACTATTTGTCCCCAGTTTCACTCTGCTCCCGGTGGCAAGAAGCAGCAGATCAAGCCACCGTTCTCACCGCAGGATGAGAGGCGAGCGCCGGCTTTATTGGAGAGGTTTATCTGGTGCCAAATGATTCTGCAAAAGTGGAATCAGTTAGCACCAGCTTTAAGGCTGGCGTCAGACAAACGCAGTGATCACGTCCGTGTTGCCGCACAGTTTAACGTCCGTTGTAGCATAGAATCATGAGCAATAGAGACCCAAACATGAAGTGCGTGCGCACGCACAACGCACGTGGCAAACGGACGCAAGTTAGTCAAGAACGTAAAACTGCTAGGACAGACGCGGAGAGTGCACCACGTCCGCATAGCGTTCTGTGTGAGTGATGACACGAAGTCAGACGGAGCACATTTGTGACGCCCAGCACTTTGACGCACAAAATGGCTTTTCATATCATGTACCAATTTTTATCATTTTTCATATTAATTTTATTTCCCATAATTCCATTTTTTTTTCTACGTCCGTCAAGAAAATACAGTACAGTATCTTGCGTCAGTACGTCCGTCCTTTTTGCACGCACGCAGAGTGCGTTCATCTGACATTAGCCTTAGGTGTCGCAAAACTTTAGGTCAGCGCATCACTGCGGTAATTAGCGCTAGGAATGTGTAATACCTTACTTATCCTAACGCTAATTACTCATTGCGCTCCCCATGTTAAGTATAGGATGCGCAAACTACAGTAAGCTCATGCAAGCTAACGCAATCACCGACGCGCTAACGGATTTTTCACGGGTTTAGTGTTAGGAAGGTAATGCGTTAAAGTCACTTATCCTGGTGGTAACACACATCCGATCACTAATGTTAGCGTACACTAAGGAATAGTGCCCTGAGTGTCTGGTCATCAAACACAAAAACAAATGATGAATGGGGATGGGAAAAACGTGTTGGGGAATGGAGGACGATTGACCCTTTTTTTTGTTTTTTTACACATACTGTATATCACTTTTTTCTTTTCTCTGTTGCTTCTTTCTCTTCAGCACTATTTTCTAGTTTTGTTTTACTACTTTTCTATCAAATGTGAGTCTCTCGTGATATTATTGTTTGGAGATTTAATACGAGACAAAAGCTTTATATTTTAAATTAGTTTTTCTGTTCACTGTTATGAACGAACCACTTTAATAATGATTTATGAAATCAATAGCCTTAAGAAAACTAAGGGCTCTATTAAATTTATCGCGCAAAAGCGCACGTGCAGCTCTATTCTTTTTGCTCGAAGCGTTAAACGTTAACGCGCGTAGATTAACGCTGGTATTACAATCCGTGCGCATTTTTTCATCCGTCAAAAAATAGCGCGCGTAAAAAAGACGTGCAAAAACGCACGCGCATTTAACGTTGCGCACAGAACTCGGTGTGCGGACTGTTTTTTCACGCGATTCAGCCAATCAGAATTAAGAACCACAATTGTCTCCCGTTCAGTTTTTGCGCCTGTCAAAATCAATCTGTGTATACTGTATATGCTGCAGCAATAATAAAAACACGCACAACTTCTCCATTTTATTGTTTGGGTATGTGTAGAATGTGTAACTATACATTGCTGTATTATTTTTTCAGGCTGGTGTATTTGGGTTCGGCCAGGACATTCAGATTTGCCGTTACCACCAGCTTTTCAAAGACGTTAAAATTATGCGCGCAAACGTTGTCCGTTAAAATTTTGCGTATGGATTGTAATACCATGCGCGTACCAGCGCACAAACGCATTTGCGCTCACAATGTTAAGTATAGGACGCGCAACGTACATTACGCTCGCGCAGGGTTCGCGCAGGTTCACCCGCGTTAGACGTTAACGTGCATTTTTTGCGCGGACATTGTAATACGACGTTCTGCGCAAAGGGTTTTTCCCCTCGCGTTATTATTATTATTATTATTCTTTATTTATAAAGCGCCAGCATATTCCGCAGCGCTGTACAATAAACACAGTATAGACAGGGTTACAATACATTGAACAACATTTGACAAACAGTACAGGAGGAGATGAGGGCCCTATTCCTGTAGGAACTCACAATCTAGGAGGGTTGGGGTTGGAAACAGGAGGAGAGGACTGTAAGGTGAGAGTGATTGATGGTTGCGTCAGTGAGTTGGGTGAAGCTTCCCTAAATAGGAATGTTTTAAGGGAGCGTTTGAAGGAAGAGAAGTTAGGGGAAAGTCTGACAGTACGAGGGAGAGCGTTCCAGAGAGTGGGGGCTGCGCGTGAGAAATCCTGCAGTCTATCATGGGAAGAGGTGATGCGGGGAGAAGCTAGGCGCAGGTCACTGTTTGACCTTAGGGAGCGGGCTGGGGTGTATTTGGTGATTAGTGAGGACAGGTAGTGGGGAGCGGAGTTAGTGAGGGTTTTGTAGGTAAGGATAAGGATTTTGAACTTAATTTTGCAGTGGATGGGGAGTCAGTGAAGGGACTCGCAGAGGGGAGCGGCAGAGACAGAGCGGTGGGTGAGGTGAATTAGCCTGGCGGAGGCGTTCAGGATGGATTGTAGGGGGGAGAGGCGGGACAGAGGGAGGCCAGATAAGAGATTATTGCAATAGTCGAGTCGGGAGATTACCAGGGCGTGTATGAGTTGTTTTGTGGTGACAGCGGTAAGTTAATGCGTTTTTGCGCACGCGTTAACGTTTGCGCGAAGAATTTAATAGAGCCCTAAATCTCCTATTGTTTTCTTCTTCAGGAGTCATCTTTTCTAATGGGCCGAACTGGAAAGTGACTCGAAGGTTCACCCTGTCCATCCTGCGAGATCTGGGTATGGGCAAGAGACCCATCGAAGGGAAGATTTCTGAAGAGCTTCACCATCTGTGTGAATTGATCCAGTCTTTCAACGGTGAGTATTTCTAGATCCACTAAACCAATATTTCTTAATAAAAAATATTCACGTACTTAATTACAGTTACACCCAGCAAGCGGGGGGACGGGGACGGGGGGACATTTTTGCTAATTCTTCAGGATGAGGAACCTGTAGGTAAAGCTGTAGCAAATACTGTCAAATAGGACGCGTTTATAAAACAATTGTAATGACAAAACCAAATTTACAAAATAGTCATGTTATGCTGCAAAAAGGAATCAAGATATATACATTATCAAACAATAAAGCCGAAAAAACACAGGTCAGGTCCTAAAAAAAAGAAGTGTGGGAGCTCACCAAGATTTCTGTCTCCGATCAGTAAATATCATCTCGAACTCAACACAAACACACACGTCTATCTGATATATTTATGTACATATGTGGTTTTTACTAGCAAAAATATATGATAAATCCTATAATTATTGTAACTTAACCAGGGAAAGATATGATTGAACACCTGAACGCATGCAGGGTTATTCAAAGAGAATCGAAAAGTCACCGCACGTTCGGTGACTTTTCGTTCTCTTCAATTCGGTGCGATTTGGCGATCCCATTTCAGCGACCCTGCGGTGTATTCAGCAAGCACCACAGGGCCGTCGTAGTGCAGGGAAAAGCTACCGCGAACTCGCCGAACACTCACCGCAAAACCCGGCGAACGCACACCGAAACCAGCATAAACATCTGTATTAACCAAGCCGAACACGCCGGAGAACCCCGAGCAGCGCAGAAAAACCCGACACTGCAGACGAATGGAGTGAAAAAACAAACAAAACAGTACGCTTGAATGTTTGAAAAGTGAAACGCTGTTTGCAAAGAAACTACAGAACGAAAATGTCTGAAATTTACATATAAGATCCAATGAATGATAATAAAAAGGGCTGTTACAGAAAAAAGAAAAAAACGATTAAAAAAAACAGAATTTTTTCGCAAACAAATCCCGAAAAATGCCTAAAAGATCCTAAAAAATCTATAAATAAAGAGACTTTTTACTGCAGAATTTTATAATGAACGGTTTATTAGAAATTGGATTAAAACAGGAATATTTTTAACATGGAAGCCTATGGGAGTCTCCTGAATAAACCTGTCGAATGAAACCACCGAACAGCAGGGAAATTTGGCAACTTTTCACTGCTGGGTTTTGTTCTCTGAATAGACGAACCATTGATTCTCTATGGGGATTTCACTGCCCTCGAACAGGCACCGAACGTGCAGGAAATTCACCAACATTTGACGAACTGCCTGCTCTCTGGATAGCCGAATGGCCAGGAAAGGTAACCGTACGCTGAATTTCACTGTTCGGTTACCTTTCGGCCACAATTCGGATCTCTTTGAATAACCCTGTAGGTTTATAGTGTGTGGGACCAATGGAACTGAGTTCCTTCTGCAAAAATAATGGAGGGAACTGCTTCCCCACGAGTTCCCCCTCGACCTGACCCCTACCAATAACTATGTACATATGACTATACACGCTGCAGTTTACTCTTTTTATAACAAAGTAATCAATGGCGTGTCCAGGTTTTCCAGCTCCATGTTTTAAATCGCCAACACTCTCCTCCTGTCTGTTTCCAGGCGAGGCCTTCAGCAAAAATATATTTACTAACGCTCCTCCCAATATCATCTTTGGAATGTTATTCGGGAGACGATTCGACTACAGCAACCCCACGTTCAGGAAGCTGGTGGGCTTTATAGATGATCTTGTTGTTCTCACCGGTTCTCCTCCTGCTCAGGTATTTAGATGCAAAAATATGATCTGCGATTTAACTCCTTCAATACTGAACGATATAAAAAGAATTCAGATTTTTATCTTTGTGTTCTGAGAATTGTAACTTGATTCTCCATAGGATGCAGAGAAAACACAGGGCCCTATTCCTTCCTCCAACACTGCCCATATGTACTTTGTTGTATGTGCATGTGGGCTGGCAATCTTCTATTGCCCATAGGCCCCAAGAGTTGTCAGTCCGCCCCTGACAACGAGTCTATGTGCTTCAAATCGCAGTTGTTTGTGTTGTAGAGGTGCGTGATACAGTAGATGCATACAAGTACATCACAGCAGTCTTGTTGCATCACCGCCATATTGTGGGCCCTATTACATTCGTAACGCAAAAACGCACGCAGAACGCGTGATTTTTTCCCGCAAAGCGTTAAACGTTAATGCGCGGAAATCAACGCTGGTATTACAATCCTCCCGCATTTTTTCAACCGTCAAAAAATAACGCGCACAAAAACGCTCGTGCATTAACGTTGCGCGCAGAAATCGGTGTGCGGACTGTTTTTTTCACGTGATTCAGCCAATCAGAATTAAGAACCACAATTGTCTCACGTTAAGTTTTTGCGCCTGTCAAAATCAATCTGAGTATATATGCTGCATCAATAAAAAAACATGCACAACTTCTCCATTTTATTGTTTGGGTATGTGTAGAATGTGTAACTATACTGTGCTGTATTTTTATTTTCGGGCTGGAGTATTTGGTTTCGGCCAGGCCGTTGACATTTGCCATTAACACCAGCTGTGCGATACAAACTGTGCATAGATTGTAATAGCATCCGCGTATCAGCGCAAAAACGCATTTGCGCTCACAATGTTAAGTATAGGACGCATGCGCAGGGTTCGCGCAGGTTCACCGGCGATAGACTTTTATACGCGCGTTTGTTGCGCTGACATTGTAATATGACGTTCTGCGCAAAGGGTTTTGCCCCTTGCGTTAATGCGTTTTTGCGCGGGCGCAAACGTATGACGAAGAATGTAATAGGGTCCTGTATGTTTTGTGCTGTTCTGAGCACCGATTAAGGCCGGGGTCAGACGAACGCACTCTGTGCGTCCATACAGACGTGCCTCCCGGCATCTGTCGCAGCGTTGTGACGCTTTGACGGGGCCGGCCACACGCTGTAGCGCAAGCACGAACAGCATGTGTGCTGCGGACGTTCTGAAAGCCTCCACGTCGAAGCGCTACGGCACGCTTTTGATGAGGCTGCAAAGCACACCAACTGCTCTCAGCGAGGTGGTCAGATGGGCGTCAGAGCGGAAGGAATGTTCACTCACACGGATGTTCCGTCCGCTATGCAAAACACTCGTCTGACCCCGGCCTAAAAGCTTTGGCATTCGGCAACCATTAAGAACATTTTGCCCTCAGTATACCTTCCTACTGAACCATTCATAGTGTCTATTAGGGAGATTTGTCAACGCAGCCGACATTGAGACAGTCAAGGGTTTGGAGTTAATGAGAACGCCACATGATATGACATTTTAAGAGAAGGAACAGGAATCCGCTATTTTTTCTCATTGTTTGTCAAATTCTGTATTTTCTTAGTATTATAACTTTTTGCCGTGGCTGAAACCTGTGTTGAAAACTCCTGACATTGTTATAGAAACAGTTAACCAGCTCAATATAGTTTTGAAGAAACTTATCGGTGAAGCAAAAGACGTCATGAGCGAACACGACTGGACGACTTACCTGCAAGCCTTCATTCAGAAAGACCAAAATGTAAGGGTACATTTCAACAGGGCATCCAAGAATCGTCTACCTTCTGCATCCCATGTGAACCATTCCTACAGATCGGTTTCTACTAGAGATGTGCATTCGTTTCGGAAAAATTCGGAATTTGTAACGAAATTTTATAATTCATAGTTCGGAAGTACTTCCGAATAACGAATCAATACGATACGAATTCGAAATAAAACGGTATATAACGAATTTATTTTGTTTTACACTGTCATCATAAAAGAAAAAATTGAATAACTGATATCAACTATTGAATTTGAAATGAACTATCAAATCGATATCAACTATCAAATTGATCTTAACTTACAATACAAGTAATAGTCAGCAAAGGACTTTATGAAACAAATTAAATTTGTTTCCCTGTTGAAATTGACTCAAATACTAAATCTGTGACACATCTTAAAATTTAACCCTAGATTTTCTCTTAACAGCAAAATTTGATTGATTGGGGTTTTATTTAGTGATCCAAAATTCGAATTGATATCAACTATCGAATTGATACATGAAATTCGAATCGATTTGAAACGAAACGAAATACGAAACGAAATTAGTTACGAAATTCCGAAAACAAAATTCTTTAAAAACGTAACGAAACAAAACTATACGAAACAAATTTTTCAGCCACGCACACCCCTAGTTTCTACAGATCAGGTTCTCCAGATCATTAGTAGATGGTCATGTGATGCAGCTCGTATGAATAAAAATGGGTTAATGGCAAAAATATAGTATAATCTGATATATTATGAGGGATTCAATCTGGTCATATGATTCGTCATTGAACTTGTTCACTAAAACCCTTTTTATTTGTTTCTAATCCGTAAGGAAAACAATGTGGAGGAAAATGAGAAAGTCTTTCAGGAGAAGAACTTGCTGGCATCTATATTTGACCTCATGCTTGGAGGCACAGAGACCACGTCAACGACGCTACAATGGGGTGTTCTTCTCATGATGAAATTCCCTCATATTCAAAGTAAGTAAGAGACATATCTAGCTATACGCTAGAGTTATTCAAGTCCGTCGGTGTTTGCAGATGTTGCAAATGCCGTCGAAAATCAAGAGGGTTTCCCAAAAGCAAAATCCAAGCAGCAGCAGGAGAAGCTTCACTGTAAATCTATTCCAGATGCTGTTTGGGCTTCTGTTTTGTGTGGGTTGTTCATATCATTTGCAGGGTTTCAGTAAAAACTAGGGTATTTACCTTGTTTTTCTAACAGAAAAAGTTATAGATGAAATTGAAAGCGTTATCGGTCTTGAGCGCCCTCCAAAGTGGGATGACCAGAAGCAGATGCCATACTGTTTGGCTGTCGTGCATGAAATACAACGATACGGCAACATTTTACAATTTCTCCCGCATGAAACGCTGAAAGACACCCACTTCAGAGATTACTTCTTACCAAAGGTAATTGAGAGATCCGGCTGTTGAGCATTTGTTAATTTCATTGGACCCCCAGTGATTTGAGTCTTAGCCTGAACCTCAAGAACCAGCTCACACTCTGTGTGACATACCATCAAGTGAAGGATAGATCCGACCATAAAGATCAGTGTGACAACTCATGACTTGATCCTCAGTATTTTGGTCTCGGCACCACCAACGCATTGTTCCATAGGTGGTGCACTGTGTAAAGTATCAGCCTCTTTTTTGGTGGAGTCAACTTGGCAGCCAATGAGTGGCGTTAAGAGCATGAGAGACACGTGTAGGACATCTCTATTGCTCTTCTCCTACACACTTCCATTTACTCAACCTTGTATGAAAAAAGTAGCAAGTGGCACCTGTTTTTTAAGAAAGGATAGAGAAAGGGCAGAGACGGGTAACTAAATGAATAAGGGGAATGGAAGATTTAAGTTATGAGGAAAGGCTAACAAGCTTAAACCTGTTTAGTTTAGAGAAACGGCACCTTAGAGGGGATCTGATAACTTTATATAAATATATAAGGGGCCTTAGAGGGGATGTGATAACTTTATATAAATATATACAGCGCCTTAGAGGGGATCTGATAACTTTATATAAATATATATGGGGCCTTAGAGGGGATCTGATACCCTTATATAAATATATACTGGACTTACAGGGGATCGGATAACTATATATATAAATATATACGGGGCCTTAGAGGGGATCTGATAACTTTATATAAATATATACGGGGCCTTAGAGGGGATCTAATAACTTTATATAAATATATATGGGGCCTTAGAGGAGGAATCTGATAACTTTATATAAATATATACGAGGCCTTAGAGGAGATCTGATAACTTTATTTAAATATATACGGGGCCTTAGAGGGGATCTGATAACTTTATATAAATATATACGGGGCCTTAGAGGGGATCTGATAACTTTATATAAATATATATGGGACCTTAGAGGGGATCTGATAACTTTATATAAATATATACGGAGCCTTAGAGGGGATCTGATAACTTTATATAAATATATACGGGGCCTTAGAGGTGATCTGATAACTTTATTTAAATATATACGGGGCCTTAGAGGGGATCTGATAACTTTATATAAATATATAAGGGGCCTTAGAGATGATCTGATAACTTTATTTAAATATATACGGGGCCTTAGAGGGGATCTGATAACTTTATATAAATATATATGGGGCCTTAGAGGGGATGTGATAACTTTATTTAAATATATACGGGGCCTTAGAGGGGATCTGATAACTTTATATAAATATATACGGGGCCTTAGAGGGGATCTGATAACTTTATATAAATATATATGGGGCCTTAGAGGGGATCTGATAACTTTATATAAATATATACGGAGCCTTAGAGGGGATCTGATAACTTTATATAAATATATACGGGGCTTTAGAGGTGATCTGATAACTTTATTTAAATATATACGGGGCCTTAGAGGGGATCTGATAACTTTATATAAATATATAAGGGGCCTTAGAGATGATCTGATAACTTTATTTAAATATATACGGGGCCTTAGAGGGGATCTGATAACTTTATATAAATATATATGGGGCCTTAGAGGAGGAATCTGATAACTTTATATAAATATATACGAGGCCTTAGAGGAGATCTGATAACTTTATTTAAATATATACGGGGCCTTAGAGGGGATCTGATAACTTTATATAAATATATACGGGGCCTTAGAGGGGATCTGATAACTTTATATAAATATATATGGGACCTTAGAGGGGATCTGATAACTTTATATAAATATATACGGAGCCTTAGAGGGGATCTGATAACTTTATATAAATATATACGGGGCCTTAGAGGTGATCTGATAACTTTATTTAAATATATACGGGGCCTTAGAGGGGATCTGATAACTTTATATAAATATATAAGGGGCCTTAGAGATGATCTGATAACTTTATTTAAATATATACGGGGCCTTAGAGGGGATCTGATAACTTTATATAAATATATATGGGGCCTTAGAGGGGATGTGATAACTTTATTTAAATATATACGGGGCCTTAGAGGGGATCTGATAACTTTATATAAATATATACGGGGCCTTAGAGGGGATCTGATAACTTTATATAAATATATATGGGACCTTAGAGGGGATCTGATAACTTTATATAAATATATACGGAGCCTTAGAGGGGATCTGATAACTTTATATAAATATATACGGGGCTTTAGAGGTGATCTGATAACTTTATTTAAATATATACGGGGCCTTAGAGGGGATCTGATAACTTTATATAAATATATAAGGGGCCTTAGAGATGATCTGATAACTTTATTTAAATATATACGGGGCCTTAGAGGGGATCTGATAACTTTATATAAATATATATGGGGCCTTAGAGGGGATGTGATAACTTTATTTAAATATATACGGGGCCTTAGAGGGGATCTGATAACTTTATATAAATATATAAGGGGCCTTAGAGATGATCTGATAACTTTATTTAAATATATATGGGGCCTTAGAGGGGATCTGATAACTTTATATAAATATATATGGGACCTTAGAGGGGATGTGATAACTTTATATAAATATATACGGGGCCACTATAAACCATGTTTTGGAAACCTATTCATTAATAGGACTATACACAGTACACGAGGTCACCCATTTAGACTGGACGAAAGGAAATTCAGCCTAAAGCATAGGAAGGGTTATTTTACAGTGAGAACAATAAAGCTGTGGGATTCTCTGCCTGTTGAGGTGGTTGGGTCAGAGACTGTACAGACTTTTAAATAACGACTGGATGACTTCTGCAGACACAGAATATTATTAGGGTTATAATATTTAATATGTGTGTCACTTTTCTAGGATAGGAATGGGGGCAAGGCTTGCGTAGCAGGCATTTCGTCTGATAACGACAGACTCTAGACAGTGGTTCCCAACCCTCTTCACAAGTGCCCCTAACAGGCCAATTGACATGTTACTGTGACGACATCCACTTTTTTTTTCACTTGGACATCTTTTTCTAGGGAACACAAGTCTACCCCATCTTCACATCGGTCCTTTATGATGAAACTCAGTGGGAGACACCATACCAATTCAATCCTAACCATTTCCTTGATGCGGAGGGGAAGTTCTTGAAGAAAGACTCATTCTATGCCTTTTCTAAAGGTGAGGGGGGAGGAGTATATATATATATATTTGCATAATTAGCAAGACACATTTTAAAACTGTAAGATTAATGAAGAGACTTTAGTCTGTACTGCTTCAAAAAAGTATGAGTATGTGAGAAGGGGATTAAAAAAAATATATCAATAACACTATAGGGGTTATTCACTAAGTGGCGAACTTGCCACCGAATGGTTAATTTCCCCTTACGGTGCAATGTCATGGCAGATCGTTTTTTCACTAAACTGTCAATTCACCAAATACTGGCGATTTGAAAGCTAAATACGGTGCAGATCGGTGGTCTTCGACGGCAGCGAAAATGTCCCATAGAGAAGTAATGGTTAATCTATTCACAGTACGCTGAACTGCACCAAAGTGTTGGCGAAATGCCCTGATTTCGGTGATTCAGTCCAACAGATTTAAACAGGCGAATCCCATGGATTCAATGAAAAAAATATATATATTTTAAATTTAAAAAAAATATATATATTATTTTCATTTTTTGCAAAATGTCTTTTTATTTATTTTTAGAACACCTTTTTGTATTTTTTTAGACAAAATTTTTGTTTTACAACATTTCTTAAAAAGCTTTTTTTTATTCTGTTACATACTTTATTATTTTTTTAAAGGACCTTTTTTATTATTCATTCAGATTTTAATGCATTTTTTATCAATTTAAGCACCTATTAGGAATACAGGAGAGTTCCGTAGTTCTATTTTTGTTGTTTTTTTTCCTGCAGTTCGGCGGTTTTCAGGGACTCCATCTTCGGTGCACTACGTTGACCATGCGGTGAATAGTGAATTCACTGAAGGGTCGGCAAAATGGACTCAATGCTTAGTGAATAACACCTATAAAATTTGTACATGCGGATAAAAGTGAGACCTACAACAAAATGGCATAAAAGTCCATAGGCCCCATCAATGCATAAAAACAGGGGAATAATCCATAAATCAGCTATATTTTATATTGCTTTCTCACTTAGACATAAGTTTCCCTTTTGTGAAAATCCCCTGTCTGTGTGTATACACACACAGCACACTTTACTGTGAGTTTTATTGCTGTAGAGCTCTGTGATACGCTCATACATACCGCACATTACTGTGAGTTTTATTGCTGTAGAGCTCTGTGATCCGCTCATGCATACAGCACATTACTGTAAGTTTATTGCTGTGGAGCTCTGTGATACGCTCATACATACTGCACATTACTGTGAGTTTTATTGCTGTGGAGCTCTGTGATATGCTCATACATACCGCACATTACTGTAAGTTTTATTGCTGTGGAGCTCTGTGATACTCTCATACCGCACATTACTGTGAGTTTTATTGCTGTGGAATTTGATAAGCTCATACATACCGCACATTACTGTGAGTTTTATTGCTGTGGAGCTCTGTGATACTCTCATACACACAGTGAATTACTGTGAGTTTTATTGCAGTGGAGCTCTGTGATACTCTCATACACACTGTGAATTACTGTGAGTTTTACTGCTGTGGAGCTCTGTGATACAGTAATGTGCAGCGTGTATGAGTGTATCACAGAGCTCCATAGCAATAAAACTCACAGTAATTGACAGTGTGTATGAGCGTATCACTGAGATCCATAGCAATAAAACTCACAGTAATGTGCAGTGTGTATGAGCGTATCACAGAACTCCTCAGCAATAAAACTCACAGTAATGTGCAGTGTGTATGAGTGTGAGTTTTATTGCTGAGGAGTTCTGTGATACGCTCATACACACTGCACATTACTGTGAGTTTTATTGCTGAGGAGCTCTGTGATACACTCATACACACCACACATTACTGTGAGGTTTATTGCTGAGGAGCTCTGAGATACGCTCATACACACTGCACATTACTGTGAAGTTTATTACTGAGGAGCTCTGTGATACAAGGGTCCTATCCATACGCACTGCACATTACTGTTAGTTTAACTTGAATGATACTAAATAGAACACATGTTCATTGAATCAATTCCATAACTGTGTCCTATTCTCTGCAGGTCGCCGCGTGTGTGCCGGAGAGACCCTAGCCAGGATGGAACTCTTCCTGTTCTTCACTGGACTGGTCCAGAAGTTCAGGTTCCACCCTCCACAAGGGCTGGACAAGTCAGACCTGGATTTAACACCAGAAACGTTCTTTACCATGAGGCCACAGCATTATAATGTCCGTGCCGTGCTGAGGGAATAGAGAGAAAAGTGAAAAGGTGAAATTCACAAATATATTCAAATTAATGGTCAAAACCCGATTAAGGGCCCTATTCCCTTGTTCGTGCTAACATAGCTTGTGAACGGGAAAATTCTGCAGATGCAGATTTTCCTGTAGCGTCCCCCTGTTTGTGCAATATACTGGGGCAGGTGCTACTTCAGCACCTTGCTCCGAAACGCAGCTCTAACCACTGCGATACTCGCTGTAGCACTTCCGTGCCGTCAAGATTATCACCTCCTGGAGTCCATAGGACTCCATGGAGGGTTGCGCTTCCGGGCTGCGAGATCTCGCTCTCGTGAGATAATGAACGCTCTTGCGAGATCGTGCAGCGGCGTGGAGTGATTGCGGAGGGAGACCGGGAACTATTTGTTCACTCTGCTCCTGGCGACAAGAAGCAACAGATTGGGCCAATGGATGAGAGGTCAGTATGGGATTTATTGGGGGGGATTAGGGGGTGCTAAATGAATTTGCAACTGCAGAATCACGTAGCGCCAACTTTTAGAAGGTGCTAACATTTCCCTTATCAAAATGCGAATTAATGATTGCGCTCCTCATGTTAAGTATAGGACGCGCAAAGTACAGTAATCTCGCGGAAGCTAGCGCATCGTTTTTTGCACTAATGGGTGTAGCATACGTTATGTAATATGGGTGGCATGCGTTAAACTCACGTATTCTGGCCCTAACGCTTAGATATCGAGGCGCTAATGTTAGCGCCAACTGGGGAATAGAGCCATAACTGTTACTGTGTTGAATTTCACTTTACCTGTAATGGCTGTATCTCATGCGATATACTATAAACATGTGACTTTAGAAAGGAATCGGCCGGAATCTTCACGTCGGAATCTGTTACACATACAGGGTTATTCAAAGAGAATCGAAAAGTCACCGCACGTTGGGTGACTTCTCGTTCTCTTCAATTCGGTGTGATTTGGCGAACCCATTTCGGCGACCCTGCGGTGTATTCAGCAAGCACCACAGGGCCGTCGTAGCGCAGGGAAAAACCACTGCAAACCCAACAAACACTCACCGCGGCGCTAAGACACACCAAAACCCACAAAAACATCTGGAGTAACCCTGCCGAATACGCCGGAGAAACCCGAGCAGCCGCCGATCACAGTGCAGAGCAGCCGCCGCAAAAAAACAGACACCGCAGACGAATGGAGTGGAAAAAAAAAAACAGTACGCTTGAATGTTTGTAAAGTAAACCGCTGTTTGCAAAGAAACTACAGAACGGAAATGTCTGAAATTTACATATAAGATCCAATGAATAATAATAATAAAAAGGGCTGTTACAGATAAAAGAAAAAACTATTTAAAAAAAAATTCGCAAACAAATCCCAAAAAATTCCTAAAAGATCCTAAAAAATCTATAAATAAAGAGACTTTTTACTGCAGAATATTATAATAAACGGTTTATTAGATATTGAATTAAAACGGGAATATTTTTATCATTGAAGCCTATGGGATTCTCCTGAATAAACCTGTTGAATGAAACCACCGAATGGCAGGGCATTTCGGCAACTTTTCACTGCTGGTTTCTGTTCTCTGAATAGCCGAAGCATTGCTTCTCTATGGGGATTCACTGCCCTCGAACAGGCACCGAACAGGCACCGTGTGTGCAGGCAATTCGCCAACATTTGGCGAACTGCCTGCTCTCTGAATAGCTGAATGGCCAGGAAAGGTAAACGTATACTGAATTTCACTGTTCGGTTCCCTTTCGCCAGCAATTCGGAGCTCTTTGAATAACCCTGATAGTAACGCTGCCGTTTGTATTCGTGAAGAGTGTTACTTTAAAACAAACCCTTTGTTATTTTTCTAAATGTTCATTTTCTAATGAAAACCAGCATACGCACACAAACACAAACACACGCACATGCACACGCACACACACAAACATACACACACACACAAATACGCACACACGCACATGCACACACACACATGATTTGTATATATTCCATTATGATGTGTGTGTATATTCCAAGTGGAGTCTTTCATTTAGCGCAGTGTCTGGTGGAAATGATGCAAGTAGACGCAACGCGGCATCTTCAGTTACGTGGTAAATAACAACGGGGTTTTAGTTACAAAATATGATTGTACATCTCACAAGCCTGCCATCACATCAATGTACCCCATCACGGCAGGTCCTATCCTTCCCAACCTAATGCCTGCTCTTATGAGACTAATCCACTTACTTCCACTCGAGATATACATTCTCCTGGAGCTCTCTGCAGTGCGAGGGTTAAATGGGTCCTGCAATGAGACACATGTGACAGTGAGGAGTGCAAAACCATAGCGAGTGGTCAGCCCTCAAAATGTAATATATATATAATATATATATATATATAATCAATAAACCTGTGCATAAGATGATGGATATATATATAATTTTCTCTTCTATATACTCGTATAATACTGTAACATAAAAACAGAATTGATGTAATTAATAGTGTGCAGTTATATTTTTGTATATATTTTATATACTCACGTGTTAATAGCTTTTGCCTTAAAGAAATGCAATATTCTATATAATATGTAAATATATTTAGCCTGTTACTGTATACAGTGATCACTGAGCGATGTGTCTATACATTATTGTATTAATAAAGATTAAAATGTCATCTTGTTTCACGTTTCACTGTGTTTGGAAAAATGGATGCAGCACAAATGTAACTTTAGGGAGAACAACACAATTTTGCTGTCAGTATATTGGGAGCTTTGTTACTTTGTAGTTTTTTAATGCTACTGTTATGTCTTCGATCCTGGTGCCCACTGGAAGGACACCTTCTCTAGCTCGTATCCAGCCTCGCCTAGTCCCTGTTTGCCCTGTTCCTCATTACCCCCAGCCTTACCCTGCCTGGATCCTGTCTCCTAATCCTGCTACCAAGCTGAAGATCTGCTAGCTGTGAATGCTGCTACCATCCTGCACTACATAGCCCACTATCCACAGCCCTGCCTATCTGCAGTCTGCAAGAGAATCCTGCTACCTAGACCTGAAGCGTGTATCAATCATAATGTACCAACCTAGGCCTGTCTGACTCCCAGGCCTGTCTGACTCCCTGTATGCTCCCAGCCATCCATACCTGCAAGGTGCCCTGTGCTGTGTAGCCCACCACCTGTACCTGCAAGGTATCCTTTACTGTATAGCCCACCACCCGTAGCTGCAAGGTGCCCTGTACTACGTAGCCCACCATCCATACCTGCAAGGTATCCTGCACTACGTAGTCCACCACCCGTACCTGCAAGGTGCCCTGTACTACGTAGCCCACCATCCATACCTGCAAGGTATCCTGTACTACGTAGTCCACCGCACGTACCTGCAAGGTGCCCTGTACTACGTAGCCCACCAACTGTACCTGCAAGGTATCCTGTACTACGTAGCCCACCACCCATACCTGCAAGGTGTGCTGTACTGTGTAGCCCTCCACCCGTACCTGCAAGGTGCCCTGTACTACGTAGCCCACCATCCATACCTGCAAGGTATCCTGTACTACGTAGTCCACCGCCGTACCTGCAAGGTGCCCTGTACTACGTAGCCCACCAACTGTACCTGCAAGGTATCCTGTACTACGTAGCCCACCACCCATACCTGCAAGGTGTGCTGTACTGTGTAGCCCTCCACCCGTACCTGCAAGGTGCCCTGTACTACGTAGCCCACCATCCATACCTGCAAGGTATCCTATACTACGTAGTCCACCGCCGTACCTGCAAGGTGCCCTGTACTACGTAGCCCACCAACTGTACCTGCAAGGTATCCTGTACTACGTAGCCCACCACCCATACCTGCAAGGTGTGCTGTACTGTGTAGCCCTCCACCCGTACCTGCAAGGTGCCCTGTACTACGTAGCCCACCATCCTTACCTGCAAGTTATCCTACACAGCTCACCCCCAGCACTTGGGACTTTACTGACTTTGGGTCGCACCATGGCATACGCCCAAGGCCGGATTTATAACTAGGCAGAGTAGGCATGAGCCACAAGGGGGCGCCTTGCTCTGTAGTTTTCTTTTCTTGCCTTATGTGTATCCTGTGAATAAATCTCCTGATTTCCACCACGAGCTGCCGGTTCTGCCATGTGTCCCCTGCACCTGGGCAATGCCTGCTAAAATGCCAGACCATGCACGTGGCACTTATAAATGTTTGCTGTCTGCTATACTAGGTTTATGAGCCCTGCGTGACAAATTAATGAAGCTGTTAGGCAATATTACATATTGTTCTCTTGGCACAATCTGTTGAAGTGACACTCTAGCGAACCATTACTGATTAACCAGGACATACTTGAAAACGAGAGAAATCTCAGTGTGTCCTTCCTGGTAAAATCCTTTACAAATAAATTTAATGGGTCATGTGGATTGGAGACAGGAGACCCTCTCTCTCTTCCCCCTTTCCCTAACCTCTATCAGGGCAGCCATCAGGGGGTTACAAACGTGACTTGTTCAGGGGCCCTAGTAGCTCCAGGGGGCCCTGGCCCGTGCCAAACCCTATGCAGTTTGTCTAAGTGCCACGCATATAAATGTCTCTCAATGCCACGCAGGACTGACCTACAAAGATACCAACAAATTCCCAGTGGGCCGAGGCATCAAGGGCTGGTAAGAACACACTGACTTATCACTGGGGGAGTGATTAGTATGGTCTGCCCCGGGTACCACCAGGGAACACTTTGTTTTTATCCCATTGCTGGACCACCAGGGATTTAGTCTCTCTAACACAAAGTAAGCAGAAGCGCAGGCACAATGTTTTATTTTTAACTAGTTTATTGAAACGGGTCAAGGTGGCCCTGATTACTGGTTCATTAAGGGGCCAGAAGAATTCTGATGGCATCCCTGACCGCTATGATGGCACAGCGAAGGCCTTACCTACTCCCTAAGGTGCACCTGTCATGCCCAATGGATGGCGGGCTCATTTGACAAGGTATCCTGTACTACGTAGTCCACCACCCGTACCTGCAAGGTGCCCTGTACTGTGTAGCCCACCACCCGTACCTGCAAGGTGCTCCGTATTACGTAGCCCACCACCCGTACCTGCAAGGTTTCCTGTACTACGTAGCCCATCACCCGTATCTGCAAGGTGCCCCGTACTGTGTAGCCCACCACCCATACCTGCAAGGTGCCCTGTACTGTGTAGCCCACCACCCATACCTGCAAGGTGCCCTGTACTACGTAGCCCACCACCCATACCTGCAAGGTGCCCTGTACTGTGTAGCCCACCACCCGTACCTTCAAGGTGCCCTGTACTGTGTAGCCCACCACCCTTACCTGCAAGGTGCCCTGTACTGTGTAGCCCACCACCCGTACCTGCAAGGTGCTCTGTATTACGTAGCCCACCACCCATACCTGCAAGGTGCCCTGTTCTACGAAGCCCACCATCCGTACCTGCAAGGTTTCCTGTACTACATAGCCCACCACCCGTATCTGCAAGGTGCCCTGTACTGTGTAGCCCACCACCCGTACCTGCAAGGTGCCCTGTACTACGTAGCCCACCAGCCATACCTGCAAGGTGCCCTGTACTGTGTAGCCCACCACCCATACCTGCAAGGTGCCCTGTACTACGTAGCCCACCAGCCATACCTGCAAGGTGCCCTGTACTGTATAGCCCACCACCCGTACCTGCAAGGTGCCCTGTACTGTGTAGCCCACCACCCGTACCTGCAAGGTGCCCTGTACTGTGTAGCCCACCACCCGTACCTGCAAGGTATCCTGTACTGTGTAGCCCACCACCCGTATCTGCAAGGTGCCTGTACTGTGTAGCCCACCACCCTTACCTGCAAGGTGCCCTGTACTGTGTAGCCCACCACCCGTACCTGCAAGGTGCCCTGTACTACGTAGCCCACCAGCCATACCTGCAAGGTGCCCTGTACTGTGTAGCCCACCACCCGTACCTGCAAGGTGCCCTGTACTGTGTAGCCCACCACCCGTACCTGCAAGGTGCCCTGTACTGTGTAGCCCACCACCCGTACCTGCAAGGTATCCTGTACTGTGTAGCCCACCACCGTACCTGCCATGTGCCCTGTACTGTGTAGCCCACCACCCGTACCTGCAAGGTGCCCTGTACTACGTAGCCCACCAGCCATACCTGCAAGGTGCCCTGTACTGTGTAGCCCACCACCCGTACCTGCAAGGTGCTCTGTATTACGTAGCCCACCACCCATACCTGCAAGGTGCCCTGTTCTACGAAGCCCACCATCCGTACCTGCAAGGTTTCCTGTACTACATAGCCCACCACCCGTATCTGCAAGGTGCCCTGTACTGTGTAGCCCACCACCCTTACCTGCAAGGTGCCCTGTACTGTGTAGCCCACCACCCGTACCTGCAAGGTGCCCTGTACTACGTAGCCCACCAGCCATACCTGCAAGGTGCCCTGTACTGTGTAGCCCACCACCCGTACCTGCAAGGTGCCCTGTACTGTGTAGCCCACCACCCGTACCTGCAAGGTGCCCTGTACTGTGTAGCCCACCACCCGTACCTGCCATGTGCCCTGTACTACGTAGCCCACCACCCGTACCTGCAAGGTTTCCTGCACAGCTCACCCTCAGCACTTGGGACTTTACTGACTTTGGGTCCCACCATGGCATACGCCCAAGGCCGGATTTATAACTAGGCAGAGTAGGCATGAGCCACAAGGGGGCGCCTTGCTCTGTAGTTTTTTTTTCTTGCCTGATGTGTATCCTGTGAATAAACCTCCTGATTTCCACCACGAGCTGCCGGTTCTGCCATGTGTCCCCTGCACCTGGGCAATGCCTGCTAAAATGCCAGACCATGCACGTGGCACTTATAAATGTTTGCTGTCTGCTATACTAGGTTTATGAGCCCTGCGTGACAAATTAATGAAGCTGTTAGGCAATATTACATATTGTTCTCTTGGCACAATCTGTTGAAGTGACACTCTAGCGAACCATTACTGATTAACCAGGACATACTTGAAAATGAGAGAAATGTCAGTGTGTCCTTCCTGGTAAAATCCTTTACAAATAAATTTAATGGGTCATGTGGATTGGAGACAGGAGACCTTCTCTCTCTTCCCCCTTTCCCTAACCTCTATCAGGGCAGCCATCAGGGGGTTACAAGCGTGACTTGTTCAGGGGCCCAGTAGCTCCAGGGGGCCCTGGCCCGTGCCGAACCCTATGCAGTTTGTCTAAGTGCCACGCATATAAATGTCTCTCAATGCCACGCAGGACTGACCTACAAAGATACCAACAAATTCCCAGTGGGCCGAGGCATCAAGGACTGATAAGAACACACTGACTTATCACTGGGGGAGTGATTAGTATGGTCTGCCCCGGGTACCACCAGGGAACACTTTGTTTTTATCCCATTGCTGGACCACCAGGGATTTAGTCTCTGAAACACAAAGTAAGCAGAAGAGCAGGCACAATGTTTTATTTTTAACTAGTTTATTGAAACGGGTCAAGGTGGCCCTGATTACTGGTTCATTAAGGGGCCAGAAGTATTCTGATGGCATCCCTGACCGCTATGATGGCACAGCGAAGGCCTTACCTACTCCCTAAGGTGCACCTGTCATGCCCAATGGATGGCGGGCTCATTTGACAAGGTATCCTATACTACGTAGTCCACCACCCGTACCTGCAAGGTGCCCTGTACTGTGTAGCCCACCACCCGTACCTGCAAGGTGCTCTGTATTACGTAGCCCACCACCCGTACCTGCAAGGTGCCCTGTTCTACGAAGCCCACCATTCGTACCTGCAAGGTTTCCTGTACTACGTAGCCTACCACCCGTACCTGCAAGGTGCCCTGTACTGTGTAGCCCACCACCCATACCTGCAAGGTGCCCTGTACTGTGTAGCCCACCACCCGTACCTGCAAGGTGCCCTGTACTACGTAGCCCACCACCCATACCTGCAAGGTGCCCTGTACTGTGTAGCCCACCACCCGTACCTGCAAGGTGCCCTGTACTGTGTAGCCCACCACCCGTACCTGCAAGGTGCCCTGTACTGTGTAGCCCACCACCCATACCTGCAAGGTGCCCTGTACTATGTAGCCCACCACCCGTACCTGCAAGGTGCCCTGTACTGTGAAGCCCACCACCCGTACCTGCAAGGTGCCCTGTACTGTGTAGCCCACCACCCGTACCTGCCATGTGCGCTGTACTACGTAGCCCACCACCTGTACCTGCAAGGTATCCTGTACTGTGTAGCCCACCACCCGTACCTGCCATGTGCCCTGTACTACGTAGCCCACCACACGTACCTGCAAGGTTTCCTGCACAGCTCACCCCCAGCACTTGGGACTTTACTGACTTTGGGTCCCACCATGGCATACGCCCAAGCCCGGATTTATAACTAGGCAGAGTAGGCATGAGGCACAAGGGGGCGCCTTGCTCTGTAGTTTTTTTTTCTTGCCTGATGTGTATCCTGTGAATAAACCTCCTGATTTCCACCACGAGCTGCCGGTTCTGCCATGTGTCCCCTGCACCTGGGCAATGCCTGCTAAAATGCCAGACCATGCACGTGGCACTTATAAATGTTTGCTGTCTGCTATACTAGGTTTATGAGCCCTGCGTGACAAATTAATGAAGCTGTTAGGCAATATTACATATTGTTCTCTTGGCACAATCTGTTGAAGTGACACTCTAGCGAACCATTACTGATTAACCAGGACATACTTGAAAATGAGAGAAATGTCAGTGTGTCCTTCCTGGTAAAATCCTTTACAAATAAATTTAATGGGTCATGTGGATTGGAGACAGGAGACCTTCTCTCTCTTCCCCCTTTCCCTAACCTCTATCAGGGCAGCCATCAGGGGGTTACAAGCGTGACTTGTTCAGGGGCCCAGTAGCTCCAGGGGGCCCTGGCCCGTGCCGAACCCTATGCAGTTTGTCTAAGTGCCACGCATATAAATGTCTCTCAATGCCACGCAGGATTGACCTACAAAGATACCAACAAATTCCCAGTGGGCCGAGGCATCAAGGGCTGGTAAGAACACACTGACTTATCACTGGGGGAGTGATTAGTATGGTCTGCCCCGGGTACCACCAGGGAACACTTTTTATCCCATTGCTGGACCACCAGGGATTTAGTCTCTCTAACACAAAGTAAGCAGAAGAGCAGGCACAATGTTTTATTTTTAACTAGTTTATTGAAACGGGCACGGGTCAAGGTGGCCCGATCAGTGGTTCATTAAGGGGCCAGAAGAATTCTGATGGCATCCCTGACCGCTATGATGGCACAGCGAAGGCCTTACCTACTCCCTAAGGTGCACCTGTCATGCCCAATGGATGGCGGGCTCATTTGACAAGGAATCACATCCTATGTTGTGTCACCATTTTTGCTAACACGCATTTAGTAAAAAAATAAATCGAGATATTTCCCAATTAAAAAATTGCAGTCACTTTCATTGGCATGCCGCCAAGGTGAGTGACAGCTGAGAGCGACGAGCCCTACAGGACAGCCGCCTGTTCACTCTTTCAGCTTGATTGCAGATGGGGGGGGGGTGCGATTGTCTACGTCTCTGCTGTGGGTGAACTGCACAGAGCTGTGCTCACTGAGGTCAAACATGTCACGGCACCTGGCACTGGAGTCGAGTAAGCACTTGCTGCAGTATCTCATCGAGGAATAGGCTTCCACCGCATCGAGCTTTGGGATCAACGTGATATCTGTCACAATGCTATATCACAGGCAAAATGCGAATACGGTGCACTTTAAATGCTGTCAGTCAACAGTTCCTAATCTCTGGGCCTCCCTGTTCCAAAACCTATGTTTGTAGTTTGAGGTGGAGTTGGTTTGTTGACCGCTCATTCAACCCACCATTGGTGATTTTCAGTGAGAAGCATTTGGTTGGCTTTGTGCTAGTCGCAGATTCGCCATCTATCGTCAAAGCTTCTCCATAAGAAGCATTTACTGCATAACTGGCATCTAGCTACATCCTGTGGCTAGATGCCTGTAATGTAAGTTCACGTGAGAATCAGAGGTATATATACAGTTGTGTTCAAAATTATTCAACCCCCACTGAAATTGAGTGTTTTGGCCAGTTTGACATTGATTTTGATCATTCAGTCATCTTGCTTACAATTAAATCAAAGAGGCACGTGTAGGTCAGACAAATATAACATAACATTTATAATGAAATAAGCACAAATGTCTTTTCTGTGCTCACATCATTATCGGTTTTATTCAACCCCCAAGTGACATTCAATCTTAGTACTTAGTACAACATCCTTTTACAGTTATAACAGCTTTTAAACGTGAAGCATAGCTTGACACAAGTGTCTTGCAGCGATCTACGGGTATCTTCGCCCATTGGTCATGGGCAAAAGCCTCCAGTTCAGTCACATTCTTAGGCTTGCGCACTGCAACTGCTTTCTTTAAGTCCCACCAGAGGTTCTCAATCGGATTTAAGTCAGGTGACTGCGATGGCAACTCCAAAATGTTCCAGCCTTTAATCTGCAACCATGCTCTAGTGCAGTGGTCCCCAACCCAGGCCCTCAGGGCCCACTAACAGGCCAGATTTTGCAGATCACCTTGGGGAAATGCAGACTGAATCCTGCAATCACTGAGCAGCAAATCATAACACCTGTGCTGTGCTTCAGATATCTGGCAAACCTGGCCTGAGGGCCTGGGTTGGGGACCACTGCTCTAGTGGACTTGGAGGTATGCTTGGGATCATTTTCCTGTTGAAAGGTCCAATGTCTCCCAAGCCTCAGGTTTGTGACGGACTGCATCACATTGTCATCCAATATCTCCTGGTACTGAAGAGAATTCATGGTACCTTGCACACGCTGAAGCTTCCCTGTACCTGCAGAAGCAAAACAGCCCCAAAGCATGATTGACCCCCCGCCATGCTTCACAGTAGGCAAGGTGTTCTTTTCTTCATAGGCCTTGTTCTTCCTCCTCCAAACATAGCATTGATCCATGGGCCCAAACAATTTAATTTTGTTTCATCAGTCCACAGAACACTATCCCAAAACTTCTGTGGTTTCTCCACATGACTTTTTTTTTTTTTATTCAAAATTTTATTTTGAAAGAATGACAGCGTTACAATCAGCCAAGTAAAATAAATGAAAGTGACCACGCAGGATCATCAGACAGTTATGTGGCAAGTAATAAATCAAATGAAATGGGAAGGCGGGGAGGGGGGAGACACACCAAAAAGTGCTCCAGGACGAAAAAAATAAATAAAAAATAAATAAATAAATAAAGATTGGGTGGCAAGGGCCAAATATGTGACTTTCCTGGCTCGCTCCTCGCCGTAGGAGGCCATGGAAATGTGCAGGTCACAAGGCCGGGGTACTCGAGGGCCAGGTATGACGGGCAGAGCCATGGTGGCCGCCACAATGGCACACCCCGAGTTAGCCCCAAATGCCAAAAGAAGAAGAGAGAAGAAAAAAAAAAAAGGGGGGGGGAGTAGGTCTGCAGCACAAGGTGGTGTGTGAAAAATAAAATTATGGGGAAAGGGGGAGAAAAACAGGAAGGGGGTAGGAGTCCTCAAAAGACCATGCTCAGCTAAGAAATCACCAAAAACACTGTATGAAATTACAAACAAAAGTCCACAAAGTCATCCCCGAGTGGGGGGTAACAGAAAATGGAGGTGAGGGGGAGAGAAAAAAAAAAAAAAAGGGGGGGTAAAGTCTCAGCAGAAATCACCGCTAGGTCACAAAAAGTAAAAATAAAGAACTCAGTCCGCAGTATGCTTCATAAAGGGGTAAACTCACAAAATGACAAAATAATTTGCGTGCACAACATTAGATGGGAACATCAAGAACCTGGGACAGAGGACAGTCCAGTGGGGTGGGTTACCGGGCCAGGCAGGCAGACATCCGTCGAAGGGCAGACCCCTTCAGCCTGTATCTCGCCACAAAGTGGAGCCATGCGCCCCATCGGCTCCAAACTGTCCGCAAAATTCCCTCCGCCTAAGAGGGACCGAGGCCCCCGGTGCAACGCAAGGGAGGCCCTGCAAAACACTAGAGCCCTCAATCTCGCAACAGGGACGGCGGGCTTCTTCCTTCCTCGAAACCTCCATCACCCCTCCAGCCACAACACTCTGCCGGGAGGATGCCAGCCGCATGGCGGTGGACAGTCCACGGACGGCAGACCGCGTCATCTCCGCCGACCGAGAAGGAGCCACAAAGATCACTGCAGCTATCACCGGGTCGTCCACCACCCCAGAATTGGCTGGATCCTCTTCTTCTGGAAGGTAAGGGACGTCATTTTCTTCATCCAGACCGCTCAATTCCGCACCGCAGAACCCGTCAGCCATCTTGAATCGCCAGGTATCTACCATCCCAGCCGCCGGTCTCGCAGGCCTAGGCTGCAGGTCCAACATCCGTAGGCGTCCACCGCTCCCGGTACAACTCCCCGACGCAGCCGCAGTAGGCAAGCAGGCCGCAGCCGCACTGGATCCCGAGGTGGCCTCCGTCCTCTCCGTCTCTCTCGCGTTCGTCGGCTCTCTGCAGCTTCGCAGCGAGGCCATCAGCCGGCGCCACACACCCCTCGTAACCGGGGCTGCATCATCTTCCTCCGCCAGGATGCGCAGACAGGCATCCAGGCCCGAGATCATGGCTGAGTCACCTCGATCACGGGCAGGTGAGCTGCTCTTCCATCTCTCCTCAGATCCGGTCGCCGCCCCCGCAGGACAGTCAGCCGGGTTGGCCAGGAGACGAGGGCCCTCCATCTCCATAGCCCTCCGCATAAGGTTGTCCTGGGGCAGGGCAGTTCGTGCAGCAGAGCCGGGTATGTAGGCCACAAGATGGCCGCCAGCACCACGCATTAGTCACGAGGCGGCAGCCGCAATCCGAGTCTCTGGTCCGGAGGGGGGACTAAACGGGCTCCGGACTGTACTATGCCGATGGCCAGTCACCCTGGGACCCATAAATGTTGCAAAATACCGCGTATAAACTCTTCTGAAGGTCCCTTTACAGAGCAGACGAGCGGAGCTCCATCGGGACACGTCTGCTCCTCTAGGTAGTCGGCCACGCCCCCCTTGTCCACATGACTTTTGGCATACTGCAGTCGACTCTTCTTATTCTTTGGAGACAGCAAGGGGGTGCGCCTGGGAGTTCTGGCATGGAGGCCTTCATTACGCAGTGTGCGCCGTATTGTCTGAGCTGAAACTTCAGTACCCACATCTGACAAATCTTTTCTCAGTTCCTCAGCAGTCACACGGGGACTTTACTCCACTCTACGCTTCAGGTAGCGCACAGCAGTCGAAGTCAGCATCTTCTTTCTGCCACGACCAGGTAGCGTTTCAACAGTGCCCTTTGCCTTGAATTTGCGAATGATGCTTCCTATGGTCTCTCTTGGTATGTTTAACATCTTTGCAATCTTCTTATAGCCATTGCCCTTCCTGTGAAGAGTAATCACCTCTTCTCTTGTCTTCCTGGACCATTCTCTTGACTTCACCATGTTTGTAACCACACAGTAAATGTCTAGAAGGAGCTGAGTATCACAGTCATTTTAAAGCTGCCTAATTGGTGCTTATTATGCTTTATTGATGCTCCGTGACATCCACAGGTGTTTTCAATACCTGATTGAAAACACTTGAATGAACCTCTGTTCTTCAGAGTGGTAGTCTTTAAGGGGTTGAATAATTGTGTCAATGAAGAATTCACAAAAGAAACATTTACTACTGTATTACAAAACCAATTGATGTCATTTTAGTTGCATATGGTTCTTTAAAAAGTCCTTGTAGGATTTCATTCTGAATACAATTACAAATGTACACTAAATTCCCTAAAACCCTTTACAGCATTGGGGGTTGAATAATTTTGAACACAACTGTAGTTACATAGGCTGAAAAAAGACACGTGTCCATCGGGTTCAGTCTTTCACACATCACTTACTGCTGTTGATCCAAAAGAAGGCAAAAAACCCAGTCTGAACGTTCGCCAATATGCAATACACTGGGAAAAAATTCCTTCTTGACCCAGATGGTGTCAGATTTCTCCTTGGATTAAGAAGCTTACACTCATATTAAATATTATAACCCTTAATATTCTGTGTCTGCAGGAAGTCATCCAGTCGCTTTTTAAAAGTCTGTACAGTCTCTGACCCAACCGCCTCAACAGGCAGAAAATTCCACAGCTTTATGAATAGGTTTCCAGACAATGGTTTATAATGGCCCCGTATATATTTATATAAAGTTATCAGATCCCCTCTAAGTCCCCATATATATTTATATAACGTTATCAGATCCCCTCTAAGGCACCGTATATATTTATATAAAGTTATCAGATCCCCTCTAAGGCACCGTATATATTTATATAAAGTTATCAGATCCCCTCTAAGGCACCTTTTATTTTTATATAAAGTTATCAGATCCCCTCTAAGGCCCCGTATATATTTATATAAAGTTATCAGATACCCTCTAAGGCGCCATTTCTCTAAACTAAACAGGTTTAAGCTTATTAGCTTTTCCTCATAACTTAAACCTTCCATTCCGCTTATTAATTTAGTTGCCCGTCTCTGCACTTTTTCTAGCGCTATAATATCCTTTTTTAAGACAGGTGCCCAAAATCGCATGGCATATTCAAGGTGCGTCTCACCATTGATTTATACAGAGGCAAAATTATGTTTTCATCCCGAGAGCGAACTCCCCTTTTAATGCATGCCAATACCTTGCTGGCCTTGGCGGCTGCTGTTTGACATTGCACATTGTTACTTAGTTTGAAGTCTATGATTATTCCCAAATCCTTCTCCTGCTTGGATTTCCCTAACTCCGTACCATTTAGGGTATAAATTGCTTGTGTGTTCTTCACTCCAAAGTGCATAACTTTACATTTATCTACATTAAATTTCATCTGCCATTTAAGTGCACGGTCCCCCAATCTATCTAAAGCTAGAAAAAGTGATACAATGTGAGCAGTGAAGTAACATCCTGACTTTTCCTTGTTTTGTTTCATCTGCAAACACAGATACATGACTTTCGATGCCTCTCATCTCAAGGTCATTTATAAATAGATTAAATAAATAAATAATATGTTTTCTTATGTCTTTTATACTAATATATATATATACACACACACTCTCTCTCTCTCTAGTATATATATATATATACACACACTCTCTCTCTCTCTCTCTAGTATATATATATATACACACACACTCTCTCTCTCTCTAGTATATATATATATACACACTCTCTCTCTCTCTCTGTGTATATATATATATATATATATATATATATATATACTAGAGAGAGAGAGAGTGTGTGTGTATATATATATATATATATATATATACACTAGAGAGAGAGAGAGTGGGTGTGTATATATATATATATATAAAAATCCACTGCATACAGCACTCTCCATATTACCGTTCATTGCCCGGTGCAATCCAGTTGAAGTATATAGAATTAGGCAATAGAGGATGCACTCACGGTCTTCCAAACAAATATAAAGAATTTATTTTACAAAACTCACATGGACATCAACGTTTCGGCTCGCAGAGCCTTTTTCAAGATAAACAAACAACACCAAATGACACATTTTTATACTAACAAACCAATGAATGAATTAACTCACAAATCTGTCAGAAATCTCACTAATGAGTTGCCCCACCCCATCCTGAATCAACAAGATTACGGGCGGGGGCCAACAACACCTTGATAATGGGACTGAATACTAAGAAAAAAATATATAACAATACAGAGATACAAAAACACAAAAAAGTTAAAAGCAAAAGATGAATGACTGAATATTATAACTAATATTGCAATGAAACAAAAATCTTTTTACACCAACTGACCCAAAAAATATGAAGCTCTAAATGTAAAGTCAGTGATTTAACGGGGAGATAAAAAAGATGTAAAGGAAATATATTCGTTCAAACCTCTAGGTGAAACTGTATCTAGTTTCATTGTCCAGAACGCTTCTCTTTGCAACAATAATTGAGACCGATTACCTCCACGTTTTAAAGGTGGTATATGGTCTATAGCCTTAAATTTGAGTGTAGGTAACCTATGCTGTAAAGCCAAAAAATGTTTTGCCACAGGCTTATCTGTAAACCCATCTCTAAAGGCAGTGGTAATATTAGACCTGTGGCCTCGGATCCTATCTCTAAGGGGTCGGTCGGTTTTTCCAACATAAGAGAGTCCGCAAGGACATGTAATTAAATACACCACAAACTCTGTGGTGCAAGTAATATGATGACGAATGGAAAAGATTTTTCCTGACCTAGGATGTGAAAAAGTTGAGCCAGGCTGCATATGGCTACACGTTACACAACTTGTGCATCTGAAGCAACCATGCCGAAGAGAGATAGAACTGGATGAATATGATTTAATTGGGTCTGTCTTGACCAACCAGTCACGAAGACTTCTGGACCTCCTATAACTTATTACAGGAGTATTATGAAATTTAGAGGGCAAAGTACTATCGTATTTAAACATTTCCCATTGTCGATGTATATTTTGTGTGATTTTATGACTATAGGAATGATATGTCATAGGTAGGTACATCTTACTATTGGCCAAAGGATTTTCTATTTTCTTGGATGACATTTTTTCACAAGCCTTCACAAAGTCTTGCTGAAGAACGTTGTCAGAATAACCTCTCTGTTTAAACCTATTAAAGGTATCGGCTAATTGCAAAGTACAGCGTTCCTCATCACTATTGTTTCTTAATGTACAATTATTATTATTGTTGCAAAGAGAAGCGTTCTGGACAATGAAACTAGATACAGTTTCACCTAGAGGTTTGAACGAATATATTTCCTTTACATCTTTTTTATCTCCCCGTTAAATCACTGACTTTACATTTAGAGGTTCATATTTTTTGGGTCAGTTGGTGTAAAAAGATTTTTGTTTCATTGCAATATTAGTTATAATATTCAGTCATTCATCTTTTGCTTTTAACTTTTTTGTATTTTTGTATCTCTGTATTGTTATATATATTTTTTTCTTAGTATTCAGTCCCATTATCAAGGTGTTGTTGGCCCCCGCCCGTAATCTTGTTGATTCAGGATGGGGTGGGGCAACTCATTAGTGAGATTTCTGACAGATTTGTGAGTTAATTCATTCATTGGTTTGTTAGTATAAAAATGTGTTATTTGGTGTTGTTTGTTTATCTTGAAAAAGGCTCTGCGAGCCGAAACGTTGATGTCCATGTGAGTTTTGTAAAATAATTCTTTATATTTGTTTGGAAGACCGTGAGTGCATCCTCTATTGCCTAATTCTATATATATTATATATATACTAGAGAGAGAGAGAGAGTGTGTGTATATATATATATACTAGAGAGAGAGAGAGTGTGTGTGTATATATATATACACACCCACTCTCTCTAGTATATATATATATATATATATATATATACACACCCACTCTCTCTCTCTCTAGTATATATATATACACACACACACTCTATATATATATATATACACACCCACTCTCTCTAGTATATATATATATATATATATATACACACCCACTCTCTCTCTCTCTAGTGTATATATATATATATATATATATATATATATATACACACACACACTCTATATATATATATATACACACACACACACTCTATATATATATATACACACACACACACTCTATATATATATATATATATACACACCCACTCTCTCTAGTATATATATATATATATATATATATATACACACACACACACACTCTCTCTCTCTAGTATATATATATACACACACACACCACAACACGTCTATAAACACCCCTGTACATATACACCCCTAAATGTAAACCGACACCTCTGTAATATAGCTACACATACATCTGTACACCCCTGGATATGCACACACCTATACACTCATATATACACAGAAACATCCTATATATACACACCCATGCATCATTAGGATACAGTTATACACCACTAAAATATACCTACACATACAACTAAACTCCCCATATACATAAACACACTTAAACATGCCTATAATATATCTAAACACCCCTAAATACACATATATTTATCTGCTCAGTGTGTGTATATGTGTGTATGGTGAGTGTGTGTGACTCTGTGGGATTCTGTCTCTGTTTTTATCAGTATCAACGGTTTGTGTTTTTCAGTTACCAGTGTCTCTGTGTCTTTGTCGGTGCACCTAGGGATGTGCATGGCTCAACAATTTGTTTCATTTAATTTCGTTTCGTTACGTTTTTAAATAATTTCATTTTCGGAATTTCGTAACTAATTTCGTTTCGGATTTCGTTTCGGATTGATTTGAAATTTCGAATCGATTTCAAATTCAATAGTTGATATCAATTATTCAAATTTTTCTTTTATGATGATGACACAGTGTAAAACGAAATAAATTTGTTATATATCGTTTCGAATTCGTATCGTATCGATTCGTTATTCGGAAGTACTTCCAAAATACGAATTATCAAATTTCGTTCCAAATTCCGAATTTTTCCAAAACGAATGCACATCTCTACCTGCCAGTGACTTTCGCATGTCTTTCAGTATCATCATGCAGTAGTTGTTGTGTGTGTGTGTGTGTCTGTCAGTGACTTTGTATATGTCTGAGTTGCTATCAGTGTCTTTGTTATTGTCTGTGTGTCTTTCCATCTTTCTGTCGGTGTGCCTGCAAAATGTCTTTGTCATTCTTTGTGTACTAGTTTTAAATTCTCTTTTTGTCAGTGTCCTTGCTAGTGACTCTATGTGTGTGTGTGTGTGTGTGGTGTGTGTGTGTGCACCTCAGTCAGTGTCTCTGTCGTTATCGTTGTCATTTTCTGTGTGTGTTTCTGTGTGTGCCTATCATCTACCATAGTTTACCATTGTTGAAAACCACAGTGAAAGTTACCGTCGTTGTAAAAAAGACAGGAAACTTTGATGGTTCACGAAAAGGGAAATTCAAACAGAAGCAGGAGATGCTTCACCAAGGAATCTTCTCCTGACACTGGCTGAATTTTCCCCTCAGTATCGATTTAGTTTATTTTCAGGGTCTAACAGGGTTATTCAAAGAGATCCGAATGGCTGGAGAAAGGTAACCGAACAGTGAAATTCAGCGTATGTTTACCCTTCCTGGCCATTCGGCTATTTAGAGAGCAGGCAGTTCGCCAAATCCTGGCGAATTGCCTGCACATACGGCGCCTGTTCGAGGGCAGTGAAATCCCCATAGAGAAGCAATGCTTCTTCTATTCAGAGAACAAAGACCAGCAGTGAAAAGTTGCCGAAATGCCCTGCCATTCGGTGGTTTCATTCGACAGGTTTATTCAGACGAATCCCATAGGCTTCAATGTTAAAAATATTCCCGTTTTAACTCAATATCTAATAAACCGTTCATTATAAAATTCTGCAGTAAAAAGTCTCTTTATTTATAGATTTTTTTAGGATCTTTTAGGCATTTTTTGGGATTTTTTTGCAAACATTTTTTTTTCGTTTTTTTTTTTTAAATGGTTTTTTCTTTTTTCTGTAACAGCCCTTTTTATTATCATTACCTGGTTTTTATATGTAAATTTCAGACATTTTCGTTCTGTAGTTTTTTTGCAAACAGCGTTTCACTTTTCAAACATTCAAACAAACTCAGTTTTTTTTTCCTTCACCTCATTTGAATGCGGTGACGGGTTTTTCCGGCGGCTGCTCTGTACTGTGATCGGCTCCTGCTCGGTTTCTCTGGCGTGTTCGCCGGGGTTAATCCAGATGTTTTTGCGGGTTTCGGTGTGCATTCGCCTGGGTTTTGCGGTGAGTGTTCGGCAGGTTTGCGGCGGCTTTTCCCTGCACTACGACGGCCCTGTGCTTGCTGAATACACCGCAGGGTCGCCGAAATGGGATCGCCGAATCGCACCGAATTGAAGAGAACGAAAAGTCACCGAACGTACGGTGACTTTTCGATTCTCTTTGAATAACTCTGTATGTATCTGTGCATTTAAGTGTGTGTCCGGGAAGAACTGCAGACATGCGTCCATCGGATTCAGCCTTTGTAAAAACAGAAGTAACACCGGCGCTGTGCAGAGACGAGCCTTCCCTCCTCGACTCCTGGCCATGCATATAGTCATATAGTCATTTTAAAACAAACCGTGAAAGCTCACATCACCGCATGTCTTAGGCTAGGGTCAGACGAGCGTGATTTCTACGGACGTACGTCAGTACGGAAGACGCAGTAGTGGCCACACAGTCCGTTTATTCACTGACGTATATTTTGACGGATGTAGGAGGGAAAATAAAATAAAAAGAAAAACCATTTTGTCCGTGAAAAATGTTGGACGTATAAATGCAGTCCGTCTGACCACGTTCCATCACTCACACACAAAGCTATGCAGACGTTGCGGACGCAGCGCACTTTGTGCGGCCGTTCTAGGGGTTGTACGTTCTTGCCTGTCTTGCGTCCGTGGGCCGCGGCCGTTGTGCGTCCGCAGTTCAGTGCGGACGTACTTCGTGTGTCGGGCTCCGATGGGCTTTCTGTCATGTTATCACGGACGTACTTTTAGGCGCAATCACGGACGTGAACACTACGCTCGTCTGACACCAGCCTAAAGCAAGTCCATTGCTTCATCGATTCTTGATATTATCTGTTTTGATACAAGAACACTTTTCATTTGGTCACAAGTGAGATTTCACCCGCCCCCCCACTCCAAAGAATATCCCCAAATCTGCTCTAGATCCCATTTGTAATTTTTCAAACTCCCAGCAGTTCCCTCATCCTATAACCTCAGATCCAGGACCTGCACCTTACTTGCAATACCACAATACAAAAAGCAAGTGTCTCGATTCTCATTTTCCTACAGAGCACTGCAAATATGGAATAACCTCCCAGACACCATCAAATCTTTCCCCCCAGTCTTAAGTCACTCAAGAGATCCATATTAACATACCTCAATAAGGAATGCACCTGTAAACATGTAACACAGTGACTATTTTTCTACATATTTATTTTCGGTTAATCTGTATATTTGTGTTGTTTTTTAATATCTTGCATTGTATTACTTTGTATTTCTGTAACTGTAACACTTCAATGTTCTTGAACCCAGGACATACTTGAAAACGAGAGAAATCTCAATGTATCCTTCCTGGTAAAATCCTTTATAAATATATAAATAAATAAATGTCCTCTGAAAACTCCATGTCCTCTGGGAGAAGATGACAAGCGTCAAAATCCAGAGCATTGACATCAACCACATGTTTGCTAACGGTTGGCTAGATCAAAGATTTTGGGTGCCTGCGTCAGCTTTACTGGTCCTTTGAACTTGTTCCACGTTGAGCAACATGGGGGAACATCCAAAAAACGACTGAAGGACTGGATATTTCCAGAAAGTGGATGTTCTCCAAGCGAGAAGACACATTCAGCGTTATTCAAAGAGAGTCAGTCTGGCCCCAAAATGTAACCGGACACTGAAATTCAGCGAATGGGGTCATTTCAGGGCCATTTGACTATTCAGAGAGCAGGCAGTTCGCCAGATTGTGGCGAATTGCCTGCATGTTCGGTGCCTGTTCGAGGGCAGTGATTCCTCATAGAGAAGCAATGCTTCATCTATTCAGAGAACACTAAACAGCAGGGAAAAGTTGCCGAAATGCCCTGCTGTTTCGTGGTCTCATTCGGCAGGTTTATTCAGGAGACTCCCATAGGCATCAATGTTAAAAATATTCCGGTTTTAATTCAATATCTAATAAACCGTTGATTATAATATTCTGCAGTAAAAAGTCTCTTTATTTATAGATTTTTTAGGATCTTTTAGCAATTTTTTGGGATTTTTTTGGCAAACTTTGTTTTCGATTTTTTTTTTTTTTTACATCGTCTTTTCTTTTTTTCTATAACAGCCCTTTTTATTATCATTCATTGGATCTTATGTGTAAATTCCAGACATTTTTGTTCAGGAGTTTTTTGCAAATAGCGTTTCAATTTTCAAACTTTCAAGCGTACTGGTTTTATTGTCTTTCATGTCGTTCGTCTGCATGTCGGCTTTTTCCGGCGGCTGCTCTGCGCTGTGATCGGTGGCTAGTCGGGTTTCTCTCGGGTGTTCGGCGTTGTTAATCCAGCTGTTTCTGCGGGTTTCGGTGAGTGTTCGGTGAGTGTTCAGCAGGTTTGCGGTGAGTGTTCGTTGTGTTTGCGGCGAGTTTTCCCTGCACTACGGGGACCCTGCGGCAGGGATGTGCAGTCAGGGGTGGCAGGGGAGGCAGGGCCTCCCCTGCCATTCCAGTAAATTAATGTGCTCATTGTGCTGTAATGACATGTATGTATATTTAATCTGTAAATAAAATGTTATTCATTGAAAAAAGTTTTCATACTCACCTCGCCACGCTCCCTCGCTGTGCTTCTCTGTCCTCTGCTTTTTTTCACCCCGTACTTTCAGTTTGCCGGCTGCTGTGTGTGTGTGTGAGATTCACTACACAGACAGCAGGGGCAGCACTGAGCCAGCATAGCCTACGCAATTTGCGCAGCTGAACGCTACGCTAATTGCGTAGCTCAAGCTGACTTCCTGGTTCTACGCTCTTCAGTGCCTCCAGAGGCACTGAGAGCAATTTAAAGCTTGAGCCAATAGGAAAGCTCCATTGGTCTCAAGCAATTCTTTTTTTTTTAAAAAAAAAAACACCTCCCCATGGGAGGCAGCTCCCCATGGATTGATTGACGCAGGACAGTCATGCGACTGTCCTCGTCAGTCATGGGGGGGGGGGGCGGACAGGCAGAGCTCAGCAGTCAGCATGTAAGTAATAGCGCCCTCTATTAGTCAGTTTTGTAAGTGCATGCTCCTAGAACTAAAAAACTATATGCGAACTTTACTTTAAAGTAAAAGGTGTAATTGCGCCCTCTATTAGTCAGTATTGTAAGTGCATGCTCTTAGAACTGTAAAAAAAAATGCGAACTTTATAAGTAGTGAAACTCTATTCTCCTATATAACGATAATCAAATGCGCAAATTGTGACTGCGTAACCCTGTGTATATCTGGCTCTGATACTAGCCAGTGCCTCACCAGCCACTGACCTCACCGCACGTCACTGCCCTGAGGTGCTTGCTGAATACACCGCAGGGTCGGCGAACTAAGATCGCCGACTCGCCCCGAAGTGCTGGGAACAAAAAGTCACCGAACGTGCGTGACTTTTCAAATCTCTTTGAATAACCCTGATTGTCTGAATCAATTTAACATAATAGTAGTATTTTGTCTGATTTACATCTGTTAGGACAGAGACGCCCCCATACACCCTATCTGTCTGCCTTTCACAATTTATACAGTCCTGCAATCACACACAGGGAGTAACCAACACAACAAGTACACACAGAGACATTATCCCTTTGTGTCTCGTTGTGCATTTAACAATTAAATACACATATAGACACTGAAAAAGGCACTGACACACAAATAGACAGATATACTGAGAGACAAAGAAACAATGACAAAAGCAGACATACAAAAACACAGACACTAAAAGAACATACTGATTCCCTATCAGGGCGGCCGCATAGACCAGAAGTATCCAGCCTGCTTCATGTATAAAACATAACAAGAAAAGAGGTTGTAATTTGCTCTCACCCTGTAGCTCCTTGCGAATCAAAACACAATCAGAGGTTTTGGTTTACTTAAATGGCCATTAAAGTGTAAGCTCACCTGCCACATCATGACACCTCTGGTTAGGTGGGTCCTACCTAATGAAACCAAGAGCTGCTTTCTAAGCGGCCGTATATTCTCATACTGTTTCTCAGTCATGAGAGAGACTGGTGGGTTTACATTTATACCCTCACCAGGAACAATTCCACTTTGGGATTAAAAAGAAAAACATGTGTAGCGCTCACTCCCGGAGGAGCCGCTGAAATTGAACCTCGGGTCAGTCTCCCCGCACTAGGGAATAAATATACTCCAGCACCGTCGTGGATTTTATAAATTATATAGTTTTCTAGAATAAATGGCATATAATGAATAACAAGGTATACGTATATATATTTACAGTACTTCGTAATGCGGGAAACGCGTAGCGGAAAAGAAATACAATGCTTCGTAATTCGAGAAACGCGCAGCGGAAAAGAAAAGGAGAAATATATCTTTAACCCCCTTTGTGGTTGGGGAGTGAGTCCCGTACAGGTTATGTCCCAAGAATGTAGGTGTGTGTGTGTGTGATGGTACCCGGGTACAATATTCAACTGGCCAGTGAATTATTTATCAGGTATCTTCGACTAGTCAAGTTGGGGCCCTGTGGGTTTTGAAACAAACAGCAGCGTGCTTTCTATTTTCACAATGGCCTAGAAGGCCTGTCACCAATCCGCCCGATACTTGGTGCTCTGCTCGACCAAGGACGTCTCTCCGCTCGATTTTGACTGGGATTTTATGGGTTACCGGATCCGCTGTCTTGCTTTTCTGTAGCTGCCGCAAGATGTCCAGCTCACCGCCTGCACTCCCTGTCCGATCGATCTGCGGTGCTCCTAACTCGGGGTCTTCCAGCTCACTCGATATCAGCGTGGGTATTCTGGTGAATCACTGGGTCTTCCTCTTTTAAGGTCTTTATCTCTGTCAGGCCCCAGCTGCGCTCCGGCCTGGTCACTGTCACGTTCTGCAGCACTGTGTCTTGCTTCTCTCACTCCCTGGCGCGCTCTCTCCACGAGGCTCAGGATGATAGCGTCTGTGTCCCACCCACTTCCTGTGTCCGCTCCCAAAGCATGCCGGGAAATGTAGTCCCAATGTTCAGTGTCTCACATCGCACTTGTCTCCCTCCGGTGGCCAAAAACAAGTACTACAACAGCAGGGGATTTAAAACCAGCGCTACACATGGAAAGAGGCAGCAGCAAATAATGACCTGGCTAAGATACAACAAAATATACATATAAGCAGAAAAAAAACGTTTTAGGGTTCGGTGCAATTTCGGGGCAATTCGTCTGTTCACTAAACTGTCAATCTGCCAAATACTGGTGAAATGTGGTGTAATTCGGCAGCCCTGAAATTGTCCCATAGAAGACTATCGGGTCTTCTATTCACGGAACGCCGAATTTCACCGAAATGCCCTGATTTTCAGTGTTTCTTTTCGACAGGTTTAAACAGGCAAATCCGATAGGTTTCAATGCAAAAACATAATATCCTTTTTTTTTTAAAAAACATTTTTTTATTTTTTGCAAAACCCTTTTTACTTTTGTTTTTTTTTAAAGACTTTTTGTATTTTACTGGCGAAATTTTGTTTTTTAAATAATCTTTTAACAGACCTTTTTTAATGCATTTTGACTGATTTATACTCTTATTAGGAGAATGAGACTTTTTTTTGTCTTTTTCTTTTTTCAGGACGGTGGAATTCACCGATGCCAATTCGGCGCAATTTGCCATTTTTCGACGACGTCCAATATCTGCTTCAGCGACTCCATTTTCAGAAAAATACAGTTGACCGGTTGCTAATTAGTGAATTCGCCATATTTTCAGCGAAATGGAATCACCAAAGTGAGCGGAAATGGGCTAAAACGTAATGCACCGAAATTGCCTTTAGAGTTAGACATAATATTTTTGTGGCCGGTTTGTCCCTCGTCGATTTTCCCCCCTTGTAGCTTTGAAGTGTGAATGAATTTAGACGGTGCGGATACTTTAAAAGAGGGTGTCCCCGCCATTCTGTTAGCGCTTCATCCTGGATAGAAAGGGGATTATTCTGGAACCCCAGGGTCATATTCAAGAAGTGAATGTCACATGCTTGATTGAAGTCAGATAGCTTAACTCATCCCCTTTTGAAAGCACACAAAGTCTTTTGTATTTTCTTCACTTTTTTGGGAAATCACAGCAAATAAAAGGTGTCTGATGAGTAGAGAGAGCTTCTCTTGGTGTGCTTTGTTACGGGGGGGGGGGGGTAAAGGCACACCGAAACCCGCAAAAACATCTAGATTAACCCCGTCGAAAACGCCGGAAAAACCCGAGCAGGAGCCGATCACAGTGCAGCGCAGATGTCGGAAAAACCCGACACCGCAGACGAAGGAGTGAATAAATTAAAAAAACAGTACGCTTGAATGTTTGAAAAGTGAAACGCTGTTTGCAAAGAAACTACTGAGCGAAAATGTCTGAAATTTACATATGATCCAATGAATGATAATAAAAAGGGCTGTTACAGAAAAAAGAAAAAACCTTCAAAAAAAAAAAAAGAAAAAGAAATTTGGGCAAAAAATTCCAGAAAGATGCCTTAGGCTAGGGTCAGACTGAGGCAGTGCGAACGCGCGTGCAGCCGCACTTAATCACGGCCGTGCTAGCAGCAGATGCCGGGCAATGACGGCCAATATACGAAGTACGGTCGCACAAAAGTGCGGCCGCGCAACGCAAGCGGCAAACAAACGCATTTTTTCGAGAACGTGAAACCACTAGTACTGACGTACAGAGTGCGCTGCGTCCGCTAGCGGTGTGTGTGCGTGATTAGGAGACGTCAGACGCTGCTAATGTCCGGCCAACATAACGTCCAGACCCAAAAAGTGTTTTATTGATGATCCGTACAAAATCACGGATGAAACTGCGCATCGTATGACCACTATTGCGTATTCCGTGAAAAAATACGTCCATTCGTTCGAACGCACTTTTTCACGGACAACGTGAAAAATGCGTTAGTCTGACCCTAGCCTAAAAGGTCCTAAAAAATCTATAAATAAAGAGACTTTTTACTGCAGAATTTTATAATGAATGGTTTATTAGATATTGAATTAAAACAGGAATATTTTTAACATTGAAGCCTATGGGATTCGCCTGAATAAATCTGCCGCATGAAACCACTGAATGTCGGGGCAATTCGACAACTTTTCACTGCTGGTGTGTGTTCTCTGAATAGCCGAAGCATTGCTTTTTCATGGGGATTTCACTGCCCTCGAACAGGCACCGAACATGCACCGTATGTGCAGGCAATTCGCCAGCATTTGGCGAATTGCCTGCTCTCTGGATAGCCGAATGGCCAAGTAAGGTAATGCTGATTTTCAGCGTTCGGTTCTCTTTCAGCAGCCATTCGGATCTCTTTGAATTACCCTGTATGTGGATTAGACAGGGAGAGTTCACTAATCCATTTTAAGTGAAAGCATAGGGGGAAAACAAATAAGGAATCTGGTTCCATGAGAGAGATGATAAATCTATCAGGGTTATTCAGAGAGAGGTGAAAACCTTGAGAATTGCCAGGAGAATGAACAATCTAGACCAAATAGCCAATTTGGAAAGTGAGATAAATGGGAGATTTTTTTGTTTTGACTATTTTGACCTAGAATTTTCAATTCTCCAGCCATTCTCAAGGTTTTCACCTCTTTCTGAATAACCCTGTATATTTCTTTAAAAGCTCCAAAATATCTTTTTGTCTAGAAATTCATAAAAATCAAAGTTATTTTTCAAATCATTAGATTATTTTTTAATTTTTTTTAATATTTATTGGCTGTGTTTTTCCGCTGTGGAATGCTGCCATCTGCATATTTACTTTTTGGCCACGCTGTACTGATGCCAACACACTAAAACCAGTTTTATTAACTTTGTTTAATCATCTACTCAATATTTGTTCCGTGCAACCAATAAAATTATTGCTGTAAATCCCTGGCATTTAGACCAGGAGGCGACGGTACCGTTCTTATTGTGATACATTGTGTATATGGGGATTTATCTCTGTTTGAATCTCCTGAGTTTCTTTTGACAGAATTTATTCAAAATGAATTTCTATTCTGAAGCTGCAACATTATATCTTTTATTCACATTGATTGTGATATGCCTGATACGACGAATAAACTCCTCCAAAAAGGTGATTTACAGGTTTCCTCCCGGACCTCCGCCTCTCCCTGTGATTGGAAATGTCCATCTTCTGGATTTAAAAGGACAAGATTACTCATTGATGAAGGTAATGTGTTAAGTAATCATTTCGGATCAGAAGGGTCGGCACAACACCCAATACCTGTTGCCAGATCAGATAGAGGCTTATACGTGTTGATCGAAAACATCCACGGCCAGGTCCATGGTGCCAACATCCGTACTGTGCCTAGATCTAAAATCCAGAGGTGACTTCTTTACTAGGAATCATAAAGGTATTTATTTGGCCTGATTCTAAACTAGAAATCAGGCTCTGTCAGTCTCAATGAATTCGTCAATATTTGGTAACTTATGCAAATAGTTATTTTTTTTTACTAGATTACAGCTCATATTAATGTAGAATTTAAGGCTAGGGTCAGTCGAACGCATTTTTCACGTTGTCTGTGAAAAAGTGCGTTCGAACGAATGGACGTATTTTTTCACGGAATACGCGATAGCGGTCATACGATGCACATTTCCGTCCGTGATTTTGTACGGATCATCAATAAAACCCTTTTTGGGTCTGTACGTTATGTTGGCCGGACATTAGCAGCGTCTGACGTCTCCTAATCACGCACACACGCCGCTAGTGGACGCAGCGCACTCTGTACGTCAGTACTAGCGGTATCACGTTCTCGAAAAAATGCGTTCGTTTGCCACTTGCGTTGCGCAGCCGCACTTTTGTGCGGCCGTTCTTCGTATGCTGCCTGGCATTGGACGTCATTTGCTGCTAGCACGGCCGTGATTTAGTGCTGCTAAACGCACGTTAATACTGCGTTAGTCTGACCCTAGCCTTAATGTTTTATGATTTGAAAGTGCCTGGCGGTTATTCCGGAACTATCGTAATGATGGTGAGTGCTGCGGGCGACGTACGGCAAGTGGTGGATATGATTGGGAGGGATAAGGACTTGTAGGTGTCTAGGGTTATAACGGGATATGGGGGCTTAAGTTGAAGGTTGACAGGATTTGGCTAAGACTAAGGCTCGGGTCAGACGAGCGCATTCTGTGCGTCCGTGCACAACGGATGTACTTTCTGAATGACGACAAGGTAGTGGCCACACAGTCCGTTTTTGTGACTGACGTTTTTTTGACTGATGTAGCAGGGAAAATAAATTAATATGAAAAACCATTCTGTCCGTCAAAAATGCTGGACGTCAAAAATGCAGTCCGTCTGACCACGCTCCATCACTCACACACAAAGCTATGCGGACGTGGCACACGCGGCACGTCCGTTCTAGCGGTTTTTACGTTCTTGCCTAACTTGCGTCCGTTTGCCGCGTCGGTTGTGCGTCTGTACTTCGTGTGTGGGTCTCTATTGATCATAATTGTCTGCTACCACGGAGAATAAAATGTGCGGCAACACGGACGTGAACACTGCGCTCGTCTGACCCGAGCCTTAAAGGGACATTACCACTTACATAAGCTGTAACTAGATCCCATGTGCATTAAAAACAAAACCACCTTATAAAACACACGCTGCTGTTTTTTACTTGGAAGTAATTGCTTGTAAAAAGAGAAATGTCCTTTTTTTAAATCTCCTGTTTCCATTTTACTTTACAGCTGTGATGTCTCTTAAATTCTGTAAAAGTTACAATGGGATGGAGTGATTGTTTAGATAAGGTTGCAGGGGGCCATTGTGTGATGTATGCTAGTCAATACACCCCAGAACTGTAGATAGAGAGATGGCAGCTGAATGAGATATGACGAGGAGCTTAAAAGATTTATAATCTACCCCTTGGTGATGTCCTTTGCATACATCCCACACAATACAATGCTGTGAGTCTGTTTCCACGACTACAGACCCATTCACTCTACTCTATGCTCAATGCCACACATCAAGGAGCAAGTGATGCAAAGATACAGGGGGTGGGGGGTTACACCACAAAATATCACACAATGGATGCGCCCAGTGACTTAAACTAAACAAACAAGAGAAAAACAAAACACATGTAAGATATCAGCAACATCACATAAACAATAAGGACATTTCATTTTTTTTGGTGGTAGTGGCCCTTTGAACCAATACATATCAAACCAAGGGGCCAACTTTACAGGTTAAGTGGCCAGAAGAAGGTTCCTATGCACAGTCTGTATAGGTTAATCCTTACTGTACTAAGTGTTAGCTGGTGTTACGGCTTTTCGCAGTACACCCTGGCAGCGTCGGAGATAGAATTAGCTTTTACTGGATATTATTTATAGAATTAGGTATATATGTGTGTGTGTTTATATCTATATCTATATACTTCGTTGGCATGCCATGCACTCTTGCCTTTTGGTTAATTAATTGCAAGGTGCTACCCCCCTTGATAGTATATAGAGTAACGAAGCAGAACTCCAGGTCTACAAAATATCACCTTTATTTCTCCATTCAAGGTCAATGTTTCAGCCCCCTTCGGGGAGCTGAAACATTGACCTTGTATGGAGAAATAAAGGTGATATTTTGTAGACCTGGAGTGCCGCTACTTAACTCTAGTTATATATATATATATATAAAAAAAATCTTAATTTTGCGTACTGATGGCTTATTGCTGCTCTTCTTTCGTCCTGGTTTCCAGCTGGCGAAAAAATATGGCAACGTCTTCTCATTCCACCTGGGTAAAAGAAAATCAGTGGTGCTGATCGGTTATGACGCCAATAAAGAGGCTTTAGTGAACTCAAGCTATGAGTTTGGAAGCCGTGGAGCTGTACCCGCCACTGATAATTTCCAACATGGACAAGGTATTATGCGTTTTGCATCACGTGACATTGGTCACATACTTGTTCGTTATTAGGGGAAAGTGTCATGTCTTTCAGGGATCATGCTAAGGCTCCACAGGGAAATTCGTGTTATTCATACTATGTGAATACATCGGACCATGACAAAGATATCTTACCTATTGTGGGTCATTCCAACAACACACCACCACTGATACTCCATTGTTGCCACATGCGTTCCATGCATCATCCTAGTGACGCCTGTGCGTCATTGTACTAGCTCTGCCAACAGGAGGACTCTGATGTTCCAACCTTATGGTGTTCGAGCCAATAGGGCTCCACGCCAGGTGGTACCCTGTTTAAGTTTCCTTTCTCTCCATTGCTTTTGTGTGTATCGATGAGCAAAGCCAAGGTGGATGGGTTGGATATATCCGTGTACTCAAAGGAGTAAAACCAAGGTCTGGTACTCCAATATAACCAACTCCTCGATACTGTGATTTCTCCAACCCTCGACTCAGCTAGTTCTTTCTGAGCATTCTCAGCATAATATTATTAACTTGGGTTCCTATAGGTTTACCCAATGACTACTTCTATAACTACTTTATCTTTTATCAGAAGGAATCACACGGTAAAATGGATCAATCAGATGCTGGGATTTGTCCAATTAACCCTCGGCACTTTAAAGAGTAGTGAAGAGTAGACTGCGCCTTCAAACTGCCCAATCATGCAAAATATTGTCCCATTACGACAACATGAAGATTATAATATTCATATATTTTATCTGCAATTGAGAAAAAAGCTGAGTGATGACTTTTATAAAGTAAAAATAAATTGTGTAAACAAACATGGGTTATATGAGTATCTGAATATTAGGTGTATTTACCCAAAGACAATTATTCCCATTATTGTCTAAACAAACCGATAAAATACTGAAATAATGGGTATTACACTTTGAATACTATACCAAAAAGTATTTATGGTTAGTATTTTTATAGCATTTGGCCTTAAATGTGTACCAATGCACTCACACAATATTATTGGTGATAAACTTGTAATGGTATCTTTACAGTATTTGGCAACAATTTCGTACCAATGCACTCACACAGCAGGGGTAGTAGAAAACGTATAAATGGTATTTTTGCTGGTTTGTTATCCCCTTTGTCGGCTTGTTTAATGACTAATTGGTGGTTTTCTTTCAAGCTTTTACATGATTGTCTCTCTTTATAGCTCAAATTTTGTTTAAAAGAGCGGGTTTCAAGTTTCTCAAAATCTTTGAATACTAGATCCATAAAGACTTCTAGATTCGATCTCTTTTCCCACGTCGGGTAGAAGTTAGATTTATTTCTTAGACCGGAGTGGACAATATCTGATGGCACCTCTATTTTGTTAATGACTTTCGGGTGTTTCAGAAAATATATTTTCCTTGTAATCTGTCTCATAAATCTATGAGCATCCAGAAACAAGGGAAAGCTTTGAATTTGTTTTGTGGGTGCGAACTTTAAACCCTTATCTAATAATTGTAATTCTTGTTTAGAAAGTTCTATTCCTGAGATATTAAACACACCTTTTACAGTATCACCCCCATTGTTCACTGATTCCAATCCTCCTCTAGATTGGAATGGTCTGAGCGGGGCATATTGGTTTGGGTGAGTCCAGTCTTGTCTCTGGGGGGGCTGGTACCCCGTCCATGAGTTTTTTCTTTCCCCAGGATATTTTTGTTCTCCTAGGGTATTTCTACGTGGGGGAGAGGAATGTATCACATGTAATTTTGTTTCCCTGATGAAGTCCTGGTTATTTATGGACGAAACGCGTTGGATTTTATGCTGTGTTACGATTAAATACGCTTTTTTACTGGATTCGTTTCTTCTGGTGGTCTTGTGGCGGCAGGTGTACCAGGATTGTGACCTTTACGAGCGGAGGGATAACAAACCAGCAAAGATACCATTTATAAGTTTTCTACTACCCATGCTGTGTGAGTGCATTGGTACGAAATTGTTGCCAAATACTGTAAAGATACCATTACAAGTTTATCACCAATAATATTGTGTGAGTGCATTGGTACGCATTTAAGGCCAAATGCTATAAAAATACTAACCATAAATACTTTTTGGTATAGTATTTAAAGTGTAATACCCATTATTTCAGTATTTTATCGGTTTGATGACTTTTATAAGAAGGATTCGTGAAAGTAATATTTTTTAAGTTTATTCCCTGTGTTTCAGGAATATTCTTTTCTAATGGGGAGATTTGGAAAGTGACGCGAAGATTCACTCTTTCCATCCTACGAGATATTGGTATGGGGAAGAGACCCGTTGAGGGTAAGATCATCGAGGAGCTCCATCATATAAGTGAACTGATCAAGTCTTTCAATGGTGAGTATTGCTAAGTGTACACAAAATAAACCTGATAAAGATAATCACACGTGTTTAGCTCCTTATCTAAAAGAAAGTATACAACCTTCTTAAAGGGACGCTCTACATGGTGTGAGCCCTCAATGTTACCTGACTGGTCGCACTACTGTGAACTCCCTGCTCTCTCTCCCTATCGAAGGGGGGGGGGCTCAGTGGGCTGATTCAGCCATCCAAATGCAGACCCAGACCATCTGCTCAGGGATCCCTCAGTTCAGGTTTCAAAGCTTAGAGAACTTTGGCCTTATCCAATGGAATTAAAGCCTTCCTGCATAGAGAGCCACCTGATTGGCTGGAGCTCCCAGACTCAAAGAGGTTACGTGACAGTCTGACCTGGAAGCACAGGGCTGCCATCGGGGAGGGGGGTAACAGCCCATGATATGTTCAGGGGCCCAGTGCCTCTAGGGGACCCTGACCCATGCCAAACCCTGTGCAACTTGTCTAAGTGCCACAATGCTGGATCCCTTCAGGCCAATCAGGACTGTCTGACCAATTCACCAACACATTAGTTGGTGGGCCGCAGCATCGGAGGTCGGCAAGAGCACCCCGACTCATCACTGAGGGAGCGATTAGTATGATTAGTATCAGGTAGAAGTGCAGACCAAACACGCTTATACCCTTGCTGGAGGGGAAGAGGAGGCAAATATTTTTAGAATTAGTTTACTGAAATGGGCAGTTGAGGGAAGGAGGGCCCTGACCCATGATTTAGTACTGGGCCCAAGATTTCTGATGGCAGTCCTGTAGAAGCATGTCATATCCTGCAGAGATCAGAGGGAGACCAGCACTGGATTCAGAAGAGATTGCTAACTATAAAAACATATTAAAGGGACAAGCTACACGGTGTGAGCCCTCACTGTCCAATGTTATGAGAGGTCACACTGCGGTGAGCTCCCCCCCCCCCGAGGGGAACTTGGAGGGCTGATTCCTTTCTATAGAAAGGCCATTTCTATATACACTACTAAAAGGCCAAAAGCATTTAAACTTATTACATTCTGCCATTCCTCCCGGCAGCAGACAGAACTTTCACTTATAGTTTTCTTGAACTGCATTATAAATTCTCTTTACTAGTCACGCACCCCGGCCAACAGGGGACTTTTTCTAATTTACATTATGTTTATTTGTACTGAGAACTAATATTCTGAAAAATTATTAGTTCTCACCCTCATGCATTATATCTCTCAAATTGTTTGCCCCATAATCCTCAATAAAAAAAAGTTTGGCATAAAAATGTTGAACTGGCCCTTAGGTGGACTCCCTATATTTCATAAAATTATTGTTTGTTTTTACATAAGTTGTCTGTGACTTGTTGGTCTTTTGCTTTTGATATATAACATTTATTTTGATTTATTTGATTTATTTTGTTTTGTTAATATAATGGTGCAGGGATATATCTTCTACTGTAAGCCTGGGTCACCCGGACCTATATTAGTGTTTGGTTTAAACTGGCCCTAGGTAAATACCTCTGAATGTATGCCTTTCAAAAATATATCCTTATTTGTGGACATCTCGAGTTCCATGACTGCTGGTAAGGTTACAATCTCACAATACGAAAAGCATTCTTTTAACATCAGGGCAAATTATTCTCTGCTGTGAGGAACATTTCTTCAGCTGCACCAGCTGACTTAACGATTATGGCAACATCTTAAAATCTGCAATATCCCAGGACAAATTTAAAACCGTGAAATTTAAATGTATTTAATTCTTATTAAAACATTGGTTTAAAATAAACTATAGCACAATCCCCTGAAAAAAAGATATATAATTATGAAATCCATATAAAAAAAAAAAAAATCAGTCCCGTAAGCATTTTCAATATGCAAAGAAAGCACAAGATGTCCTCTAAAAATCAGTATAGAGGCTTATATAGGTAACAGTGTACTGTCAATAGGGTAATTCCTCAAATATTGCGATGGAAAAATTCCTCAATATTGGCCTGACCTGTAGCATGCACAAAATTTATCCCAGGGTTGAAAAACAATAAAGACACGGTAATGGAGAAAAGGATTTATTTATTTATAAAGTATTTTACCAGGAAGGATACATTGAGATTTCTCTCGTTTCCAAGTATGTCCTGGGTTCAAGAACATTGAATTGTTACAGTCGCTACAGAAATACAAAGTAATAAATGCAAGATATTAAAAACACAAATCTACAGATTTACACAGAAAATAAATATGTAAGTAATATAGTCACTAGGTTACATGTTTACAGGTGCATTCTGTATATAGTCACTATGTTACAGGTTTACAGGTGTATATAGTCACTATGTTACATGTTTACAGGCGCATTCTGTATATAGTCACTATGTTACATGTTTACAGGCGCATTCTGTATATTGTCACTATGTTACATGTTTACAGGAGCATTCTGTATATAGTCACTATGTTACATGTTTACAGGCGCATTCTGTATATAGTCACTATGTTACATGTTTACAGGTGTATATAGTCACTATGTTACATGTTTACAGGTGCATTCTGTATATAGTCACTATGTTACATGTTTACAGGTGCATTCTGTATATTGTCACTATGTTACATGTTTACAGGTGCATTCTGTATATAGTCACTATGTTACATGTTTACAGGTGCATTCTGTATATAGTCACGATGTTTCATGTTTACAGGTGCATTCTGTATATAGTCACTATGTTACATGTTTACAGGTGCATTCTGTATATATTCACTATGTTACATGTTTACAGGCGCATTCTGTATATAGTCACTATGTTACATGTTTACAGGCGCATTCTGTATATAGTCACTATTTTACATGTTTACAGGCGCATTCTGTATATAGTCACTATGTTACATGTTTACAGGTGCATTCTGTATATAGTCACTATGTTACATGTTTACAGGTGCATTCTGTATATATTCACTATGTTACATGTTTACAGGCGCATTCTGTATATAGTCACTATGTTACATGTTTACAGGCGCATTCTGTATATATTCACTATGTTACATGTTTACAGGTGCATTCTGTATATAGTCACTGTGTTACATGTTTATAGGTGCATTCTGTATATAGTCACTATGTTACATCTTTACAGGTGCATTCTGTATATAGTCACTATGTTACATGTTTACAGGTGCATTCTGTATATAGTCACTGTGTTACAGGTTTATAGGTGCATTCTGTATATAGTCACTATGTTACATGTTTACAGGTGCATTCTGTATATAGTCACTGTGTTACAGGTTTATAGGTGCATTCTGTATATAGTCACTATGTTACACCTTTACAGGTGCATTCTGTATTGAGGTATGTTAATAGAGATCTCTTAAGTGTCTTTAGACGGGGGGGAAGATTTGATGGCGACTGGGAGGTTATTCCATATTTGCGGTGCTCTGTAGGAAAACGAGAATCGAGCCACTTTTTTTTTGTATTGTGGTATTGTATGTAAGGTGCAGGTCCTGGATCGGAGGTTATAGGATGAGGGAACTGCTGGGGGAAGCAGTCTATTCAGGTTCACGGTTGTGTGTTTAAAATGGCTATTTGTTTAATCATCATAATGTCAAGTGATACAGAAACTATTTTAGTTACTAGTCCTATAACCCTGTCTGATTTCAGGTGAACCCTTCACAAAGAACATATTTACCAATGCTCCTCCCAATATCATCTATGGAATGTTATTTGGGAGACGTTTCGATTATAACAACCAAACCTTCAAGAAGATGGTGGGCGTGATAGACGATATAATTATCCTCGTTGGTTCTCCTTCTGTTCAGGTATTTCCTTCACAAAATCGGATTTACAGTTAATTTACCATTTCAGATCAAGTAACATTGTTCCAAGGTGTTTTTTTTTCTCTTCACATCAAAGCCACACAATTAAGGTTTTTATCCTTCACAGATCAGCTCATTGATCAGAAAATGGCAACATAAGAAAAAAAGCCCCCCCCCATAACAATCTTTGCCTCTTCCTTATTTTGTTTCACTATGCAAATAAAAATACTCATATATATATCAAATATCGAATTTAGATATATATACACACCACGGCCAATTTATTAGGTACACCTTGCTAGTACCAGGTCGGACCCCCTTTTGCCTTCAGATCTGCCTTAATTCTTCGTGGCATCGATTCAACAAGGTGCCGGAAACATTCCTCAGAGATTTTGGTCCATATTGACATGATGGCATCACACTGTGGCTGCAGATTTGTCAGCTGCACATCCATGATGCGTATCTCCCACTCCACCACATCCCAAAGGTGGTCTATTGGATTGAGATCCGGTGACTGTGGAGGCCATTGGAGGACAGTGAACTCATTGAAATGTTCAAGAAACCAATTTGAGATGATTTGAGCTTTGTGACATGGTGTATTATCCTGCTGGAAGTAGTCATCAGAAGATGGGTGCACCGTGGTGGTAAAGGGGTGGACATGGTCAGCAACAATACACAAGAGGCCGAGGTGTTTAAACAACGCTCAATTGGTAATAAGGGGCCCAAAGTGTGCCAAGAAAATATTAACCTTGGTCCCCCAGATGTTTTGGATCCACATCTCCCTTGACGTCCAGCCATTCATTAGGTAGGCTGAGCATCATGGGAGACTAAGTTCCAAGATTGCTGACCCTTCCTTTAACCAGTCACATGGCCACCAGGGATTTAGCCCTTCCCTGCAATAAATGAGGGGATGGGGGAAAGATTTTCTATTGTTTTTTTAAATAAAAGAAAAATCTCTTACATAATTTAATTAAACCACATTACGCCCCCCCCACATGACATATATCACACGTTACATGTGTCACAGACAAACACATTACACCTATATACATATCACCCATTATCTTATATTACACATATATCTCAGACACATGCAACATATACAGTATTTATTTCTGAAGGCCACCCTGGGTGGAGGAATGGGGGCCGACGCAATAATGGATAACCGTTACTGTAGCCAAGGTTCCAGGATTTTTCTATTCTGTGCACACCTGTTGCGGTTTTTTCCCTCTAATCTCCTGTGAAATTCTTTCTTCCTTTCTTAGTATTTCAACGTTTTCCCTGTGCTGAAATATGTGCTGAAATCCCCCGGCATCATAGTAAAGAGGGTCGAGGAACTCAACATAGTCTTGAAGGAACTTATCAGAGAAGCACGGGATGCAGTGAGTGAAACCGAATGGGCAACGTACATACAAGCCTTCATCCAGAAAGACCTCAATGTGAGCGTTTATTCTTTTAACCAATCGGACGATAATCTTATCTTTTCGTGGGTCGAATCCAACATAAAGAATTTACAAGTATTTCTGCCTCCGTTCTCCGAGTTATCACTTTCATCTTCCCTTTAACCCACTTTGACATTTGATATTGATAATAAATGTACGGCCAGGCTGGATTCAGAGAATTATTAGTCTTCTAATAAAACCTAGAACCGATACCGTAAAATAAGCTTTTCAGTGTGTGTGCGGGAACTGCATTCCTTCTGCAAAGACAGTGGAGGAACTACATTCCCACACGCCCCCCCTCCACTTAACCCCTATATCTTTTACATTTTTTAATTTAATGTTTCAAGTGTCGCTGCAGCATGTGTTGCCTCTAGTATACGTGAGCTGGGGTTTTCATTATCTAGATTGGCCAAGTTTTCCTGGACACACAACCCTGCAGCATGTAGAATCTATATGCCGTGGGATTGGAATCCCAGGTGACTTGCAATGATTCCCTTCCTGCAGCACTTGAATTATACATGTTGCAGGGCAGCAGTTTCCCCTGTGTTTCCATCAGCATGAATAAATGATATGTGTCCCGGAAAACATGGCCAATCCTGCTAACCTAGGGGGGTTATTCAGAGAGAGAGAGAGGTGCTCTCTCGTTCCCCGCACTTCGGGAATCAAAGTACCCCACCTTGCAGTGAATTCAGCATTCACTACAGGGTTCCCGGAGTGCAGGGAAAACCTGAGGCATACCGGCAGAACACCCGTCCCAAACCCACCGGAACCGTCGCAAAAAACCACACAAACACGTCAGAGAACGCAGCCGAGCCGCCGATCACAGCGCAGAGCAACCGCTGGAAAATGCCGACAAGCTGACGAACGGGGTAAAAAACCAAAAAAAAACAATATGCTCGAAAGTGTCAAAATTGAAACACTCAGGGTTATCCAAAGAGCTCCGAATTGCTTGAGAAAGGTAACCGAACGCTGAAAATCAGCGTTCGGTTGCCTTTCCTGGCCATTCGGCTATCCAGAGAGCAGGCAATTCGCCAAATCCTGGCGAATTGCCTGCACATACGGTGCCTGTTCGGTGCCTGTTCGAGGGCAGTGAAATCCCCATAAAAAGCACTGCTTCGTCTATTCAGAGAACACAAACCAGCAGTGAAAGGTTCCCGAAATGCCCTGCCATTCGGTGGTTTAATTCGGCAAATTTATTCAGGAGAATCCCATAGACTTCAATGTTAAAAATATTCTCGATTTAATTCAATATCTAATAAACCGTTCATTATAATATTCTGCAGCAAAAAGTCTCTTTATTTATAGATTTTTTAGGATACTTTAAGCATTTTTCTGAATTTTTTTTTTTAAAAGTCCGATTTTTTTCTTTAAGTTTACTTATTTTTTCTGTAACAGCCCTCTTTATTATCATTCCCTGGACCTCATGTGTAAATTTCAGACATTTTCGCTCAGTAGTTTCTTTGCAAACAGCTTTTCACTTTTCAAACATTCAAGCAAACGGTTTTGCTAATTTATTCACTGCCTCCTCTGCGTCTCAGCTGCTTCGGCTGCGTGTGATTCGGCTCCTGTTCGGCTGCTTCGCTGCGTGTGATCGGCTCCTGCTCGGGTTTTTCGATGGTTAATCCAGATGTTTTTGCTTGTTTTCGGCGTGCATTCGGTGGGTTTTGCGGTTAGTTTTCGTCAGGTTTTCGGCAGCCTTTCCCTGCAATTCGGGGACCCTGTGGTGTTTGCTGAATACACCGCAGGGTCACCGAAATGGGATCGGCAAAAGGAACCGAATTGAAGAGAACGAAAAGTCACCGAACGTGCGGTGACTTTTCGAATCTCTTTGAATAACCCTGACTGTTTGCAAAAAAACCTACCGAACGAAAATGCCTGGAATTAACATATAAAGATCCTATGAATGATAATGAAAAAGGTCTGTTACAGCAAAAATAGAAAAAACTTTATAAAGAAAAGAAATTGCCCAAAAAATCCTGAAAAATGCCTAAAAGAACCTAAAAAAAAAATCAATAAATAAAGAGTATTTTTGCTGCAGATTAAAATAATAAACAGTTTATTAGATATTGAATAAAAACAGGAATATTTTTAACATTGAAACCTATGGGATTCGCCTGAATAAACCTGCCGAATAAAAACACCGAACAGCAGGGCATTTCGGCAACTTTTCACTGCTGTTCGGTGTCTCTGAATAGATGAACCATTGCTTCTCTATGAGGGATTTCACTGCCCTTGAACAGGCACCGTACTTGCTGGCAGTTCGCCAAAATTTGGCGAACTGCCTGCTCTCTGAATAGCCGAATGGCCCCGAAATGTCACCGTACAGGGAAATTCCCTGTTTGGTGACATTTCGGGGCCAGATTGGCCCTTTCTGAATATCCCCTCAAGTGTCAGGTGGGGGAGCTAGATGTATCCCCGTTCTTCTTGGTTTTGTAATTTGTAAGATATTTACAGTTATAACAGGAATTTGCATGGAAATGTGTTTAGTAGAAAGATCCAGACTGATGGTATGTGTATCTCTATACTGTATAATAATCACTAACCAAGCTGTGCGTCCTTATTACACTGGGAAGAAGAAAACCGTAAAATGGTATAATCAGCTGTACAGAGTATGAAAGGTGATCTTATCTGACCATGTGAAGCATGATGGAGGATGCCCATTAAACCATCTTTATGTGTCTCTTATCGCTAAGGAAACGACCACAGAGGAAAATGGGAAAATCTTTCAGGAGAAGAACCTGCTGGCCTGTATTTTTGACCTCATGCTTGGAGGAACAGAGACGACGTCAACGACACTGCAGTGGGGTTTTCTTCTGATGATGAAATACCCTGACGTTCAACGTAAGACACATCCAGATACCGAAAAGGGGATAGAAGACAAAGGGCCCTATTCCTATCCGTGGTGTAAACTGTATCAGAGCTTTTGTAAACTTTTCAAGAAATGTAAAATGTTACCCAGCAGCAGCAGGGATATTGTATATCGCGGATTTTCCACATTGTGTCTTGTATTTGTGGTTGGGGTGTAGGGAGACACCAAGTGGTCACTGTATTGGCTTCATGGTTAGTGCTGTTGCAAACGTCCCAGAGTCATTGTAGTCCATGGAGTTGCTAAGTTTACACCAGGGTTGGAATTGAGGTCCAAAGTGTGATTCCCTATTGTGAGTGTCCCCTTTTTGTGACTGCTGTATTTTTATCAAACATGTTGCTACTGGTGCAGGATTATCTGTACTATTTGTTACGAGCTTCTCCTGCCGTGAAATTAATTTATGTGATATAAAAACCTGGGTAATTGAAGTACACATTGGGCTCCATTCCATAATTTGTGCTAATGTAGCGTCTCGATATGTAAGCGTTGGCACTAGGACAAGTACGTTTAATATCTGCCTTTGATATTCCAAAGTTGACGCTACAGTCGGATGAAATCAGTTTGGGTCTCCTATACCTAACATGGGGAGGGAAATCATTTTTAATGTCTCGACAAGTGAGGTATTACAAAGTGTCAGAGCACTTTTTTTAACAGGCTCCAAAAACCTCTAAAAATCCCATACTCGCCTCCCATCCCGCAGCGAAAACAGTGACCCGATCCATCGCTTCTTCTAGAAGGGAGCGAGACTGGGGACAAATAGTTCCTAGCATCACTGCGCAATCTCATGACCAAGAAGCCGATAATTCCATTGAGTCCTAAGCACTCCCTTACGGTGAGTGTCCGTTCAGTTCTAATAAAGGTTTTAGCCTGATGGTATCCATTTAAGACTATCGTTTCGGCCTTGTAAGGCCGCGCCAGGTCGCTATAGCTGATACCCCTCTAGGCACATTGATCAAGTAGTTCACGTCTCATTTACCTTGTTTTTTCTTCTTCAATTTAATCGTATGGGGTAATCCAGACGTGGACCCCTTTGCTCGAAGTGCCTAGAGGGGTAAGAGCTATACCCTCCTGACAAGGCCTCAAAAGACTGAAACAATCGCCAGGGGTTGCTATATCTCTAGCGCAGAGGAGACTTCCTTGACATTCAATTCTGGCCACCCTTTTTGGGTGATAGACTGATTTGCATATAGTAAAGTCTTCTCTGTAATGGTACCATTGCACTAAAACCTTATGAGACCTGAGGATGAACACTCCATGTGGCGGGCCGCTTATGCCGCTGCCTGTGCTCAGCTGTCAGAAACCTTATTTTAGCCCACTTATAGCATAGCATGGTATAGTATAGCTCTGTATAAAAGGGGACATGGAAGTTCACAAATGATTGCTCCACAGCTAGACCTTAGACACCAGCTTCTTCTTACCCCATAATTCTCTGTTTGCTTGGAGCTGCAGAAAATAGTTTATAGATCCACCATAAGCAGACCGAGGCTCAGATCGAATGGAAAATGAGCTGCGGCATGCAGGCGAAACTAGTATATTTAGAAGAAAGGAAATTGTAACATTGTATTTTCTCGATACATGGTCACATAAATACATACCGAAGGCCTTGTCTGTAAATAGAAAATAACTAAATTTTACCCTGAATTTGGATCTTAGTCAACTGTTCCATAAATTATACCTGGAGCCTGGCATGTGAGGACCTCGGAGCAGTGTGTGAGCGATTCCACTACACTCTGTTTCATTGCTGAACGCAATTCAAAGTCATCACAAGTGAAATCCTTACACTGATTTTTCCATGCGTCAATAAAGCTCTCGTCCGCCCCCCTCCTGCTCCACCACAATCTAGTTCTCAAGAAGTCTATCATGTATCATTGGAACCTTTACTGTTCTACTTATAAAATGTACTTTTAAGTTGGAGTCCACTTTCATTTGTTGAATATATTATCTGTTCCCACCAGAAAAAGTTCATGAAGAAATTGCAAATGTGATTGGACTCGATCGTGTGCCGCGGTGGGATGATCAGAAGCAGTTGCCTTACTGCATGGCAGTGATACATGAAATACAACGTTTTGGTAACATACTGCAATTCCTACCGCACTCCACGTCGATGGACACGCACTTCAGAGGCTACTTCCTCCCTAAGGTAATTACTGTACCTGCATTTCTTACAATCCATTTCTTTTTTACTCAGAAACAAAGTCCGGCCCCCATTTCAAAAATAATGGACAGGACTAAAACGTTATAGACCATCAATATCCCACGTTACTGCTTATTCCATTTGCTCCATTGCTCTGCGCGCGCGCACACTACAGAACCTGCGTACAGAAAGAGCACGTGTTCCGAGTGATGAGCAATTGTGTAGGAATGCAAATTGCATTAACCCCCTGGCGGTCCCCATATTTTATATGTCAGAATCGGTCCTATTTATTCTGGCCCCCTAGCGGTATGAGTGTGGCTCGGGGGTTAACTTTCAATACTGAAAGCGGTATCCCCGAGCCCCACTCGGGCCAATACTTACATGTCCTGCGCTCCCTCGCTGTCCCCGCAGTCACACTGCAGCCGATCACAATGTCACACCTCTTGGTTCACTCTTTGCGAGAAGAGATCCAGGCAGTGTGACTTTGCGAGCGGCTGGAGGAGACTGCGGGGATCAGCGAGGGAGCGCAGGACATGTAAGTATACAGCCGAGTGTGGCTCGGGGATATCGCTTTCGGTCCAAAAAGTTAACCCCGAGCCACACTTGGGAATACCGTCAGGGGGGGTTAACAAAAGGCTGAAGGGATTTCTGTTTTTTGGAAGCCCTGAGCTGAAGGGAAGGAACAGCGTGCCGAGGGAGAAAAAGCGAGTATTTACTGCTAAAATAAAAAGAAAATATTGGGCAGATGCTGGTGACAGGTAGGGGGCGACACTCCAAACGGCCTGAACACTTTAAAATGCTTAAGTGGTCAGGATGTGTAGAATGTACCTTTTAAAAGTTCAAGCTCTCCAAAACTGAACTTCTTATCTTCCCTCCCTCTTAGGCCGGGGTCAGACGAGCGTTGTTGAAGAGCGGAAGGAACGTCCGTGAGAGTGGACGTTCCTACCACTCGACGCCTGGCCACTGTTGTGTACGCAATTCGTCCTCGCGCAACAGCGTGTGTGGCTGGCCTCGTCGCAGCATCTCAATGCTGTGACGGATGCCAGAAGGCACGTCAGTATGTGCGCACATAAGGCTGGCGTCAGACGGGCGCACTAATCTAACACGCTTGCTTCAGTCTCCTTCAGGTGAATAGTGTTACTGTTACCCCGACCTCACACGCTCGCTGCCTCGTTGTCCTCTGTGACTTTGTTTGTTCCTTCACTCTTCACAGTCATTAACAAAAACTTTTCACTGTCACCTAAAAAACATTGCACGTGTCCGACCCTTTCTAAACCAGGAATAAAAGAATCATCCAAGCTCTTATCTCCCACCTTGACTACTGTAACCTTTTCTCTTTAGCCTTAAATGATACCAGATTAATTCTCTACAATCCAAAATGGACACCTCTGCCAGACTCTCTCACCTCCCATCCCGCACCTCGCCCCTTTGTCATGATCTAAAGTGGCTGTTTCCTTCAGGACCAATATATTGAATTGTAATGTACTAAGCTCTCCATAACTGTGCCCCTCCCTTTAACAGGTACGTTCCATCCCAGTCACTTTGCTCAGCCAATGCTCTATTAAAATCTAATCCTTCCAGCACCTTAATTTCTCACCAAGCTGTCCCTCCACTCCTTCAAGAAGTCTCTAAAAACTCAGGCCTCTATAAAGTAAGATCAGCTCACTCCCCCCATTGCACCTTTCCTGATCTATCTCACACACAGCCCAATGACTCCCATTACGTCGCATACTCTATTTATAAAATATTTTACTAGGAAATACATTGAGATTTCTCTTGTTTTCAAACATGTCCTGGGTGTCACCTCATTCCTCTTAGATTGCAAGCTCAGTGGTGCAGGGAGTGATGGACACCATTATACATGCACACCAGGCATACACCTCATCATTCACATAAGGAGGCAAAAATAACAGTTTACGTCTCTATTTTTTAGGGAACGTATGTTATCCCCCTCATCACATCGGTCCTTTATGATGAAACTCAGTGGGAGACACCATACCAATTCAATCCTAACCACTTCCTAGACGCCGATGGGAATTTCATGAAAAGGGATGCCTTCTTTGCTTTTTCAAAAGGTAATGGGCGTACTGGGGAGCGTTGTATGTTTTTATTATTTGTAGGAAATATTGAGATTACAAAGTTGGGTGTTCTTTATTAAAAAGGTTTTGATGATGCAGTATTTATAAGAGTATATGAGCGGCTTTAAAGGACAATAATAGAATAGTAGTAGAATGGTTAGAGGTACTTGTGTTTAAAGATGAGTAACATTGGTCTAGGGCTTAAAAGGGCGCCTTTAGTGGTTTTAACGTTAGCTTTAATAAATCCAGTCCGGTAAAAGAAGTGTAGCGCTGTGTTAAATCTTGCTGCTGGCAGTACCTATTTTTGGCCACAAGATGGAGACAATCGCGATTAGAGACACGAGACATTGGGACTACATTTCCCGGCGTGCTTTGCAAAAGGACAGGAAGTGGGTGGGACACAGGAGGCTTACTTCCCGAACCTCGTGGAGAACGCGCCAGAGCGCGCGAGGGAACGAGAGAGAGCAGACGCAGTGCAAGACATCGCAGGAGGGCCTAGGCCAGAGCACGAGTGAGACCTGTCAGTTCCTTATCGGGTCATTCGGCCTAAAGAGAAGGAGACCTTTAAGATCCTGAGATTGCTGCAGATACAAGAAGCCAAAGACCTGGAGTGAGGAGTTGCCTGAGCTGATGGGATACGGAGAGCAGGCGGTGAGCGGGACAAGTCGCAGACAAGCAACTGAGAGTCAGACAACGGATCCGGCCGCTAGTATCCCCAGTCAAAATCGAGCGGAGAGACGTCCTGGGTCAGCGGAGCCTACAGCAACCGGTGGATGGGTGAGAGGCCTCCAAGGCCGTATGTAATTAAGGAACACACTGCTGTTTTCTCTTTAAAGTCCACAGGGCCCCAACTTGACTAGTCGAAGACATTCCTTAAGTAAATTCACTGGCCAGTTGAACAGTACCCGGGTACCACACACACATACACACCTTTTACATTCCGGGACTTAAACCTGTGCAGGACTCATTTTGTTACGAATCGGAACGGGAGTTAAAGTTACGTTCTGAATACATATTTTTCTCTTTTCCGCTGCGCGTTTATCGTAATACGAAGAGATTGTATTTTGGGGTTCGCTACGTGTCTCTGTTTTTCCGAACTATTGGGAAATTGCATATATTTTTCTGTTCGGTTGCGAATATTTTATTCTTCCGAAATACGAAGCCTCGTGTTTCGTTTCTTTTCCGCTACGCGTTTTACCGCAATACGAAAGTACTGTAATAATATCTGTGAATACCGTGTCTCAACATCTGCTTATTATTTTAGTAAACTATTTAAATGATAAAAACTCACAGCGGTGTTGGAGTATATTTATTCCCTAGTGCGGGGAGACTGACCCGTGGTTCATTTTCAGCGGCTCCTCCGGGAGTGAGCGCTACACGTGGGGGCTCGTTTCCGGGATCCAGTCTCTGGAAAAACCGCATCTAAAGGGTTTAAATATGGATCCAGACACTGTTCCCGAGTGGTGTGAGGAGCATAGTGGTCAGTTAGAATGTTGTATAGTCATGGATATTCCCGCAGACACTTGGGCCGAAGATCAGATTCGCCAGGCTGTGGCCGTGCTGACACCAGACCATCGGGGTTAATACTGGACATTGTAAAGAACACAGATACCTCTCACACGTATGTTCTTCTTGAATGGAGAAAGGGTGTTCCACCATGTTTTCAGGGCGCGAGCGTGAAACTGGCCGATGAGGCGGAAGTCCAACTAATTCAGCCAAGTGCGCCACGTGGCGAATCCGCAAGTGTTCCCGCGCCTAGTCCGTTGGCCATGATCGGGCCTGAATTTATCGTGGCTATTGGAGATCTACTGGCTAAATGTCAGAAAACAAGCCCTCCTCACACTAACTTCGGTTATCGACGGTTAAGAAATTTTACAGGAAACGTGCCAACTCCGGCGGGAGAAGAAACCTTTGAAGAATGGGTGGAACAGGCGATGCAGGCTCTGGATGAGTGGGATGTCCCTGAGGCCCAGAAAAAGCAAAGGATCACCGAGAGTTTAAAGGGACCTGCGTCAGAAGCGGTGAGAAACCTGAAACTGAGCAGAAAAGATTGTACTGCTTTAGATTACTTAAACGTTCTTGAGGAAGTTTTTGGGCGAACCGAAAAGGCGGCCGAACTGGTATATCAGTACGAACACACCTATCAGAGAAGAGGTGAAAGGATGACCGAGTACATGAGGCGCCTAGATAAGATTCTACACCAGATACTCCTGAAGAAAGGGGCCGAACCGGCCGAAGTAGATAAGATCCGAATAAAACAGATCCTGAGGGGCTCTCAACCTTTAGATCCAGTAATGATGCAGCTGAGAAGCAGAGCAGGTAACCAAGAGTTAAAGTACCTGGAACTGATCCGAGTTGTACGAGAGGAAGAGGCTTTACTGGAAGAGAAATCCTTCAGGCGGGGGGAAAGGGCTTATGCACAACCTGTGAGACATAAAAACGACGGTCTGCGGCCTGAAAGCGACTCCCTAGATACTTGTGGATCTGACGAGGACGAACAAGAGCACCTAGTCATTTTTAAATCTACAGAGAGGGCTGCCAAAGAATCGAACCTCCCTGAACGTGGTGAATTGTCCAAAACCGTCAAGAAAGTACAGGAAGTTGAATTGCAACAAGCGCACGCGGAACTGTGCCGAGTGTTGATGAAGGTGACCGAAATGCAGGCAGAAATGCAGAAATTCCTCACAGGTATGCAGACGACAGGAGTTGCTGTGGCATCTAGTCCAAGTCCTTTAACCAAATCTCAACAAGCAACTACGTCTCCGCTCTCTAAGAAGAGATGTTTCGGTTGTGGAGAAATGGGCCATTTCCGCGCACAGTGCAAAGGCCGGAAGCCTGAGAAGGATAGAGTCGAGGGACTGTTGGAAGCCTTAGAAGGACTGTTATTACCTCACCGGCGGGAAACGCCAGAGGGCACAAGTGAAGGAGCAACTTAGGTGCCCGAAGGTTGAACCCCGCTCCAAAAACCAAGCCAAGACTAAAAGGACGAGAGGGCCTAAAACCGAGCCAAATGCTGAACCTGCCAGAACCGAAAGAGTCACTCCCTTAGCATCCGGGTCTACGTCATGGGGAAGCAATGCACACCCAAAGCCTACACGGGCCAAGAAAAAGGCCAGGGTACAGCAAACCGGGTCTAAGCGTCCGGATACCGCCACCAAGTTTCCTGACCAACTGATAGGTCCTCTCTCCTATTGTGCCAATCCAAGTGGAAGGAGTTTACACTAAAGCCCTGTTAGATTTAGGGGCTCAAGTGACATTGATCTACAAAGACTTCTACGAGAAACACTTAAAGCACATTCCTCTGCAAGAATTGAAGGATTTGGAAATATGGGGTATCGGCACTGAGAACTCCCTTATGACGGGTACCTGCAAGTGAAGTTGGAGATCGGATCTGAAGTCATCGGGCAGTCTGGGTGGGGGTTGCGATGCATTGGCCATTGTGTGTCCTCGACCCTCAGGTGCGAACAGAAGCTCCCTGATAGTGGGGACGAATACTGACCTAGTGCGGCGTCTCCTGACACCTGTTGTATTGGAAGAAGGTTCGACTCAAGGAGTACACCCAATGTTACGTCCGGTCTATCAGAGGATGGTCGAAGAACGAAAGGCACCTGCCGAGGTGGGAAGACTGTGGAGACTGGGTGGAACAGAGAAGGTTCTGCAAGCAGGAGAAGTAGCGAGTTTCCGGGCTTCAGTCAAGTTGAACGGATCGCAACCAGGTCCCTATGTGGTGCTGGGAACCGATTTTAATCATGGGAGTGAAACCGGAGTCGAAGTAATTCCTGAAATAATTTCCACAAAAGCTCTGAAGAGAACACGAGGAAGAGTCTCGGTCAGCGTATGCAATGTGACGGATTCTCCAGTAGTCCTTAAAGCACGAATGCCTATCGGGCAAGTAGAGTCTGCTACACCCCTCTCTACCGATTCAGGAGGGGGAGTGGATAAAGAGATTCCAGATGAAAGATTCTACCCCAAGGACGCTCCCATTTCACCTGAGTGGAAGAAACGTCTTCAGTCTCAAGTCCTAAAGTGGAAGGAATTGTTCTCGAAAGATGAGTTCGATGTGGGCCTAGCTAAGAGTACTGAGCACCGCATTCGGTTACAAGAAGACAAGCCGTTTCGGGAAAGATCAAGGCGAGTTCCGCTAGGAGACTTAGATGATCTGCGAGAGCAGCTGAACGAATTGCAAAGAACCAAGGTGATTCAAGAGTCCAGGAGTCCATACGCATCTCCCATAGTGTTGGTCCGGAAGAAAAATGGTTCTGTCCGCTTATGCATAGACTACCGCACATTGAACCGGAGAACCATCCCCGATCAATATGCCACTCCTCGGATAGAAGATGCCCTACAGTGTTTGTCTGGAGCAAAGTGGTTTAGTGTACTAGACCTGCGAAGCGGGTATCACCAGATACCAATGCATCCTGAAGACAAGGAGAAAACTGCGTTCATCTGTCCACTGGGGTTCTTTGAATTCAACAGAATGCCTCAAGGCCTTACGGGGGCTCCAGCCACGTTCCAACGGTTGATGGAGAAGACAGTCGGGGATATGAATCTAATCTAAGTATTAGTGTACCTGGATGACATAATTGTGTTTGGGAAGACTCTGGAAGAACATGAGCAACGTTTGGAGAAGGTCTTGAAGAGGCTCCATGAAGAGGGGTTGAAGCCGTCTCTGGAGAAATGCCAATTCTGTCTACCGTCTGTTACGTATCTAGGACATGTGGTCTCAGCAGAAAGTGTTTCGACAGACCCTCGGAAGTTGGAGGCCGTAGCTTCTTGGCCTAGACCCCGAAACGTCACTGAACTTAGATCTTTCTTGGGATTCTGTTCATACTATCGAAGGTTTGTGGGAGGATTCGCGAAAATAGCTCAACCACTGAACAAACTCCTGCAGAAGGAAACTACAGAAGAAAGCTGCAAGGTCTCTGACCAAAACCCGTCGGCTCCAGGGCCAAGGAAAGCTCGAGAGTCTATACAAGGTGAATGGACCAGTCAATGTGAAGGAGCTTTCGTGAAGTTGAAAGAGAGTCTAACCCGAGCTCCTGTTTTGGCCTATGCAGACCCTCACAAGCCATATGAGTTACATGTGGACGCCAGCCGAGAAGGTCTGGGAGGAGTCCTGTATCAGGAGTATGGTGGATTGTTGAGGCCTGTGGCGTACGTGAGCCGGAGCCTTACGCCTTCAGAGAAGAATTACCCTACCCACAAGTTGGAGTTCCTAGCCTTAAAGTGGGCAGTGGTAGACAAGTTAAAAGACTATCTGTATGGAGCCGAGTTTGTGATCAAGACGGATAACAATCCTCTTACCTACATCCTTACTACCGCAAAACTGGACGCAACGGGACATCGGTGGTTGGCCGCTCTGTCAGGGTTTCGGTTCAGCTTGAAGTACCGCCCTGGGGTGAATAATCGAGATGCTGATGCGTTATCGAGAAGACCCTACACTACAGAATGGACTCAGTTGACTCCAGACGGGGTGCAAGCTTTGTGTCAAGGACCAGAGCGCCGGGTCAAAGGAGGGATTGAAGCGGAGGCCATAGGAGTCATGGCTGCGGCTGTTCCTGAGTTTTACTGTAACCCTACGCAGTTAAGGGATGAAAGTTTACCTACCTTTTCGAGACAGGACCTGAAAGCGGATCAGGCCAGAGACCCTTTAATTGCCTTGACCATAAAGGCCCTGACTGCAAACCAGCGTGAAATTTTGCTAACCAACTCCCCGAGTGAAGCCAGATTGGTCTACAATGAGTGGGAGCGGTTGAAGATGTTGGATGGGGTGGTCTACCGAAGGGGCCCCTCAGCTAACGCTGAAGAGATTCAACAGTTATTCCTCCCCACTAAACATAGGGAGAGCGTGCTGCGATCACTACATGATGAGCATGGACATTTGGGTGCTGAGAGAACTTTTAAATTGGTACGAGATAGGTTCTATTGGCCTTGCATGAGAGCTGAAGTGGAGAGTTATTGTCATTCCTGTCTGAGGTGTATTCAGAGAAAGACTCTACCGACCCGAACTGCTCCAATGAGCCATCTGCAGAGCCAGGGACCCATGGATTTGGTGTGCATTGACTTCTTGTGCTTAGAGCCGGATGCTAGTGGGCAAGGGAACATCTTAATAGTGACGATCATTTCACTCGTTACGCCCAAGCTTTTTCCACAAAGGATCAACGCGCTCCGACCGTGGCCAAGGTGTTGATGGAAAAGTTTTTTGTTCATTACGGACTGCCAAGGAGGATACACTCGGATCAGGGTAGAGACTTTGAAAGCAGACTGGTGGGGCAATTGCTAGAGCTGTTGGGAATCCAAAAGACCCGAACTACACCATATCATCCTCAAGGTGATGCTCAGCCTGAAAGGTTTAATCGCACACTACTAAACATGCTGGGGACCTTGTCGAATGTGGAGAAGCAGAGTTGGAGTCGTCACATAGCTACTCTGGTGCACGCATATAACAGTACGGAGAGTGATGCAACTGGATACTCACCGTACCGCCTTATGTTCGGAAGGGAGGCTCGACTGCCGGTTGACTTGGCATTTGGGTTATCTCTAGACCAGACGTCAGTAGCTTCCCATAGAAACTACGTGGATAGGCTTCGAAAGAATCTGGCTTCTGCGTTTGAACAGGCCCGTTTGACCTCAGAAAACAGGGAGCAAAGAAACAAAAGGAACTATGACCTGAAAGTCCGAATACAAGATCTACAACCCGGTGATAGGGTTCTATTGAAGAACTTGGGTGCTGCTGCGAGACACAAGTTGGCGGATAGGTGGAGTTCCCAGGTTTACATTGTCTGCAAACAACTGCCGGGTCTGCCGGTGTATCAGATTCGCCCGGATGGAAAGGCTGGGCCTCTCAAGAACTGGCACCGGAATCATTTGTTACCTTTGAGAGAGGCTGTGAGGATGCCAGTTGGGGACGAGCTGCCTCTGCCAAATCCGCCTGCTCCACGTTTGCCTCCTGTTACTCGGTCTCAGCAGACCCGGGCTATCGAAGAGAGCGAAAGGGACAGTGAAGAAGAGAGTTATTGTCTGGACTGGATGCGCTCACCGGAGCCTGAGGAGATTGTAGTTGTTCCTGAGCGGTGGGAGAGTAATTTGAAACCTGAAGCTCCTGAATTTCTGTTAGAAGTCCCTGAGACTGTTGAAATCCCTGAAGCTCTTGAATTTCAGGAAGTCCCTGAGGTTGTTGGGATCCCGGTAGCTCCGGAAGTTGAAGCTTATTCAGGCGATTATAGTTCTATGCCTTCACTGGAGGGATCATACTCTGAAGAAACGTCTGCTCCAGTGATAGAGAGAAGGACTGAGCCAGCACCTATAGTACTTCCACCTGAAGAGGAACTGATTGAGCCAGAACCAAAACGCTCTGTACGACCGCCCCAACGTCTCACCTACGACTCACCAGGACATAGCACTGAAGAGGCCATCACCACCGTGCAGAGGTTGCCCGAAGTGTCTGCTATGCTAGCTGAGATATCCCAAAATATGAATCAACTTGAGGAAGTGTTCCTAACCCACTATATGTGTGCTGCTGAACCTGTACATGTTATGTAAACTATATTCGAATATTGTGGAAATGTAATGTGACTGTTGTACCTCCTTGGAGAGACCCAAGAGTTCTAGGAGGGGGAGAGTGTAGCACTGTGTTAAATCTTGCTGCTGGCAGTACCTATTTTTGGCCACAAGATGGAGACAATCGCGATTAGAGACACGAGACATTGGGACTACATTTCCCGGCGTGCTTTGCAAAAGGACAGGAAGTGGGTGGGACACAGGAGGCTTACTTCCCGAACCTCGTGGAGAACGCGCCAGAGCGCGCGAGGGAACGAGAGAGAGCAGACGCAGTGCAAGACATCGCAGGAGGGCCTAGGCCAGAGCACGAGTGAGACCTGTCAGTTCCTTATCGGGTCATTCGGCCTAAAGAGAAGATCTTTAAGATCCTGAGATTGCTGCAGATACAAGAAGCCAAAGACCTGGAGTGAGGAGTTGCCGCGAGCTGATGGGATACGGAGAGCAGGCGGTGAGCGGGACAAGTCGCAGACAAGCAACTGAGAGTCAGACAACGGATCCGGCCGCTAGTATCCCCAGTCAAAATCGAGCGGAGAGACGTCCTGGGTCAGCGGAGCCTACAGCAACCGGTGGATGGGTGAGAGGCCTCCAAGGCCGTATGTAATTAAGGAACACACTGCTGTTTTCTCTTTTAAAGTCCACAGGGCCCCAACTTGACTAGTCGAAGACATTCCTTAAGTAAATTCACTGGCCAGTTGAACAGTACCCGGGTACCACACACACATACACACCTTTTACATTCCGGGACTTAAACCTGTGCAGGACTCATTTTGTTACGAATCGGAACGGGAGTTAAAGTTACGTTCTGAATACATATTTTTCTCTTTTCCGCTGCGCGTTTATCGTAATACGAAGAGATTGTATTTTGGGGTTCGCTACGTGTCTCTGTTTTTCCGAACTATTGGGAAATTGCATATATTTTTCTGTTCGGTTGCGAATATTTTATTCTTCCGAAATACGAAGCCTCGTGTTTCGTTTCTTTTCCGCTATGCGTTTTACCGCAATACGAAAGTACTGTAATAATATCTGTGAATACCGTGTCTCAACATCTGCTTATTATTTTAGTAAACTATTTAAATGATAAAAACTCACAGCGGTGTTGGAGTATATTTATTCCCTAGTGCGGGGAGACTGACCCGTGGTTCATTTTCAGCGGCTCCTCCGGGAGTGAGCGCTACAGAAGCATTCCAGCATTTGAAACCATCACAGCAGCAGGAGGGAGTTCCTGGGCTGTGTGCAACAAGGAGGTGGGTTGAGATCGGCTTACAATGGAACAAGGGTTGTCAAATCAGCCATGGTTTCCCAGACACAATTTATTTATGCCGATGAGCAGTACTTGAAAAATGTAGCCCTGTAGCATGTAGAAACCTTACGCTGCAGGTAAGCAAGCATACAGGAACCTTAGGTGACCTGCCTTGGTTATCTTCCTACATTACATGAATTATGCATGTTGCAGGGCAGCACTTTCCCCAGTGCTCTCCCTCTGTATTAAATAGTTATGTGTCCAGGAAAACCTGGCCGATCTGGCAAAGCTAACAAGAAAGGATAGTGCACACAGATACTAGGCTGCTTTTGGGCCACAGTCTCTATTTTGCCCAGCGGTCAAATCTTAACCCTTTCATTACCATGATTATGCTTACACGATCAGCAGTAGCAAACGCAGCAGCCCAAGATTGTGTTTACATGACCTGGGGCTATGCTCCAGCACTGCAGAGGAAATGTATTTGTTGCAGGTCAGCTACAGAACATACCCCTAAAATTTTAGTAACGTAGGTATGATGCGCGAGGTGCTAGCACTTTATAAAACCAGCTTACATGTAATGTCCCTGTCTGACTTTCCCCCAGCTGATCCTGCATGGAGTCCTGAGCTGCAGTAACTCCATTTGGCCTGCAGGTGGAGACATCTCCCTTCTAAATAGGTTATTCCAATAAGGAATGCTTTGGAAATATTCCCAAATATTTCTTACTGTATAATTACATAAAGATTATTTTTCAGCAAATCACAGGTTCCTGACAGTGTTGTTTTTTTTTTTTGGGGGGGGGGGATCACGTGGTAATAAAGAGTTCAAAGAGAGAAGTACAGGAACTCGTCAAGATTTGCATCCGCAGTGCATACTGTATGTATCAGTCATATTTTTTATATATCTGGACATCTTACTCAATATCGTGTGTGTGTGTGTGTGTGTGTGTTGTGCGAAATTGTGTTGAGTCCCTGAACTTCTATTGCTAGAACTTTAGACCTGGGCCAAAGAGATTATGTGATCCAAACGAGGGTCCTGGGGAGCTCAAGGACCCCTAAACGAGGTAGAAAAGAATACGTGGTGAGCAGGTGTGCCAGATGTACAGTAATGTTCCCTCTAATTTTTGGGGCCGTGAGCGCACCAGATTTTTCATGAGCAAATATTTTCGTCATGAGCGCTTATTGACTATGGTAACCAATAGTTGGTTTTTTAAAAGTAGCGCAATTGATCGTACGTGTAAGTGAAAACTGTTCAAAGCTAAAACGAAGCAACCAGATGATTTGATAAAACTTATATCTGAATGAATGTATATTTATTATTTTCTAACTCATGTGAGAAAAGAAAAGGAAAAACTTCCATCAATTAAGGTACATGAGACTTCTACAAATATCAGTCCTATCATTTATAAGAGTCTGATAACCTAGATTTACCTAGATTTGTTCACGTCTGTCACCACTGGGATTTTCCCCTGCTTTTTTAGACAGCTAAACCAGATTTCCCTGCTTTTTTAGACAACTAAACCAGAGATTTCCCTGCTTTTTTAGACAGCTAAGGCTAGGGTCAGAGTGGGGCAGTCGGAACGCGCGTGCAGGCGCACTAAATCACGGCGGCAGTAGCAGCACATAACGGCCAATGACGGCCAATATATGCAGTACGTGCGTACGAAAGTGCGCCGACACCACGCAACCAGCAAATGAACGCATTTTTATCAGAACGTGAAACCGCTGCTACTGACGTACAGAGTGCGCTGCGGCCGCATAGCAGCGTGTGTGCGTGATTAGGAGATGTCAGACGCTGCTAGTGTGCGGCCTACATAACGTTCAAACAGCCGGATTTCCCTAGACTTCTTTTTACCCCACCGTCATGAAATACGTCCAGAATTGCGCATCGTCTGACCACTTAAGCGTATTCCGTGAAAAAATGCGTGCGCACGCATCGACGTACATTTTGACGGTGGCTGCAGAAAATGCGCTCATCTGTCCCTAGCCTAAACCACTGAGATTTTCCCCTGCTTTTTTAGACAGTTAAACCACTGGGATTTTTCCCTGCTTTTTTAGACAGCTAAACCAGATTTCCCTGCTTTTTTAGACAGCTAAACCAGATTTCCCCTGCTTTTTTAGACAGCTAAACCACTGAGATTTTCCCCTGCTTTTTTAGACAGGGAAAAATCCCAGTGGTTTAACTGTCTAAAAAAGCAGGGGAAAATCTCAGTGGTTTAACTGCTTTTTTAGACAGCTAAACCAGATTTCCCTGCTTTTTTAGACAGTTAAACCACTGAGATTTTCCCCTGCTTTTTTAGACAGCTAAACCAGATTTCCCTGCTTTTTTAGACAGTTAAACCACTGAGATTTTCCCCTGCTTTTTTAGACAGCTAAACCAGATTTCCCTGCTTTTTTAGACAGCAAAACCAGAGATTTCCCTGCTTTTTTAGACAGTTAAACCACTGAGATTTTCCCCTGCTTTTTTAGACAGCTAAACCAGAGATTTCCCTGCTTTTTTAGACAGTTAAACCACTGGGATTTTTCCCTGCTTTTTTAGACAACTAAACCAGATTTCCCTGCTTTTTTAGACAGCTAAACCAGAGATTTCCCTGCTTTTTTAGACAGCTAAACCACTGGGATTTTTCCCTGCTTTTTTAGACAGCTAAACCACTGAGATTTTCCCCTGCTTTTTTAGACAGTTAAACCACTGAGATTTTCCCCTGCTTTTTTAGACAGCTAAACCAGATTTCCCTGCTTTTTTAGACAGTTAAACCACTGAGATTTTCCCCTGCTTTTTTAGACAGTTAAACCACTGAGATTTTCCCCTGCTTTTTTAGACAGCTAAACCAGATTTCCCTGCTTTTTTAGACAGTTAAACCACTGAGATTTTTCCCTGCTTTTTTAGACAGCTAAACCAGAGATTTCCCTGCTTTTTTAGACAGCTAAACCACTGAGATTTTCCCCTGCTTTTTTAGACAGCTAAACCAGAGATTTCCCTGCTTTTTTAGACAGCTAAACCACTGAGATTTTCCCCTGCTTTTTTAGGCTAGGGTCAGACTAACGCATTTTTCACGTTGTCCGTGAAAATGTGCGTTCGAAGAATGGACGTATTTTTTCACGGAATACGCAATAGCGGTCATACTATGCGCAGTTTCATTCGTGATTTTGTACGGATCATCAATAAAACACTTCTTGCATCTGGACGTTATGTTGGCCGGACATTAGCAGCGTCTGATGTCTCCAATTCACGCACACACGCCGCTAGCGGACGCAGCGCACTCTGTACGTCAGTACTAGTGGTTTAACGTTCTCGAAAAAATGCGTTCATTTTCCACTTGCGTTGCGCAGCCGGACTTTTGTGCGACCGTACTTCGTATATTGGCCGTCATTGCCTGGCATCTGCTGCTAGCACGGCCGTGATTAAGTGCGCCAGAACGCGCGTTCGCACTGCCTCAGTCTGACCCTAGCCTTAGACAGGGAAAAATCCCAGTGGTTTAACTGTCTAAAAAAGCAGGGGAAAATCTCAGTGGTTTAACTGCTTTTTTAGACAGCTAAGCCAGAGATTTTCCCCTGCTTTTTTAGACAGTTAAACCACTGGGATTTTCCCCTGCTTTTTTAGACAGCTAAACCAGAGATTTCCCTGCTTTTTTAGACAGTTAAACCACTGGGATTTTTCCCTGTTTTTTTAGACAGTTAAACCACTGGGATTTTTCCCTGTTTTTTTAGACAGTTAAACCACTGGGATTTTTCCCTGCTTTTTTAGACAGCTAAACCACTGAGATTTTCCCCTGCTTTTATAGACAGTTAAACCACTGGGATTTTTCCCTGCTTTTTTAGACAGCTAAACCAGAGATTTCCCTGCTTTTTTAGACAGCTAAACCACTGAGATTTTCCCCTGCTTTTTTAGACAGCTAAGCCAGAGATTTCCCTGCAGCGTTAGAGAAGCACAGCCGCGGTGAGATGCTGACAGCGCGGGAGAACGGGCGCGCGCAGAGTATTTATGCTCTGCCCCCTGTACGTGCGTTCCGGCGTGTCGTCATCATCGCGCCGGAACGCAGGTACGTGTTCAGCTGCGCGACGAAGAGCTCCCCCGGAACTTCCCCGTCGCGCAGCGCCTACAGCCTGTAAGTTACAGGCGCCGGACAGAGCGCTCTGTAACTTACAGCCTGAGCAGGACGTTCCGGCGCCCCCTTTCTACGCGGGTCGGCCACCCCTGGTATAGAGCCTCGTGGGTTGGCCACCCCTGCGCGCATAAATACACGTTGTGCGCGCTGTCATTGCATTCCGTGCGCGCGCATGCGCGCACATTAGAGGGAACACTGATGTACAGGTGTTTGTGCATTGTGATTTATGCTGGAGTGTATGTGCATGTGTGTTATACGTCCAATGAGGCAGGAGCTGATCTGTATTCATAGCATCTGGCCGTTTTTTAGTTTCATATATACATATATTGGATGTTAGTAAATTGTATCAATACCTCAATGTCATAATCTATTCTCCGCAGGTCGCCGCGCGTGTGCCGGAGAGAGCCTGGCCAGGATGGAACTCTTCTTGTTCTTCACTGGACTGGTCCAGAAGTTCAACTTCCATGTTCCACCAGGGCTGGACAAGTCAGACCTGGACTTGACACGTGATGCGTTTTTCACCATGAGGCCAAAACTTTATAACATTTGTGCTACAACATGGCAGAAGTGAGACAAATCGATTCCTAAATATATATATCTTTTACCTATTTGAAAGGTCAGCGACTCGATTGAACCACCAATATATTTCTCAGTATCCCATGAAATATGAAGCAAGTCTGGCCCAGAATAGAGCGGAATACTGGACTCTGTAGGTTTATCTGTGAAGGTTTCTGTTCTTGGATAACCAATCTTTCAAGTCTTTCCCCTATTTCGACTCAAGCTGAATTTTAGTCTTTGCTGTTGGCTGGAACTGGTTGATCAAGTCTTTGTGGCTCCTTAATATCGGCCCAATTATAACATTATACTCAGATTCTATGCACCCCAACCACTTAGTGGTCAGGCTGCATAGAGCGTCCCCCATCCCCTTTGGCTGATACAGCTTTGTGAAGCAGGAGGTTTCCTTCACCTACTCACCTGTTCCTCACAGGCAGGGGTTTGAATCGACCACCTCAAAGGCCAATAATGTCAGCATGCTTGGGTGTGCTGACATCAGTGTCTCCACAAACACAAAGTAGTGAACACTAGAGCAGACCGCAAGCATGGATTGGTCTATCAGCAAGCGCAAATGCTTGCAGGAGCAATTGCTTGCCAGAGTAGGCGGCTGCTCGTAGGAACTGGTGCCCAGCACAGTATTAATCCTGTATTTTGCATGTGAGCAGGCATGCCCTGTTCAAATGCAAGCAGCTCCAGGGACATCTGCATTCTGGAAGCCCTAGGTGGCATGCCCTGTTCACATGCAAGCAGCTCCAGGGACATCTGCATTCTGGAAGCCCTGGGTGGCATGCCCTGTTCACATGCAAGCAGCTCCAGGGACATCTGCATTCTGGAAGCCCTGGGTGGCATGCCCTGTTCACATGCAAGCAGCTCCAGGGACATCTGCATTCTGGTAGCCCTGGGTGGCATGCCCTGTTCACATGCAAGCCGCTCCAGGGACATCTTCATTCTGGAAGCCCTGGGTGGCATGCCCTGTTCACATGCAAGCAGCTCCAGAGACATTTGCATTCTGGAAGCCCTGGGTGGCATGCCCTGTTCTCATGCAAGCAGCTAAAGGGACATCTGCATTCTGGAAGCCCTGGGTCGAAGACGAAGGTGCAGCTGATCGTTGCTGGAATTATAGGTAAGTTTTAAAAGGCACTAAAAGATGTATCCAAAAAATAATTGTGCAGATGCTGTCAAGAGCATCAGCACAATTATTCAAGGGGGGGAAAAAGGGAGGTGGGCATTTTTTCAGTAGAGCACTCCTTTAAGTCCACCTTACGACTGGTTACATTTTTGAATATAGGAGGAGGGATCACTAGAAAAATGGGTGAATTAACGGTTACACATTGGGATTTGTCAAGCACATGTCGCAGTAAAAGGACAATTTGAGGTCGGCATGTTAAGTCAGCATCCATTAACTGTTAGGAATAGGCACATATATATATATATATATATATATATCAACACACTAAACAGCAATGTACAGTGGAGCGATCAGTTAGTGAACACCAAGAACAAATAACTCATATATTCTACACCAATCATAGCTTGAAAGATCCATTTATTGAGTAAAAACACAAGGTAATAAAAAAATGTTGATTGGAGACACATAAATGTGTGTATGTATATATAAATTTATGCACCAGTGTGAAGATATTTCCATTGTGTTACAAAACAATATAAAGAGCTACGTGAGATGCAAAAACAGACTCGCAATCCCAGAAAGGATCCTGTAACAGAAGCCCCCCAGGAATGGGGTGAAATCGGCATTTAAATACACACACAGCGAAAGACTTATGGTTCTGGTGAAGTAAAGCAAGTGACACACGGCATCAATCCCTGCGCATGAACCACAATGTATGTAAAATGCCGCAATGCAGGCGAGGTTTATTAGTCATAATGGCATGCGCTCGGCAGGGAGTTCGGATGGGTAAAAACATGTCAAAATGACTGGATTAGCACCAGTCAACTAGTAGCTTTATCTGCCTTTTGACATCAAAGCACCATGTGGTGACAGCAGCGGCAGAAACTGGAGATATAACAGTGAAAACCTTTTCATTAAAAAGGTTTCTGCCGGGGCTTTAAAATTTTAATGCTCCGGTTTGCCGATTGATATGTCCCCGGGTTCTCGCTTTATGAAGCTATTTTAGAAGAAATGTGAACGGATGATGCACTACGATCAACTGAGTGATGTCATAACCATACAGCAAAGCAATGACAACATGACATCACTCATATAGACTCTAGTTTTCTAGCTATGACTTCCACGCAAGGGCTGCTGTGCAGAAAACTCCCAAGCCTGGTTGGGATTGTCCTTGGTCATGACATCCTCTTACAAACCCTTTATTAGATATAATATAGGTGACTAATGCAGGACACAGATGGCCTTTGTTATGGAAATATGACTAATAAACCCACTTTTAATACTGTAACCAATCAAAAACTTTTTTTTTCTCCTTTTATTTTTATCATAAAATACACCGTGTTTGGAAATGGAATTATGTTCCACAGAACGAAAACCCCACCAGTCGTTGGATCACAACCATTCACAAGTCCTTAGTCGGGGGAATTGCTGTATTCTAGGTGTTTGTGAGATGCCAGGGTCATTACTGTAGGAGTCTGCGATCACACAAAGCATGGAAAGGCAGAGACGTCTACGACAGGAGCTGCAGAACCTCCCGAATTCTTGACACCTTTTGCAGCTCCAGCTCTTCTTGCGTCTCACACTCATCAAGCTCCTTCATTAGCGCCTCTGCCTTTTTAATGGTGGTGTCACGAGCGCTGCCTTTAAGGCCCCCAAGGTAGTCTAGGAGGATAGGAAAATAGTTGTTGGGAACCTGGAAGACACGGAAGGAAAATAAAAAGGAATTAATAAAAGGAAACAAATGGATCTATTTACATAAATCTGTATTTAACTCATTCAGTACCAAGTTGTTTTCCATAAATCCACTGTCTGGACCCAGTAGGTTTATGGAAAACAAGTTTACATTATGCATACATTGAAACTGTGCTCAATGTCAAAAGCACATTTTCAAACGGTATGCATTATTTGACGAGCAGATGGCGCCACCTGCTGGCCAAGTAGAGCTACTACATTTCAATAATACAGCCTGCGGTCCGTTTATTTCCCGAAGAAAAAAAACAGATTCCAATCTGTTTAATCTGTTTTGGCATCTTTGATACCGTCTCTGAGGTGCTAAAACTTTTGGGCCACATTCTGAAGGCCTAAAGGAAAATCATTTTGTTTGCATAAAACCAAGATCGAGTTGCACTAGAATTAGACCACATCGAATATATTCAATATGGGGGCACCAGCAGGTGCCTTGCAAAGTATACGCGATCTTGGTAAAGAAGGGGGTAAAAATAAAGCACCAAGGTAAAAAGATAAAAAGTGAGATTTAAAGCCTCCACACGGCAAACTACAAGAAATAGTATAAATAATTGTGAATAAATTGTACAGCACCAAGGAATTTATTGGCGTTTTATAACTACATGTAACTGTAACACTATCTACAGGTCCATCAAATCAGTCTCTCATTTGCTTGGATGTGTATTATTACTATTATTCTTTATTTATGAAGCGCCAGCATATTCCGCAGCGCTGTACAATGGGCACAATAATATAGACAGGCTTACAATACATTGAACTTCATTTGATAGACCAGTACAGGAGGAAATGAGGGCCCTATTCCCGTGGGAATTTACAATCTAGAAGGATTGGGGTGGAAATAGAAGGAGAGTACTACAAGGTGAGAGTGATGGACTGGAGGGTGAGAGTGATGGACTGGTGGGTGAGAGTGATGAGTGATGGACTGGAGGGTGAGAGTGATTTACTGGTGGGTGAGAGTGATGGACTGGTGGGTGAGAGTGATGGACTGGTGGGTGAGAGTGATGGACTGGAGGGTGAGAATGATGGACTGGTGGGTGAGAGTGATGGACTGGTGAGTGAGAGTGATGGACTGGAGGGTGAGAGTGATGGACTGGTGGGTGAGACTGATGGGTGAACTGGTGGGAGTGATGGACTAGTGGGAGTGATGGACTGGTGGGAGTGATGGACTGGTGGGAGTGATGGACTGGTGGGAGTGATGGACTGGTGGGAGTGATGGACTGGTGGGAGTGATGGACTGGTGGGAGTGATGGACTGACGTGTAGATATTTTTGAAATGTATTTACATTATTTCTTATATATTTTAATGATATAGCTTCGCAGCTCCACTCACATCAACACACCTCTGGAATATCTACAGGGATTGCTCCTCTTGAGGACCCGACGTGCCTTGTTCTCCCGATTTCCCTTTCTATACACCTTTTTTTAGGATTATAATATTTGGGACTCTTCTTTTATGCAGGAATAACTATAAAACTAGTCATTACACAGCGGCCGTGCATGAGGAAAGTGCTGACCTTAACACGCTGATTGAACTTTGAAGAACTACGTTTCCGTTGAGGCTCAGCCAATCTGATGAGAAACCTGAGCATCATGGGGGCTGTAGTTTGAAAACACCTGGCGGACCAAGGTTGCTGACCGGGTTCTAAAGACCCGAGCCGTAAGGCACACATGCTACATATTACTCCACTCTGTCTCATACATTTTATCTCTCTATTTCGGGGGAGCTTCCACTTTTTTCAAGTTGACCATACATGGTTCTCTGCTGCCACCTGCTGTCAGCAATGTGAATCGAGCATTACAGGAGCCCCGCTAACCCCAATTACATGAACCAGGTGTGCAGGAGACGTCACTTTCCTTTGGTTCAGGGTTAATTCCAATGCAGCTGCAGGGAACATCTGTTGTGCGGGATGCTACGGTAGCCCGAGCTAATGAAAAACAAAAGAGCCATCAGCAACAGGCCACCCCGTGACATTAACTCCGAAAGGCCCGAATAAGATTTTATTTATGGCCGGCTGCAATGATGCCGTGAGCAGCTTCTAGGCATAGCTCGGGGCTGTGAGCGACCAAGAGTTAAATCGTATCGACGTGATGATAAATGTGCACGCTCCTCCGTTACTGGACCGCCGCAAATTACCCAATCGTCTGACATATGCGTTTAATTACTGGCCTGGATACAATTACACGCATCGATTCCCCAGAACAGAATCCCACCAGTAATTCAATTTAAAGATCACTCATGGAATAAAAATAAATAGAATAATAAAATTCATTCACTAAACATCAAGCTGAAAATTAAATTTACAAAATAAAGGTCAGAAACGCACCCAAAAAAATAAATAAATAAGGAAAACATTCCGTGAACTGCTCTTATAGAATGAATGAACTTGTATTGAGTAAATATTCACATACCCAAGTATATAATCAAGGCGTACAGGTTACATGTATTTGTGGTTATATGACAATTCGGTCCCCGGATCTGTTCGCAGGGTGCTGGACAAAATCCCGAATGCCATCATCCCGATGGCCAACTTCGTGACAGAACAAGTTCCCGACATAGATAACTCCCCGACGGCCAACTTCCCAAAATCCAATATCCCGGCGGACCAAGTGTGCGACGGTTAAATTCCCAACATCCAATATCCTGACGGACCAAGTGCCCGACGGTCAACTTCCCAACATCCAATATCCCGACAGACCAAATGCCCGACGGTCAACTTCCTGACATCTTGGTCCGTCGGGAAATTGGATGTTGGCGGCGGGGAGTTGTCGGTGTCGGGAACTTGGTTTGTTGGGCACTTGTTCTGTCAGGAAGTTGGCCATCAGAATGTTGGCATTCGGGAACCTGGTTGTCGGAATTTTGACCCAAACCCCTGTCCCCCAGAATTACGGCCTTTACGGACGTGGAGATTTTGGGGTGACTCTGCCACTTCTGCTCCCCCCATTTTGCCTTTGCTCCATCCCTCTCACCTAGTCCCACAGACTGTGCATTCGTCAAAGTGCTGATAAAACAGCTTTTCACTAGGTCTGTTTTGAGACCTGGTCCTAAAGTTCCAGCTTAAATAGCCCCTTTGTTATTCAGGCCTCGCCTTTTCCCCATAAATTGAGGTATCACTGGACCCTTTCAGGGCACCCCCAGATTTGTTAAGAACACAGTATTTTGGTAACAAGTTACCTACACAATATGATAGACTGTAATCCCAATCATCCTCTAGGTCAGTGTTTCCCAACCCTGGTCCTCAGGTCCCCCCAACAGGCCAGGTTTTAAGGATTGCCTTGGGGAAATGCAGACTGAATCCTGCAATCACTGAGCAGCAAATCATATCACCTGTGCTGTGCTTCAGATATCTGGAAAACCTTGAAGACCAGGGTTGGGAACCACTGCTCTTGGTGTCTGAACTAGCGTTCAGGCCACCATGTTCCAAAAGGTACATGGACGTCACGCAGAGAAAACAGTCTTCAGTCATCCAAAGACTGGAACTTTGTTTCAGTTGGCCAGTCCAGCGACAACTACTTAAATTTGACTTCTACACGCCGAGCAAATTGCACTCTTCCTCCCCAAATCACTAAGTAACTCATTCATCCCTTCCACTACGTGTTGATAGCCTTCCCGGTGTCATGTATAACCTGCTCCCTGCATGGACGAATAGCCGCGTCCACAGTTCCCTCTCCTTTCCCTTCTACATGTAAATCTATTTAGGAGTAATCCTCCTGTTTTGACAGTGTGTGAGGTTTCATCTATGGTACCCAACGGCACGAGGCGGACATAAGGAACAGAGCTACAGTATATTAAAGCAATATTCTTGCTCTCTTCAATTTTCCTCTAAATTTATTCTATCTACACGACCAACCGCATCTAACCTGTGAAAATGCTTGCGAAATAATGGTACTTCTACTTGCTTTTTAGCTGTATCTCTTGTAGCTGCTTATTTCCAAATGTACTCACTTCCTCTATTCCTCTGTAACCTGATCCCAACCCAAACGCCCCATCTCAATATTGTACACAAAAACTCATCCTTTGCTGTGAACCAGGAAGACGAAGATCATAGAAAGGAGTCGCGGGGATCCCGAAGGCTGCGTAATAAATAGGATTAACTTCTTCTACACAGAAAATAAGTAAATGGTCTCAAAACTAAAGCACGTCCGAGACTCAGAAGACTCAGGGTGAGGGCTTGAATCCACCCAAGCCGGATATAGGGGGCTGCTATCCATTAGTTCTGGGGGCAGCAACCTTGGCCCTCCAGGTGTTAGGCAACTGTAGATCTGCACAAATTACGATAGAGTCACCCGGTAAACGTTACGAAGAACTGCTTTACTCTCATGACATTCTGTGTGTCCCGGCCCCTGCTTCCTGTTTCTACTGACACCCTTCCACTTCCTGTCTCCACACATCTATGTATATATGCAACACACACATATTCTACAGCAACTATATTCACCGTGATGCTCAGCCACTCATTGGGTCGACAGAGCCTCATGGGGAATGTGGTTTCACAACATCTTTAGGGCTAAGGCTGCCCACGCCTTCATTACTGACTCCCTATTGCCGGCCCTAGTAGAGGTTCCACTAGTAAGATATAAGAGCCGCTGGTAGCGGTCCATAGGACTCATCGGAGACCAGAGAAAGCCCTCCATGAGAAGGCATGTATAAGCCGAATTAACGGGAAGCCATGCTGCATTTCATGCAGCACATGTGAAGCCCTCACTCACCTTGTCCCGGTCGTACATGTGCAGGAGGAGCCACGTCTGCCTCGTCTTCTGGAATTTCCAGTCTTTTCGCTTTTTGGACCAGCTGCAAGCAAAGCGAGAGATATGAGTCCTGCTTATAGAATTCCCAAGGATTAATTAAAAACACATGGATTTTATGAATCCATCCATCATCTCGAATCATCTATGGAGCATTTCATCATGTCAGAGGGTGATAGAATCCGCGTGTTCCCTGTGTGAAGCAGTGAATCCATCGGGACGGCTCCTCGTGGGCCCCTGCTGTGATAACTTATGCTATACTACACCAGAGGAACATGTGACATCCACAAAATTTTGGGCTGAAACCCAGAAGAAAAAAAAAAACAGAAAAAGAAAAATGTGAAAAGAATCAACTTCTAGATTGTAAGTTCCTTCGGAAATAGGGCCCTCGTTCCCTCCTGTACTGGTTTGTCAAAACGTTGTTCAGTCTCAATGTAATGTAACCCTGTCTATATTGTGCCCATTGGTCAGCGCTGCGGAATATGCAGGTGCTATATAAATAGAGAATAATAATAACTACATGGAGTATATGGACCTAAAACCCACATTTAAAATAAAAAATATGGAATCGGGTAGATTTAAAGTTATTTTTGGTTATTATTATCATTTATAATCAGTGGTCAGCAACCCTGGCCCCCTCAGATGCTTAGAAATTACATCCCCCATGATCCTCTGCCACTCAATAGGTTGGTGGAAACTCATGGGTGATGGAAGGCCAAGGTTTGCAGACCTCTGATTTCAAGTCTAAAGTGTATAGTGAGTGAAGAGAACGTTGGATCTGTAAAAAATTGAGAATAAAAAACAACAAAGCGTCAAACAAACATTTTGAGAAGACTGAAACGTGAGGTGTGGAGGCTCAGATGAGCTTACAATCTACTGGTGTTGGGGTGAAAGGCCTGAAAATGCTGCGCTTTACAACGAGATATCCAAACATTGTTTCAACAAAACGCCACTCCAGAGAGATTTTTTTAAAACAAATATTTTTTTTAATGAATGTGCCTCCTGGACTCCATGTTTCCCAAAATACCATTAACTAATAATGATCTACTTGAACTACTCACAGCTGCGACCCATAAACCATGAACATATCATGGGCTTCATAAACGAAAATATGGTGCTTCATATTTTTTTTACTCCAAAAAACTTTTTGAAAATTTGCAAAATAGCTCGGTTGGTTTGTTCACCAACTTCCGAGCCTCCACCACCTCCAGAAACATCAGGACTGAAGGTATATGGATATCATTTAATGATAATGACCCAGCAGAGAACAGGATCTTGCTGAGCTTCGGAGGTGTCAAAGGTCTTTCCTTATTTATTCGCGCTCCCCCCGGGCACAGCAGGAATTCTCACCGATTCCCTTTGACGTGAAAAGGAACTACTTAAGACACCATCACGTCCTTAATGCGTCTTTGTGCCTGGGGATCAAATAATAAGCTAATTACTCCAGCATGGCTTTGTATATGTGATCCTCCTTTGTGTTGCCATTATAGTATTAACTTACATACGTCCATCCCCATTGGGTCCAAAGAAGCCCTAGTGAACATCCTACCAAGGTATGGCTTCAAGGGTGGTGGAGCGTACAATACTCTGGTTTCTCAGTGAAAAGGACACAATATAAAACAATCCAACACAATTTATTTTACAGTTGAGATGGATTAATGGTCCTCAAATGATTCCATTGTCCCTTTACTTGACGTCTGAGAATGAGGTCCCAGAGATTTCCACCACCAGGACAGATGTGTAATGCCACAGGGCTACAAGAAGACTTTATAGATGACGTCACAACCCAACCTGTCCGAAACACCGGGGCACAATATCTTACAGATACCAAACAATTTCTACCAACATTTACAATGGTTTGAGTCGAGCGTGGGTGGCCCTCCAGATATTTTGGAACCACAAGGCTCGGTTGACCGAGTAGCTGAGCATCAAGGGAGATGTAGTTCTGAAACATCTGGAGGGCAAGGTTGAGAGGTCCCTTTGTTTAGAGACTCATTTAATGCTCTGCTAAAAACATGCATGTGACGTAAGTCACTTGATGTTTTTTGGATGTTGCGGTCACTAGATATTGACCAGGTTACCCCTGCCCCACACTACCTTTCAGTGCCCATGGATTTTAAAGAAACATTTAAATCAGGGGGAAAAAAATAATATATATACACTGGAAACTGTATACTATAAATTGGGGGGGGGGGAAATGGGGGGGGGAAATTGGTGAAGAAGGGAAAAAACATTTGTAAGAATGTAAATAGATCAGTTTGTTGGGATCATACTGTATGACATCATGTTCAGATTATCCTCGTTCACATGAGACGAAGAGATGTCTGTTTAATGCAAGCATGATGTCTAGGGTTAAAGAGAGAAAAGAAAATAATAAAACGAACAGGGTTCTGGACATCAATGGCTTCCAGAATAAACCTTACAGGATTTCCTTTTTTATCCTCTGCGCCAAAGAAAGCTTTTAAACTGTGTCAAATTGTCTGGGGGGGGGGGAGAAAACAGCTACACGAAACCTACAACTATCCCAACGAGCCGCACTCTGAGCTGAACATGTGCTGGCTTTATGGGTTCCAGACACACGGTTCTCCATAAAGCATGTTATTGCTCAGCTGAGTGGCAGAAGAATCAGGTGCGCCATACAGTGATCTCACGGTGAAGGCGGCTGAGAAATACAGGGCTCTATCCATTAAATGCTAACTTGGTGACGACTAGTGCAACTCAGTTGTAATAGCAGAGTTGCACTTATCATCGGGTGTGGGGGAGGGGGGAAATCGCCTGCAGAAACATTGGCTAATTCAGGTCCGTTAGTCCATGCCGACACTGCCAAGTGCAACTCTGCTATCACAGCTAAGACAATAGGCAATCAACCCTTAAAGGAGAACCTCTATTGTCTGCATAGGGAATTGACCATAAACAGAGGAACTTCTATGCATTAATTGTTTCCCTGGGCCGCCGCGACTCTGTCCACCTGGCTTCCGCTAATGGCCTTGGCCGATATCGGTACGCAGAAATGAGACACACACACAATTATGTTATCCTCTCTGCGCGCTGCTTAGACGGGGTCAGTCGAGGGTTTTTCAGAGCAGATTGAAAGTTCTTTCCACTGGTCCATGTGGCCATCTCACCGAGAGCAGTTAGTGCGCTCAGCGCTGCAAGGCTCGATCACGATTTACAGCCGCGTCAAATGCACACCGTAACGTTTCGACGGGGACGCTTTCAGCAATTCGTGTGCATGTTACAGCGTGTGGCCGGCATCGGCAAAACGTCACAACGCTGCGACAGGTGTCGGGAGGCACGTCAGTACGCGCACACATAGAGCTTGCACACATCTTTTATTGACACGTAAGAGGGAAAGGGAGGTGTCGTTACATAAGAGGACCCCAGGAATATTCATACGTAAAATATGACCTAGAGACACAAGTTGTTATAGCTTAACTGAATGTTCTGTACTGAAGGCACAGGCACCTTATGTTTCTCGAACACGAACACTTTATTATGAAAACACCCTGATACAATCAAACTGAAAACACTGTATCTCGGTGTTTTCATAATAAAAATCAAACTGAAAACACTTTATTTCTAAGGCAGAGGTATTAACTCTTTTGCTAGGTCTCCTTACATTTGGTATAGTTTAAAAGGGACACAGTCAGATTTAAATTTACCTAAATCAATTCACAGTGTTAAAAGAAATAAAACCATTTGTCTAGTTTACAACCATTATTTCCTACCTTTAACCGGTTACTACCATTTAATGTAAGAGTCCGTGGACCGTTCCGTCCAGACCTAAACGATTTACTTACTGCTGCACCGCACTGCCTCCTCATTCTGCCATGTACTGCACTTTTTCATAAGGATGTCCTGATCCGATCAGGACCCAATCTTTGCAGCTTTTATTGGGGATCACCTTTATTAAGCGGATCGACCCCAGAGTTAACAAATATCGGGCAGGGAGATTCCCAGCTGGGATCCCGGAGCTATTGCCTTGAGTCATGGCGTCTTCTCAGCCTGCTCGCAGTTGGCGGAAGAGGCAGTGAAGATGCCGTGAGCTAATGCAGAGGATTCCCTTTTGTTGGGGAGCCTCGGAATGTGCAGGAATTAATTAGGGTAAAAATAAATTACAAGAATTGCCGGCTGGGTGGAGTAGAGGCAGGGCCGGCCCAAGACAATGTGCTGCCTGGAGCGAAAAATGAAATGCTGCCCCCCCCAAATCCAAACAAACCACACAGCGTGTATGAGCGTATCACAGTGCGCCACAACAATAAAACTCAAACACTCATACACACTGCACATTACTTTGACTTTAACGTGCAGTGTGTATGAGCGTATAAAGAAAAAGATGTCATCTGTGCTTATTCCCATTATACCGTGTGAAACTAAACACAATTAGAGGTTTGGTTTCTTATTAAATGGCCATTAAGAGACTAAGCTCGCCCGCCAGCGTCAAGGCACCTCTATGAGGGCGAGTCCTATCCAAAAATGAAGCCACAGGCTGCTGTATAGCAAACCATACCTGCTCATGCTGCTTGTCAGACATAAGGTAGACTGGTGGGCCTTTATTTATGCTAGAGTAGAGGTAACATCACTGCTCTGCGTGGAGAGAGCCTGTGGAGTCAAGGGTTCGATCCCGACGACCACATCTCTAGTAAGTGTCCTTGGGCAAGACACCTAACGGTACATACTCACCAGCCAGGATATACTTGAAAACGAGAGAAATCTCAATGTACCCTTCCTGGTAAAATACTTTCTCACAAAAAAAAAAGAATGTCGCTGCAATTTCCTAAGACACTATTACTTTCAGGACAGTAGGTGGCAGTGTATAGTCTCATAGGTGCAGCCAGACACGAACACAAAAAAAAAAAAAATCACAATGACATCAGCCAATGATGCCAAATATGTGTTGTGATCCAGTTATATTTACAGGTATTTGATCGGTTTTCGGTTTTGTTTTTGCATGTGGACGGGTGCAGGCAGCAGATAAAACCAAAAAAAGTAAATATATATACACATTATTCTAGAGTTGGCATTGAAAAACCTGGAGCATCGGTGGTTCCCTGAAGAACGTATCTCTGCAGGGCATTAGAAGGGACAGAAGACTTTCAGGGTTATTCAACGAGATCCGAATTGCTGGCGAAAGGTAATCAAACATTGAAATTCAGCGTACGGTTACCTTTCCTGGCCATTCGGCTATCCAGAGAGCAGGCAGTTCGCCAAATGTTGGCGAATTGCCTGCACATACGGTGCCTGTTCGGTGCCTATTCGAGGGCAGTGAATCCCCATAGAGAAGCAATGCTTTGTCTATTCAGAGAACACAAACCAGCAGTGAAAAGTTGCTGAAATTGCCCTGCCATTCGGTGGTTTCATGCGACAGGTTTATTCAGGAGAATCCCATAGGCTTCAATGTTAAAAATACTCCCGTTTTAATTCAATATCTAATAAACTGTTCATTATAACATTCTGCAGTAAAAACTCTATTTATAGATTTTTTAGGCATTTTTCAGGATTTTTTTGCGAAAATTTCTTCTCCGTGTTTTTTTTTAATAGTTTGTTCTTTTTTCTGTAACAGCCCTTTTATTATCATTCATTGGATCTTATATGTAAATTTCAGACATTTTCGTTCTGTAGTTTCTTTGCAAACAGTGTTTCACTTTTCAAACATTCAAGCGTACTGTTTTTTTTTTCACTCCATTCGTCTGCGATGTCGGCTTTTTCCTGCGGCTGCTCTGCACTGTGATCGGCGGGGTTAATCCAGATGTTTTTGTGGGTTTCGGTGTGCGTTCGCTGGGTTTTGCGGTGAGTTTTCTTCGGGTTTGCGGCGGCTTTCCCTGCACTACAACGCCCCTGTAGTGCTTGCTGAATACACCGCAGGGTCGCCGAAATGGGATCGCCGAATCGCACTGAATTGAAGAGATCGAAAAGTCACCAAACGTGCGGTGACTTTTCGATTCTCTTTGAGTAACCCTGAATGTACTGCACTCAGTATTTTAGTATCAAAGTGGCTTATTTCAACCTCTATGCTTTTCGTGGACTAGAGATCATGCGGTTGCAGCTGAAGTAGAGGAGAAAGATCCACAGATACATTTTTCGTTTCCATCGGATGCGATAGGAGGGGGCTTATTGGTCTTCACTTTGGAAGAATGTTCATTCTGCACTGTCAAGTGCTACGTTTTCATCATTAATGGATCCATCCCATAATCCCTTGCTAATCTATCCCTGGATTCTCAACAGAACATGCCATCAACTCATCGTCACCGTACCACTGCCCTAGGTCATCTCAACCCAACGTGCCAATGGACAGTCAACCTGAATCGCAAAGGATCCTGAGGTCTCATGAAGCTCCTACCTCTGGCTAAAATACACAACTTCTGCTACAGAAAGTGACACGCTCACGTTTGTTACAACCACAGCAGATGGCCACAGTAATTACAATGTGACTTATGGAGTGACAAATTGTGTACACAGATGGAATGGTGTGTGGGCCGGGGAGGACGCACACCCAGAAGAAGAGCAATTAACCCTCCGCCAACCTGGATTTTTGCAATGCTTTGCATTACAATAATGCAGTCCAGCACGTTCCTGAACAACCTCTTTCTCCACAAAACTTCCCCATACATTTTGTAAGCTATATGATAGTCAGATACACAGTATATATGATTATTATCACTATAATAGTGAATAATAACTATCAGAATCATTATATTATTGCTCGTAAACATCTCAGAGAAACCCAGGCTCTTCTAGCCTCAGAGTAGGGTCTCTTCACCAGTGTCTTAAGTTGAGTCGGTCAGAGTTGATTCATGTAATCGCAGTGTGAAACGGAGGAGTGTATTCTTGTATAGGTCAACAAGGCTTGTGCATAGGGCGGCACATCGGAGCGGGCAGCGTTTTTTGTTTCCTCACATACAAAGCTCTCCATAACCACGCCCCTGACTACATCTCCTCCCTTATTAGCAGGTATATCCTGTACCGACCACTTTGCTCTGACAATAATCTGATGCTTTCGGTTCCTCGTATCCGCACCCCCAACTCTCGCCTTCAGGACTTCTCCCGAGCTGCCCTCTTTCTATGGAACGCCCTCCCACGCCACCTCAGACTCTCCCCATCTCTCCAGTCCTTCAAGAAGTCTCTGAAAACACATTACTTTAGAGAAGCCTATCGGCTCACTCCATAATCCCCCAAGGTTCATTTCCTGCTCCATCTTTCCACACAGCCCACATGCGCCCCAATACTTCATGCTCTCACCCTCACCTAGCGTGTCATCCCTCTCCTCTTAGATTGAAAGCTCTCGAGCAGAGTCCTCTCTCCTACTGTTCTGTGCATAATGTGTATGCATATTTGTTATTCTGTCTCTGCCATTGTACAGCGATACGGAACTTGTTGGCGCTTTATAAATGCTTGTAACTGTAAATGTTACTTGTCAAGAGAAAAAAAAGACTGTCTGATAGAGGGAAAAACTTAAAAAAATAGCACAATCCGTAATTTTTCCCTCAAGTTCCTTCTTTCAGTGGTCCTATACAGAGGGTAAGTCCTAAAACAGAAGTGTGGGAACGCAAGATTTCTGTCCCCCAATTAGGAATTGTCATCTCGCATTTAAATGCGAGATATTTATGTATAAATGTGGATTTTTGCAAAAAATATGTGATAGATCCTATATTTATTGTGACTTTACAAGGAAAGATATGATCGAACACCTGAAAACAAGCTTTATAGTATATGGGACCATTGGGAACGGAGTTCTCTCTACAAGAAATAATGGAGGAACTGCGTTCCCAAACGTTCTCCCTCGTCCTTTATAGCTAGGGTGTGCGGTTGTATAACAGAGCTGCAAATCAATAGAACTCTCAGCTAGGATTAGGGATGCACCGATAGCGATACTAGTATCAGTATCGGTGCCGATACTGCCATTTTCACGAGTACTTAGTACTTGTGCAAATGGCCCAATACACCCCCCAATACTGGAAGCCAGTGCTGGGCCGACTTGCTGGTATCTGCGGGGCTGGGGAAGCTGGCCGCGTGCATGAAAAGCACGCGGCCAGCGATCCCCTCCGGCGGCTGCAATACTCACCCCTTCTGAAGGTCCGGTCGCGCTGCTGTGGCGCGATCACGTGGCCGCCGGCGCTTCTGTGACGCTGCCTCCAGCCGAGAGGCTGCTGGAGGCAGCGTCACAGAAGCGCCGGCGGCCACGTGATCGTGCCACAGCAGCGCGACCGGACCATTGGAAGCAGGTGAGTATTGCAGCCGCCGGAGGGGGAACGCTGGCCGCGTGCTTTTCATGCACGCGGCCAGCTTGCCCAGCGTTCGATGGGGGCATATCCATGAGAGCTGGGGGCATATCCACGTGAGCTGGGGGCAATCTCCATGTGAGCTGGGGGCAATCTCCATGTGAGCTGGGGGCATTCTGTATATATATATATATATATATAATCTCTCGGGGGGGATATATACATGTGAGCTGGGGGCATTTTTATATGAGGTCTGTTCTTATTGGAAAGCGGTCAGATGACATAAAATAAGAGTATCGTTACTCGGTATCGGTGAGTACTTTTTAAAAAAGTATCGGTACTCATAATCGGTCTTAAAAAATAGGTATCGGTGCATCCCTAGCTATGAGTTTCTAAAATTAGAATAAATGTTGCTAGAAATCGCTCGCTGTAAATAAGATACTTGTTTTTTTGTAGCCTACGGAAGTGTCCCTAATAGGTCGCGAATAAATGGGGGAGATGCCTAAATACACCCATGCCTTTGCGCCTAGGTTTGTCAGGTCGGCCATGTTTTTCTGGACACATGTTATGGTTTCATGCAGAGGGGAGCACAGGGAAAACTGCTGCCCTGCAACATGTATAATTCATATGCGGTCGGAAGGTGTCCAAGGCAAGTGGACCTGGGATTCCGTTTCCCTGCAACGAATGGATTCTACATAGTGTGGGGTTCCATTTTTCATGCACTGTCCATCAGCATAAATATAGATGTATAGGAAAATAGGACCGATCTGATAACCCTATTTATGCCATCTTGCCTGTGATGCTCGAGGTACACGTGTGTAGAACACAGCATTTCTCAGAAAACCTGAAACAACTGCAGTCTTCATCCACCAGCAGCATAGACCTCACCTAAAATAGCAGAGACCCCGCATTCATTCATAGTTGTGGTTTCTAGCGTATTTCTGGATTCATTCTTACACATTTCTTCCCCTGGGCAAAAGGCCTTGTTTTTATCCTTTTTTTTAAATAAGATGGGTGGGAATGTCAACACAGCTGGGACTGAGATCATTTGTGGTCAATGTTAATTTGGGATCTGGACGTGCACCAAGATCGGAGCTGAGCAGCCTTGACTTGATAAAAAAAATCAAAAACCCAAATATCTGTTATTTCAGAGTAAACCAAAACTAGATTAATGGGCATAATGAAGAGAGCCGACAAGAAGTATGCACCACCGGCCACCGGAAAAGCTGTAGATGAACGCTTGGTCGGTTCCGAAATGTAAGAGCGGGAGATTAGTGAACGGACTAAAACGGGATTAGAAATTTCTCCCTTAAAGCAGGCGCACCTGCGGAATTCTAGAAAGGAAAAGCTGCATTTTTTTGTTCTATTCGATGCAGAAGAAGTCAGGGATTAACTCTAAATCCGAAAAAAAAAACACAACAGTGATCCCACCTGAGACCACTCGATGGTGCAAACCCATACTCCAAGGGCCTAACCCTCCTAAATACAAGAAACCAAAAACAACCATATAGTAATCCAATACAAAATTTGCATGGATTCAGGACCGTCTTTAACGCAGGGTAAAAGGGGCAATTGCCCTGGGCCCAGTCATTGTGGAGGGGCCCAAAGCAGCTGCCCCTTGGGCCCACGTAAACTGTGGACGACCGCCGACGCTGCTAGCGGAATGCATTAACAGCATTTTGCTAGCAGCCCCCTCGACTGGCCGTGTCTTCTTGCAAGCGCCAGCGTGCTCACTCGCGTGGCCGCCATCCTGTGACGTCGCCTACTAGCAAGATCTCGCAAGAGTGCATCACAGCCTCCAGAAGCCACGTGGAGCAAAATGCTGGCGCATGGAGGAACAGGTGGGTCACCTGATCCTGAGGTCTGTGCTGGGTAAGTATAATTTCTGGGGGGCCTGTGCTAGGTACATATATTTCTGGGGGGCCTGTGCTAGGTACATATATTTCTGGGGGGCCTGTGCTAGGTACATATATTTCTGGGGGGCCTGTGCTTGGTACATATATTTCTGGGGGCCTGTGCTGGATACATATATTTCTGGTGGGGTCTGTGCTGGGTACATATATTTCTGGGGGGCCTGTGCTGGGTACATATATTTCTGGGGGGTCTGTGCTGGGTACATATATTTCTGGTGGGTCTGTGCTGGGTACATATATTTATGGGGGGTCTGTGCTGGGTACATATATTTCTGGGGGGTCTGTGCTGGGTACATATATTTCTGGGGGGTCTGTGCTGGGTACATATATTTCTGGTGGGGTCTGTGCTGGGTACATATATTTATGGGGGGTCTGTGCTGGGTACATATATTTCTGGGGGGCCTGTGCTGGGTACATATATTTCTGGGGGGTCTGTGCTGGGTACATATATTTCTGGGGGGCCTGTGCTGGATACATATATTTCTGGGGGGTCTGTGCTGGGTACATAGAATTCTTATTTTTATGCTATTACTAGACTATATATAGCTATTTGTTTTACACTTTAAACATAATAATGTTCATTTGCACATTATTACTGAAAGTTATTAAGATATTAAGATGCCTTTGCTCCCAAGAACATGTAACTGTTAATAGAAATATATGATGAGAAACAACCTAGAAGAGGCTATAATTGGCATGTACGTACCATTACAGATCAATCTAAGGACTTGTTTTTGAGGCAGTTCTTCATTTTTACATTATTAAAGCTTTTCGAGACAAGTCCATGATGTATTTGTGTTGTTTTTTTGGGGATGTTGGCGGTGGAGAGCAAAATTAAGCGGTGGCGTGCTTTCGGGGAGGGGGGGGGGGAGAAAATGTTTGCCCAGGGTCTGATCAATATTAAAGACGGGCCTGCATGGATTGCTAATAGAGCGGATGTGGGTCCGCAAAAATACACAATTTATTAAGGGTGTAAAGAATTAAAGCCTTAAATACACATGCTATAGTTTGGAGTATATTGTATACCTTACGCAAAGAAAAAAAACAAAACAATTGCTGCCACCTCTCTCCTAACTTTGGTCTGGAGAGAGCACCCTGGTACAAAATGATTAAACCTTAAGCCGATTATACACAAAAAGGAACACACAAAAGAGGTAAATCTCAATAGACCAGGAATGTCAGAGAAAAGAGTAAATACTTTATTGATACAACATAAAAGACATTCATGGAAAAAAAAAAAAAATTTTTAAATCAGAAGACAGAACAATGGGAAATATCCATTGGGTAAGGGCCAACAATTAAATTAGTATCGCCATTGACATTTGCTGCAAATCAAACCAAACATATCACGGGTAAACTTACCGGAAGTCTAAATTCCTCCCCTTCGTACCAGCTGTGCCACCGCACCTGCACCCGTATCGCAGCATATATGACAAGTGTAGATGGAAAAAATTACCCTTACAATCTCATGATTTCTATGCTTTCCCTTACAAAACAACAAGAGACCAGCACATAATAAAAACAATTGCGGCTCACGCTCAACACGTGTTTCGCCGGCAAAACCCCGGCTTCAACTGGAGCAAAATTGTAGCTCAATTTTGCTGCAGTTGAAGCCGGGGTTTTGCCGGCGCAACACGTGTTGGTTGTATGTGTTGGCCTCTTGTTGTTTTGTAAGGGAAAGCATAGAAATCATGAGATTGTAAGGGTCATTTTTTCTGTCTACACTTGTCAAATATGCTGTAATATGGGCGGTGGCACAGCTGGTACGAAGGGGAGGAATTTAGACTCCCGGTAAGTTTATCCATGATATGTTTGGTTTGATTTGCAGCAAATGTCAATGGTGATACTAATTTAATTGTTGGCCCTTACCCAATGGATATTTCCCATTGTTCTGTCTTCTGATTTTAACATTTTTTGGGGGGGGTTTCCATGAATGTCTTTTACATTGTATCATTAAAGTATTTACTCTTTTCTCTGACATTCCTGGTCCATTGAGGTTAATTTCATATATTGAGATTTACCTCTTTTGCGTGTTCCTTTTTGTGGAGTATATTGTGTGTGGAGAGAATATAACACAGCGTGTGACGATAGGTGGAGAGTGGAGACTCTTAGAAACCAATATAATGGTGCTGAAATTCATACAAAGCAGAGATAGTTTTAAATAAACTGCTCATATGCCAATATCAATCAAAAGCCAACAATATTAGCTATCCCTCTACTGCAGTGTTTCCCAAACCTGTCCTCGGGACCCTCAACCAGGCCAGATTTTGCAGATCACCTTGGGGAAGTACAGACTGAATCCTGCAATCACTGAGCAGCAAATCATATCACCTGTGCTGTGCTTCAGATATCCTGCAAACCTGGCGAGGCGGAGGGTCCTGAGGACAGGTTTGGGAAACACGGCTCTATTGCAAGGTCATTATAATTGCATGTGTCAGATGAACTTGGCATACACACGCCATCCAGTAATTACACCATATGACCAAATATAGGAGAGGGAACCAGAAGAAGAAGGAAAAAAAAAATCTCAACACCAATTGATGGTACCACACCAAATATACATCAAAGTATCAAATTAACCACGCCATCTTGTGCTTAGACTCATTATTCCCAAAGGGAACCACAAAAAAACACCAGAAAAAGACCGGGGATATGAAGGCACCCCAAACAGACAGGGGATTTGAAGGCACCCCAAACAGACAGGGGATTTGGAGGCACCCCAAACAGACAGGGGATTTGGAGGCACCCCAAACAGACAGGGGATTTGGAGGCACCCCAAACAGACAGGGGATTTGGAGGCACCCCAAACAGACAGGGGATTTGGAGGCACCCCAAACAGACAGGGGATTTGGAGGCACCTCAAACAGACAGGGGATTTGGAGGCACCCCAAACAGACAGGGGATTTGGAGGCACCCCAAACAGACAGGGGATTTGGAGGCACCTCAAACAGACAGGGGATTTGAAGGCACCCCAAACAGACAGGGGATTTGAAGGCACCCCAAACAGACAGGGGATTTGAAGGCACCTCAAACAGACAGGGGATTTGAAGGCACCTCAAACAGACAGGGGATTTGAAGGCACCCCAAACAGACACCCTGTCTGTTTGAGGTGCCTTCAAATCCCCTGTCTGTTTGGGGTGCCTTCATATCCCCGGTCTTTTTCTGGTGTTTTTTTGTGGTTCCCTTTGGGAATAATGAGTCTAAGCACAAGATGGCGTGGTTAATTTGATACTTTGATGTATATTTGGTGTGGTACCATCAATTGGTGTTGAGATTTTCTTCTTCTTCTGGTTCCCTCTCCTATATTTGGCCATATGGTGTAATTACTGGATGGCGTGTATATGCAATGCTAATGACCTTGCAGTAGAAGAATAGCTAATATTGTTGGCTTTTGATTGATATAGCCACATGAGCAGTTTTTAAAAACTATTTCTGCTTTGTATTAATTTCAGCACCATTATATTGGTTTCTAAGAGTCTCCACCTATCGTCACACACTGTGTTATATTCTCTCCATATACAATATACTCCAATCTTTGTGTTTTTTTAGCATGTGTATTTATGGGTTTGACTATTTACACCCTTAATAAATTGGGTATTATTGGGGACGCACATCCCCACTATTAGCAATCCATGCAAATTTTGTATTGGATTACTATATGGTTGTTTTTGGTTTCTTCTTATTAACTCTAAATCCTGCTGGTTATTCTCGTGAAGGCAGCTTTCCAGCCAATCTACTGTCATTCCAATGAGTAGGGGCCAGGGACGGAGAGGTTGGACAAGACTTAGAGATGAGCCAAAAATGCATACAGGAATTTCTGAGCACTTTATTTTCCTTCCGTCGGCCGACATTTCGTTCCGATGGAAAAAAAACAAACAACAGCATGGCGCAATCAGTGACAAAAACACACTCTTTTTCATGGAAAAAATGCTGCTGTACGATGAGTATCAGAAGATACCTCCCAAGCGTCCTGATATTAGAGGAGCATTCCTTATTTAGCCACCAAAGCCTTCTTTCCAGCCTTTTCTATCCTAACATTCCTCACATTAAGACTTCCTCCTACTATATGTTGTCTGGGAATGTATTGAAAAGAAAAGGAAAAAAAAAACCTGCAAAGCACGAAATTCACCTTACATTGGTACCTAACCTAAAAATATCCCAAATTTATAAAATGAATATCTAAAAATAATAATTAAAAACATTAAACTATTCTTAAAAAAAAAATGCACAGCTATGAAACCATTACTGGACCGAGAAAAATGCATCCCTCTGACGCAAAATTACTATTATTCTGAAAGACCCATGTCATGACCATGTAGTGTATGCAGCCGCCCCGCAAACGCACCTCCAGAAACTTACTACATTGTATAACTCATTCTGTCGCTTTGTGCTACAATGTAACTACATGGCCCACCATTGTGACATGTTAAAAGAACTAAACTGGCCATCGCTGGAATCTAGACGCACCCTTCACCTTTCCAACCTGGTGTTTAAGAGCTTTTCTGGGAAGCTACCACCCTACCTGAATAGGCTGCTTCCCCCAGCAGCTCCCTCATCCTATAACCTCCGATCCAGGACCAGCACTTTACTTGCAATACCACAATACAAAAAGAAAATGGCTCGATCCTCATTTTCCTACAGAGCACCGCAATTATGGAATAACCTCCCAGACGCCATCAAATCTTCCCCCAGTCTAAAGTCCCTTAAGAGATCCATATTAACATACCTCAATAAGGAATGCACCTGTAAACATGTAACATAATGACTATATTTCCTACATATTTATTTTCTGTTAATCTGTATATTTGTTTTGTGTTAATTTCTTGCATTTTACTACTTTTGTATTTCTGTAACCATGTTCTTGAACCCAGGACATACTTGAAAACGAGAGAAATCTCAATGTATCCTTCCTGGTAAAATCCTTTATAAATAAATAAATAAAAAATAAAAATCACCCCCTGTTTACTCTTGGACAGCAATCATTCCTTCACAAGGTCTTTAAATCGACCAGCCAAGGAATGGAGCAATACATTAATTGATTTTGCCATGAGAGTGTATTGAATGTGCGCTCCACTATGTCAACACTTTTCATGTGATGTCCAAAGTCAATCTTATTTCCGACCAAGTCATTTTTTGACTCATGAGAGAGGATATTAAAAAATACTAGTGTTATTCAGACCCCAGGGTGCAACGACTGGAATTCGAAGAGTATGAAATGCCTTTTTTCCTAAAGGAAGATCCCTCCATACCAGCCAGAAGTCACAGATCTGGTGGGACAGTCCTGGTAACCCCATGATCAACTGTCTGTCACCCCCCCCCTCGCGAGTTTGATCCATGCCTACGATATGTATTTGAGATTTTCCAGTTCTTATATGTTCCTAATATCTATATTTCCGTACTATATTTTAAAGCACCCTGACCTGCCATACAAATGGCCCCGTAACATGCATCCTTATACTTAGACCTGGTTGATTCCATAGAGTTTCCATGATTTAATCGAGTATAACCTTGATTTTTCCAAAAATCAAGGAATCTGATTTATTTGATTGGCAGAGCGTCCGTCAGAGCCCGCTGAACCTATCGGCTCCTCTCCGCCGATGTTTTAAAGGAGGATCCGTCAATTCAAAACCCAAATTCAACAATTTACAGAAGAATAAGGTCCCGTTTGACCTCGATTACATTGAGGAGTTGGCCAAGCCCTACTTATAGAAATTTTAAGAGAGATGCCAGAGACAGACTATGCAGCGTTATAAGTAATGGAACCAGTTCACTCGTGTTAAATATTTCAGTTAGGGCCCATCAACTTTGGGGTACTTTGAAGCAGTGGTGGGCTTCACATGATATGGCCATATGGAGCAACCCTAAAACGTTAAATATCGACTTTTCATTAGGGTGTTTTTAAATTGTAGGTCCTCAGCCTTATTGGCTCTCCTTTCTGATGGCCTGTTTTGATACACCACATTTGGACAACTCCTTGAAATGTTCCTTTATCAACGCTTGGTCTACACTTCTGGAGGATCCTGGCCAAGCATGGCCTACACTGATCTTCTCCAGACTGTGGCATCTCCGGTATTTGTTTCACGGGGACGCAAAGGAAGAGCTTAGCCTTCATTTCCAGTGTGCAGTCAAACACAAAACAGATGTTCCAAACGTAATTTGAGGGACTCCAAACAACTGTGAAGAATTCCAGCTGTTGCTCGGTTTGGAAAGCGGCTTGTCGTCTTTCTAGACGCCCTCACTGGTAGCTATAGAAGAGCCGCGCATATGTCCTACATACGAGATGCCATTCATTTCCTCCGGCACAGCATGAAGGAACCATTTACATGGGGCTATGTTCTTGGGGCGTAAGTGGGAACAGTCACGGCAGAACACGGGCCTCTGTCTTTAAATAGAATCCATTAACTTTACAACTTGTTTCATAATTCATAAAAATCTCCAAAGTTCTCTTTCCTTTTTTTTTTCTATGGTCTTGCATACGAAAGAAAACTGATCCTGCAGATGGTTTACATTACCAGAACTTTCATGACGTGGAAGACGAATCAGATGTTGCCAAAGCTAAGGCAATAAATCAGCCTATACCTGCGTGATTACAATATATCAGTTTGGTCCAACTGAGTTCTCATTCTAAATGTTTGTGTGTATGTGGTTCACAGAAGAGTTGGCAAAATGATGGAGTTTCACCCCTTGTTAGAAAAGAGCTGGGCATCAGGAGATTACAAAAGCACTCAATGATTAGGGGATGGAGAATGTACGAAAAACCAATGCGCCGTAGGATACAGAAAACAAGTGTAGCGCCGTTTAAAAACGCTGTTGCTGTATTGCTCGGGTTTGGCCACCAGAGGGAGACAAGCGCAATGTAAAGTGTACTGGACACAATGGGACTACGTTTTCCATCATGCTTTGCGGCGGAGACAGGAAGTGGGTGGGGGAAAGAGGAAAGGACATCCGCAGCTTCCTACGAAGGAGAGCGAGTGTGAGCCGAGCGGTGAACAAAGTAAGACGCACGTGAGACTGTGAGCGATTGTGACCAGGCCGGAGAGCAGGCGCTGCCTTGCAGACGCTGGGGATCGATACAGTGACTTGCCAGAGACCTAGTAATCCACCGCTGAGAGGTTTTGCACAGACACAGAGTTCCGGTTTGGACCCCGAGTAAGGAGACCGCGATGATCCACTGGGAGTGCAGGCGGTAGGCCGTAGATCTTGTTGCAGAAATCGGGCAAGCAGGGGAAGCGGATCCGGTGGCACAGAGTTCCAGTAAAATCCAGCGGAGAGACATCCTTGATCGGGCAGCGGAACAGATTGTCTGGCGGATGGGTGAGAGGCCTTCCAGGCCACAGTCAAAGTTTAACAAAGCACGCTGCAGTATTGTTTAAATCTACAGGGTCCCAACGTGACTAGTCGAAGATTTGCTAAATCCATTCACTGGCCAGTCGAATATAGTACCCGGGTACCTGAGCTCACACACACACACATCTTTTTTTGGGACATTACCCTCACGGGACTTACACTCCAGAAACAAAGGGGTTAAACCTTTCTTTTATCGCTGCGCTTTTCTCGCAGTACGAAATCCTGTTTTCTATATACCGTGCTTACATTATATATGCCGCTTTATTGAGACCAGTAAAGTATATAATCTATAAAATCCACAACAATGCTGGTGCATATTTATTCCCTAGTGCGGAGACTAACCCGAGGTTAAATTCAGCGGCTACAGTGTGAGCGCTACACAAGTTAGGGGGGGGTAATGGTGTTACCAATAATAACGGATGAATTTTCACCTTCTTAGCCAAGAATATAGACGTGGGACGAGTGCAGAGCAAGGGTATAGTATGGATTAACACCTATCCTGGTAGATAAAGGTCAACGTTTAGCCAGAAGACCTTCATAAGGAATAAACTCTTGTTGAACTAACATCTCATTATTCAACTTGGGATAATCAAGTATTAATTACAATGCTTCTGTCCCCATGCATTTAAAGGTCAACAAGTGTGAAAATTGAGATTGGTTTGAGTGTGTGATACACACACACACTCATATCTTTGGGACATGTTCTATCGTGGGGATGACAGTGAAAGCCCAAGAATGTTACCGTCAAGGTGGCGACCATCTACAGAAAGGGGTATTTAAGTGTGTGTGCGTGTGTGTGTGTCACAACAACTAAAAAAAAAGGGCTTAAATCCTTAGAACATAAGAGAAAAAAGGTGTCATCTGCGCTCGTTTCTATGTATTTCCATGTACAACAAACTAAAACCTCCTGATAGTGTTTTGTTGTACATGGAAATATATAGAAACGAGCGCAGATGACACCTTTTTTCTCCCGTTATGTTTTATACATGAACTGGGCTGTTACTCCTGGCAGTTGCAGCCCCTCTGGTGAGTACAGGCGCGGCACCATCTTTTCTGTATGTATGTATATTATGCTGTAACACCAGTTAGTCGTTTTGCTGCTGTTCCTTTTTCCATGTTTTTGTTTTCAACCCCAAATGGGAAGTGTTTGGTGCGTGTATAGATAAAACCCACCATCTTTTTGCCTCTCCTTAGCCGATAAGCAGCAGGAGGGGCTTGGAGCTGCTCAGTAGAGCGGGTTTTGGTACATTGGTTAGGTACTCACTCTACAAAGAGGTGCCTTGAAGGGGCGAGTGAGCTTATGTTGCAATGGCCATTGAAACAAATTAAATCCTTAGAAGGTGTAAGCTGAAATACTTAAATAAATCTGAGTGTAAGAGGGGCCGCAATGCACTTAGCTGGGCATAGACGCCACGGTTCTTATATGCTTGCCTGCCGATTCTGATGTAATTGTCAACGAAGTTTTACTTTCATTGTAATGTTGAACCCTCAACAAAAACTTTATTTAACCTCCCTGGTGGTATTCCCGAGTGTGATTCGGGGTTAAATTTCACTACCGCGAACGGTAACCCCAAGCCACACTCGGGCTGCATACTCACCTCCTCCTGCGCTCCCTGGCTCTCCACCGCAGTGTGATCGCGGCGAGATGCTTCCTGGAAACGCTCCCTGCGAGTCACACGATGCAGGGAGGCGGGACCAGGCAGCAAACTTAATTTTTTTTTATAATACACTGTATTCCAATGTACAATGTTTATGAACGGCCACTGGGTGGCACTATAGGATAAGAAACAGACCATACATAGTCTCACCCTTGTTTTCAGACAGATTTCAGTGTTTTTTGTTTTATTTTATTGAATATCATTTATTTGCATTATCTGGATAATTATTTTTGGGATAATAAATTATTATGTCGTGTTTCAAACTTTATCGGACTCCGTGTATTTACTGTTCTTTTTATTTATTTATTTATAAAGTATTTTACCAGTAAGGACTCTTGCTTGCACGGATTTCAGTGCGTGATTCCTAATTATTACAGGCTAACTATGTACAAAAATATGTTTCCTTTAAAAAAAAATTGAGACGCTTTTTGACACAAAATTTTGAAAAAATTAGACTGCCAGGGAGGTTAAATAAAAATAAAATAAATTATTCTCAGTAATTATAGAAATACATTTATAAAAATAATAAATAAATCTGAATAACAAAAAACTAAAAGTGAAAATCATATATATTGATGAATTGGATGGGCAACAATATAAAGACTTGAAAATACAGAGTTAGGAGGTAAAGGATCTTGTATATATGACAGCACTTAAGGATGTTTAACGGGTTGTGGACAAACCCATAATCGGCAAATGAAGGCTACAAGTTCTTAAAGAAGATGGATCAGGAAGAGGAAGTATTTAAAGGGATACTCTTTTGAAAAATAGAATTCCCTTTTTTGCCCTTAAATATTTGGACATAGGATGCCGACAGCCCCATCCCAATTATTATATATTTTTTTCCGCTTTTTGGGGGTGATTTTACTCATTTTTTGTTAATGACACGAGCTGCTCCTCCTCTTCAGCTCAGGGACTCCCGAGCCCAGAAGTCCCTGAAGCTGGTCTGTGCAATCTGCGCTACGCAACAAGCGTTGGAACCTCAAAATGCGCATTACTACGGACTTGCGCACTTTACATATGCACGTTCTGTACAGTGCTATCGAACGGAGATGTGGGCACAGGGTGATGTCGGCCCGCTCTCTGCATGCTGATATCATTAGTGGGCGATCTGGTGACCGGCAGCTGGGAAATTTAAAAGAAAAAACAATCACAACTGCTGGTGACGCTGGAGGAAACTTCTCCACTTCACCCAGTGTTTCTGCCAGACTGGGGCAGGGGGGCTCACTCATCACATCCTGACCACTTTAACACAAAAAAGTGGTCGGGACAAGTTCAGTGTCCCTTTAATGATATTTTAGTTACATGTAATTGTGGCACTCTGTGTATTAAATCGGTATTAAACTCATTGCACCCCAAAAGAGTACTGTAAATAGGACTAAGTAGAAAGCATTTTGTTTTGTTATTATTGAAATTTACCAGAACATAGTTCTGTTGCTGCTGTTCTGACCTCCTACCAGCGGGTGTCACTGCTGTGTCCTCAGCCACAGAAACTGTACTTAATACCATGTGGTTGTCTCAGTGATTCAGTAATCCTGAAGTTACCACTGGATGCAGTTAAAAAAAAGTGTGCACAGTGCATCCAGAGTAAAAACAGAATCTTTTATCTGTTTCAGGTAGGCAGAAAAGTATCTAAAGTCTAACAGTTAATGAGAAAGGTTATTAGAGATTTTATGTAAATAGGAGTTTGGTCAGACAGACCCCTGCAGACTGATTGCTGTGACAGGCCTGGTGTAATATGCATTGTAAACTGCAGTAGCTGTATTAATGTCTGTATAGTTGTTCTCTCCTTTAACATGGAGAATGTCATTTAACAGAATGAAGGAAGCATCAGTGTTTTATGCTGTTAAATCGGTCTGGTTACACAGGTTGCTAAATGGATTCACTGCAGCCACGTGTTGTAATCAACATGGCTGAATTAGGAAAGCATGCTAGTATAGTAACAGAAGCCTTATGTACGAGGAACTCCAGTTCCCAGAATCAGTTTTAAGTAGGTTTTATTTCTGAGAAAATGTGCAGAATGTTATTACTTGTGTATGATATTTGTTCTGTGCAATCTCCAACAGAGATTGAAAGTGAAACCAGATTATATTTTGTTGCTAGGTAGATTTGTTTAATTCTAGATATGTTTGTACCAATTGTTATTTAAGATAGACTGTATAATAGATTAGGATTTTATGTTATATAGATTTAGTAATCCTGAAGTTACCACTGGATGCATGAAGGAAAAGGAATCCTCAGACCACCATCTGCTAACCTATAAGAAGGACCCTATAAGTAGTTAAATAACACCCCAGGAATTATAATATTAATAGATAAATTAAGGTTTAAAATATAAGAAATAGTTTTAAGAATAATTGATAGTCAGCAGTATTATAGGACTAAGGTTCACTTCTCAAGATGTTTGCAAATGTCTTTAGGAATGGCAAGGATACTGATGTTTGCAATGTTTTTTCTCAAGTGATAAAGAAAAGTGCTGATGTTTTAAAAAAGTACTGATGTCTGAAGAAATGCTGATATTTCAAGAAATCACATGCCGAGGCCACGGGACTGTCTAGAAATGTGTCACCAGACCTGTATTGAAACTGGCCAATGAACTATGTTATGTTTTGAAATGTTAACTAATGAAATAAAGAGCCAGCGCCTTGACACAGGTATAAATAAGTGTCAAAGGGCCGTTGGAAGGCAGAGAGAGGGATGCCAGACTAAAATATGCCTCGTGTGTTTTGATTTCTCTCTCTCTCCCTGCGCAGAAGGAGAGTTAACTCAAGGTGTGCCTAAGACAGGGTCTTAGGGGTTAAGGACGGACAATTGGAGACCATTATTCTCTTCAATCTGGAGGCACTGCTGAGATGAACGGTCACCCCTCGTCCTGGTGAGTATATTGTCTTGTCTGGACGAAGGCAATGACAGCGTTTATCTCGAACTAAAGTTAGTTGTCCATGTCCTATAGAAGTTAAAAGAAAAACGTTGCCAGGGGCCGTTTATTATAGAGTTAAAAGAAAACGTTGCCAGGGGCCGTTTATTTAAAGATGGAGTAGGTCAGGGACCACACTCAATAGAAGGGACATTATATGTCCAATTGATCACACCTTGCGTTAACCCTCATAGAATATTAGAGTATAAGAATATTAGAGTATAAGAATATTAGAGTATAAGAATAATAGAGTGTAAGAATAATAGAGTGTTAAAGATTTACTGCTGAACGATCTGTAAGGTAAAACAGACGTCCATCAGTTGTGATAATAGAGTTATAAGTTAAAATAACGAACAATCCGCAAGGTGAGGCGGAAAAGTCGTTATGTATATGTATATATTATTGTAAAGTATATATTATTAGAGTGATAAGTTAATTGGGTGGCAGGAAAATCTGTAAAGTATGCAGACTTTTGCCCCTTTGTATACTGATGGTATTGTGTATATATATATGTAATATATAAGAGCTGACTGGTTGGACATTGTTTGCTGTGAGGTGTATGTTGTATTAAGCAGAGGTGTTTGTTGGCCATTTGTGTGTTAGTTGCTGACTGATGGGGTGGATGATGTTGGTCATGTATGCAGTTACTAACCGGAGATACATATATTGTGAAGCTAGTTTTTATATACTATTGGATTGTGGTTTATAAATTTTTGTTTATGATATGAAGGAATTATATAACTACAAAAAAAAGTAAAAGATTAGAAGTTTGATTCTCGAGATTAGGGGAGGATTCACTAAATAAGTTTTTATTACTTTTCCTTAAATTAGCTCATTTTTTGTTGATCCATGTAGCATAGAGATATATATATATATATAGTAAGAATTTTAAGTTGTTTTTCTTTTCGAGCACTGTGAAGAGCCTCTCTTTTTTCTTTCTCTATTTTACCTGCCTGATTATTCAATTGTACAACTAGCCATGGGTATTTAAAGTAGCAAGGTTAAAGAATATCCCTTACTGAAAATAGGAGAGTTTTGTAAAGATTATGTAGCACGAGTAGGGGGCACAGATTGCTATTTAAACCCCATGGATAGATAGTAGGCGGGATGGACAGAAGCAGTGGGAGTTGTGATCCTTTCCTCAGACAGGGAGACCACAGCCCATTCTATATGGATATAGTGAAAGGATTATGTCTCGACGACACCGAGGCATGGCCCTATTATCAGGGAGACCCTCAGTGGGACATGCAGTATATGAAATTGGGGAGGGGGGACAATGATTAATGGTGAAACAATGTAGAAGAGGGACCCCATTGTCCTCTGACAGCGCCAGACTGCATAAAATAGAACAGAGTATACCACGGAATAAACAAGAAATACCCCGTGCCAGCTGGGAACCACGACCCCCTCCGTCTTATAGACAATCCATATATCCGTCCCTTTACTGAGACAGAGGTCTTGGGTGCGGTGGGGGCAATGGAGGATTTGAAACCTTTTGGCCCCATCCACATCCAAAGACGGGAAAAAGAAAAAAGAGGAAGTAAAAGAGAAAATAGAAAAAAAAAAAAAAGCAGAAGAATATATACTGCCTTTCGTTATTATGGCCACTCGCATATAACAAAGGATCGCCATTAATAAGCCCTTAAGATATGAGAATAACTCCAACAAAACCCATTTTCCATTTATGACCGTGGGGAATAAGTTACTTAAAAAGGCGATAGAAATAGAAGATATTAATAGAATTTTTAAACATTGTCAAAAAGAGAAAGAGGACAGATTACGTCCTATGATTGACCAGTTCCTATGCGATGGTATTTTACAACTGTAGTCTTCCCTTCAGTACCCCAATTAACCTGTGAACAAAGCTGACGGGACTGTCAGGTTCGTTCAAGACTTGCGCGCAGTTAATTCCCTAAGTGATTCTAATTGCGCCAATTGTCCCAGATGTCACGTCACTTCTGTCATCAATACCAGCGACACATACACATTTTTCTGTAATTGACCTGAAGAATGCATTTTTTTTTTTTTAGCATCCCTGTACATACGGAAACGGCATTGCTGTTCGCATTCACATTTGAAGGCACCCAATTTACATGGAAAAGGTTATCTCAGGGGTACATTGACGCCCCAGTGGTCTACAGTATTGTACTGCAGGCCACTCTGAAATTCTGGCACCCCAGCCATGGTTCTGTCCTGCTGCAATACGTGGATGATCTCCTCGTATGCAGTCCATCAGAGGAGGCCTGCCGGGAGGATGGTAAATCACTTCCTCGTTGGTTACAGGAATGTGGGTACAAGGTTTCCCTTAAAAAAAAATGCAGTGGTGTCAAACGCAAGTTGAATATTTAGGGTTTGTTCTCAGACAGGGGGAACGGAGCATCAGTCAGAAGAGAGTCCAGTCTGTCACGGGCCTGGTCAACCCGAAAACTAAGAAGGACATGTTGTCATTCTTAGGCATGATAAACTATTGCAGACAGTGGATCCCTGACTGCTCCTACTACGATAACATCCTGAGACAAGCCACCCTGTTGGGTCAATCCAATATGATAACATGGTCTAATGAAATGTTAAATGCCTTTAAGGTTCTCAGAAATGCAATGATGTTAATAAGCCCCGCGCTTGGCCTCCCTGATTATGTACTTTCATTTCATCTGTTTGCAAGGGACAATTGTAAAACCATGGCCGGGGTACTGACGCAAGAACATGGGGGCCGGTTGTGCCCCGTAGTATTTTTTTATTTTTATTTTTCAAAGATTTTGCCAGTAACGGTACAAGGGATGCCGGCCTGTTTGTGTGCCCTGGCAGCATGTGCAATGGTCGTTAGTATGGCAAGCCAATACACATTAGGGTACGAAATGCACCTACACACAACCCATGATGTTTTATTTTTACTTAAGGGCATACATACACGGCACATGTCACAGCGCTTTAGTGGATATGAAGTCACACTGCTAAGCAACCCTGCACTGCACATAGCATACGGTTCAAGTGTCTCTGGTCCAGCACCAATCCTAAATGCTTTACTGGGTCTTAAGAATCCCTCAGATACCATCCCACTCGAACATGACTGTGCTCTCTCCATTGCGTCTGAAACGGCACCCCGCCTTGATCTCATGTCAACACCTGTTCCGGACGCAGATGTCGTCTTGTTGACGGCTCCTGTACCCGCGCCCAATGACAACACTTATTATGCAGGCTCTATGTGGGTAGACCTGTCACGATATACACTGACTCCAAATATGTTTATGGTGTGGTCCATGACCATGGACGATATGGGAAAGAGAGGGATTTGTGGCCGCAGATGGCAAGAAGATTTCCCATTCGACCCTGGTCACGGACCTCCTAGCAAGCGTTCTTATGCCCTTCAGATAGCGGTGTTACATTTTAGAGCACACACCAGAGCCTCAGATCCTATTGCAAAAGGGAATCATCTGGCTGACCAAGCAGCTAAACGAGCAGCACAACAGGACATAGCTAAACTAGTAATACCGGGTTTTGCAACCTCCCACAATGGATAGGGACCAATTATTTTGTACCTTACAAAAATATGCAACCACAGAAGAGCTAAAGAATTGGAAATTGGTACTCCCCATCATTCTGGCTGAAATCAGAATGGCGGTTAATAGGAACACAGGCTACTCCCCCTTCGAGATATTTATGGCAGACCCTTTCCATTACCATGGTCTACAGGTAGGCTAACAGTGGAGACAGGGGACTTAGAGCAGATAAGGGATGAATATGTTAGGCAGCTGATCTCAACCCTCGAGACAACCAGAGACGAAGTTATATTTAAGTCTCCCTTTCTTTCAGACAAACCTACCCACCATTTAATCCAGGAGACAAGGTGCTGGTAAAGCGGCTACAGAAAGGAAAAAGACCAGAGGATTTCGCCTATGGACCACGGTGGTAGCCGTAACCCGCACAGCTATACTGACAGAGGACAGCCCAGTCTGGATTCAACAAGGGACCCTCTCGAGTCAAGCGGATTCAACAAGGGACCCTCTCGAGTCAAGCGGATTCAACAAAGGACTCAACAAGGGGTACTAACGGGGGCAGCTAATAGCCTTGGCCTCCATCAGGAAGAGGACCCGGACCAAAGAATGTGAGGGCAGATAGCCCTGGTTTCCAACAAAGAGAAGATGACAACCAATGATCCTTTTCGAAGAGTATGGAGACGCATGTGGGGGAAGAAAAAGACTGAAATAATGTTTACCCCCCCCCCTTCGGAACATATATCACAACCCCTATTGTCCACACCCCCCCTACCAGAAAGAACCCCAACCCAAACCATCACTGTCTGGCCACTGTTGTTTTTTTTATTGTCCACCATTACTGCAGTATGATACTGTACAAGGCAACTGTATATATATGTGTAACCGATGAGTACTGGGGACATAATTGTGATTATTGGGGCGCAGTGGGGTGGGACACGGGCAATATGGGATATGGTACCTCTGATGCCGTAGTTAACAGATGGGGATATAAACCAGATAGCGCCGCACGACGACGCAGTTCCAAGGGACAAAGCCTATTAAATCGTATGACTTTGATTGGGAGAGGTGGGTGGCGGTGCTCAATAAGAAGCGGAGCTCAGTCAGTACAATTGACGCTGACTATACAACACCCTTCCCAGGCCGACACGGGTGTCTATGTAATGGGAATATACGCAACTGCCACAACCAAATTCCCTCGATATAAGTTCAAACTCCAAGATATGGCCATTTATAAGAAGGAAGAGAACCCATTCCTACCCAGGAAATATGGAGAGGTAGTGAGACCTCCTCCTCTCCTACCTAACACCAAATCAATAGCCAATCCCACCTATGAAGACAGCATAGTAATGGAAACAGGATTTTCAGATGTAAATGTTTGGCTAGAATGGGTAAAATTTAGTGCCCTAAACAATAACCGTACAAATTGTTATGTGTGTCAATATTGATGTTATAGGGGTACCAAGAGGGGTCCCTGATGAATTTAAAGCAAGGGATCAGGTAAAGGCAGGGTTTGAGTCATTCCTAGCACCTCTTGTTACTATTAATAAGAATGTAGATTGGATTAACTATTTATATTATAACCAGCAGAGATTTGTTAATTATACTCGCGAAGCTTTACAGGGCCTCGCTGACCAACTACAATCCACATCCATTATGACGTTCCAGAACCGGATGGCTCTGGACATGATATTGGCTGAAAAAGGAGGTGTATGCAAAATGATAGAGGGGACAGGTACATGCTGTACCTACATCCCTGATAATGTAGGCCAAATGGCCAAGGGTAACCCCACCACCATGATGTACAGTACACCTCTACAGAATATGTCCAACTCCGCCGAATAGCTAATAGGAAGTAAAATATACTGTAGGTTAGGAAGATAAATAGGCACTGGGAGACTGCCATGTGTTACCCGTTCCGTGGCAGGTACAGCCCCCCCTGGTTCTATATTGATCCACATGGGTATTGAGGGTCTCGCTCCCCAACCCATACTAACTTACAGTAGATAGATGAAACAAAGAAAGAATCAAATAGTATGATCATACTATGATTCTAAGAGGGGATTGAAGGAAAAGGAATCCTCAGACCACCATCTGCTAACCTATAAGAAGGACCCTATAAGTAGTTAAATAACACCCCAGGAATTATAATATTAATAGATAAATTAAGGTTTAAAATATAAGAAATAGTTTTAAGAATAATTGATAGTCAGCAGTATTATAGGACTAAGGTTCACTTCTCAAGATGTTTGCAAATGTCTTTAGGAATGGCAAGGATACTGATGTTTGCAAATGTTTTTCTCAAGTGATAAAGAAAAGTGCTGATGTTTTAAAAAAGTACTGATGTCTGAAGAAATGCTGATATTTCAAGAAATCACATGCCGAGGCCACGGGACTGTCTAGAAATGTGTCACCAGACCTGTATTGAAACTGGCCAATGAACTATGTTATGTTTTGAAATGTTAACCAATGAAATAAAGAGCCAGCGCCTTGACACAGGTATAAATAAGTGTCAAAGGGCCGTTGGAAGGCAGAGAGAGGGATGCCAGACTAAAATATGCCTCGTGTGTTTTGATTTCTCTCTCTCTCCCTGCGCAGAAGGAGAGTTAACTCAAGGTGTGCCTAAGACAGGGTCTTAGGGGTTAAGGACGGACAATTGGAGACCATTATTCTCTTCAATGCAGTTAAGAGAGAGTGTGCACAGTGCATCCAGAGTAAAAACAGAATCTTTTATCTGTTTCAGGTGAACTCATAAAATAAATGTGTTGTACCAGAACAAGCTCCGTCTCTTATTCTAAAGAGTGCAACATAATCCTCACTTTAGATCACAGTGATAAAAATTAAGGACATTTCTACTAATATAGCATTTTGTACGCGGGGAATATTGGTTCTTTCGGCATTCTAAGGCTGGGGTCAGACCAGCGCACTTTTAATGTGCGTTCTGGTGCACATAATTACGGCCGCACTAGCAGCAGATGACGGGCAATGACGGACACTATACGATGTACGGCCGCACAAAAGTCCGGCCGTGCAACACAAGTGGAATTTGAACGCATTTTTCTGAGAACGCTGAACCGCTAGTACTGACGTACTGAGTGCGCAGCTGCGGCATAGCGGCGTGTTTGCGTGATTAGGAGATGTCAGACGCTGCTAATGTCCAGCCTACATAACGTCCAGACGCAAAAAGAGTTTTATTGACGATCCGTACAAAATCACGCCCGAAAATGCGCGTCGTCTGACCGTTTATGCGCATTCCGTGAAAAAATACGTCAATGCGTTCGGACGCACTTTTTCACGTTCGTGGGGAAAAATACTTTTGTCTGACCCTAGCCTAAACAGGAGAGTCTTCTCACTTTTTGGCACGAACCCAAGTGTATTTATTCTGAGGTGCACTGGTTTTAAGTATAATGATCAGATTTCTGGGATAATGTTCAAAAAACGGAACATTCAGCAGTAAAATTGTATCGGTTTCCATGGTGATTGTTCCGCCTCGATTTGTGGCACTGGAGCTGGCTGGAGGGCTGCCCTGTGGCTATCCCTGCTCCGCAAGTCTCACAGAAAAAATAAAAGTACATCTACATGGAAGCTAACTAAGGTACAAAGTGTTATTTGAACAGTTTCCCCTCGACACTATGAGGGACTCACCTCTTTAAATACTGTAGGGAGAGCTCGCAAGCGGAAGGCTTTGACGGCTCTTCTTCCTCCTCCTCCTCTAGAGCGCTCTCTCTTTTGAACCTCTTTTCTTCCTTCTTCTGTTCTTTTTTCAGTTTCCTCTCTAGAACCCTGCGTTCCTCTGGAGTGAGGTCCTCTACATCCTTCATTCCAGTGCTTTCCGCCTGCAAGTCAATGGCAAAAGCATTTCGATAAACAGGTAAAATTAATTTACAACCTCTCTACTTCCACAAGAGACAATCCAACTTTTCCCAAGACAACCAAACATAGCGAAAGACCCAAACATATATGTGTATTGAGAATGTTGGGGGAGATAGAATATCTATAAAGATCTAAAAACCCTTTATACTATGGTGGAGAAAACAAGACGCTCCAGTGTATTATACACTGCCTGGCCAAGAGAAAAACCATTCACACGTGGTAATATTTGGTTATTGCGTCTTTTGCAGGGATTGCAGCACACATTTGCCGTAGTAGTCTTGGGCCACGATGGATTCCATGAGCACCATTTTACACCGAATCAGTTGTATCTATATGGAGTGCTAAACATTATTCTGTCCTTGTGAGTTGTGACAGCCCTTCAGAGTGAAGGATGTCCTCCATCCTGGAGGCTGGCTGTCAGTCAGCTCCTGCTGGTCAGCCTTCTGGGGTTTGAACAATTCCTGTTGCACACACTCGGATCATCAAGGGAAACGCCTGCCGTTTCTTTCAGCACATGCTTTCTGGCCGGCAGAGAAATGAGTGAGTCTGCGGGACCAGAGAGTCAGTCTGGTGTCAATAATTAAGCCCTTGGCCCACCACCTCCAGAGTGCACATCTTAGTCTAGGCAGAAAGACTAGGAAAGGCGTCTAAGAAAGGAACCTTCAGATATGGGCAATGTTAATTTTTACAGGAAATTTTAATTAATTTTTATAGTCACAGTCTTCTGACTAAAATACCATTTAATTTTAGTTGTATGAATTATTTTAGTCAAATAAATGGCACAAGATTTTAGTCTACTAAATCTAGAGTCAACTAAACTCTAATGGATCTAACCAAGGCTAGGGTCAGACGAGCACATTTTGTACGGACTGTGCGTCCGTGCAGTACGGACGTACTTTCTGACTTACGAAAAGGTAGTGGCCACACAGTCAATTTTTTTCACGGACGTATTTTTTGACAGATGAAGCAGGGAAAATAAATTAAAAGGAAAAAACATTTTGTCCGTCGAAAATGCTGGATGTATAAATGCAGTCCGTCTGACCATGTTCCATCACTCACACACAAAGCTATTGCGTTGTGCACGTCCATTCTAGCGGTTTTACGTTCTTGCCTAACTTGCGTCCGTTTGCTGCGTCCGTTGTGCATCCGCACTTCTGTGCGGACGTACTTCGTGTGGGGGTCTCTATAAATCCTAATTGTATGCTACCACGGACGTTATAATGGGCGGCAACACAGACGTGATCGGTGCGTTCGTCTGACCCGAGTCTAAAGTGTATTTTGCATTATTTAAGTATTTCTCTCGAATTTCCGCACTCATTATATACTCCTGGAGTAAACCTGTTTAATGTGGATAAGTGCAAGATAATGCACCTGGGGCGTAAAAACCCAAGGGCTGAATATAGAATATTTGATACAGTCCTAACCTCAACATCTGAGGGTTGGGATTTAGGGGTTATTATTTCAGAGGATCTAAAGGTAAGTAGTCAATGTAATAGAGCAGCAGGAAATGCTGGCAGAATGCTTGGTTGTGTAGGGAGAGGTATTAGCAGTAGGAAAAGGGAAGTGCTCATGCCACTGTACAGAGCACTGGTGAGACCTCACTTGGAGTACTGTGTGCAGTACTGGAGACCGTATCTCCAGAAGGATATAGACATCTTAGAGAGAGTTCAGAAAGTTGCCAGGAAAGGCTTAATGATCTTAACATGTACAGCTTGGAAAAAAGACGAGACAGAGGAGATATGATAGAAACATTTAAATACGTAAAGGGAATCCACAAGGTAGAGGAAGGGAGTATATTTAAACGGAAACAAAGTAGCAAAACAAGAGGACATAGTCTTAGATTAGAGGGGCAAAGGTTTAAAAGTAACATCAGGAAGCATTATTTTACGGAGAGGGTGGTGGATACATGGAGCAGCCTTCCAGTTGAAGTGGTAGAGGCCAAAACAGTAATTGAATTTCAGCAAGCATGGGATAGGCATAAGGCTATCCTAAACAAAAGATAAATCCAGGTAAAGTATCCATGTAATTGGGCAGACTAGATGGGCCGAAAGGTTCTTATCTGCCGATATATTTCTATGTTACTATGTTTCTATCTGATTATAGAAAATTCAACATTACTCTCTTACTTGAGGTTAGTTCGGATTGTCTCTCTTCCCAAATAGTTCATCCCTAACATTTTAGTCTAGTTTTTATTAGTTAGCTAAAACGTCAACTAACGCCGAATAGAGCGCTGACCAGCCGCCGGAAAAATGCCGACGAGCGGGTTAAGAAAATAAAAACACTGTACATGAAAATGCCTGGACATAATATATATAAGGTCTTATGAATAATAAAAAGGTCTGTTACAAGAAAAAAAACAACGCCATAATCGGGAACAAAAATTGACTTTTTGCTGCAAGTGAAAAGAATAAACGGCTGAATAAATAATTAATAAAAAAGGGGATTTTTTTTTTTTTACATTGAAACCTATGGGATTTGCCTGTTTAAACCTGTTGAATGAAACCACCGTAAATCAGGGCATTTCACTGACATTTTGGTACTGTTCGGTGTTCTCTGAATAGATTAACCATTACTTCTCTATGGGGATTTCACGGCTGTCGAAGGTCCCCATATTTTGCTGGCGATTCGAAAATATTTGGTGAACTGTCTGCTTTTTGAATAGCCGAATGGCCACGAAATTGCACTGTATGGGGATATTCACCGTTCGGTGCAATTTCTGAGCCAATTCGGCTCTCTTTAAATAACCCTGTCAGTTTTTATTTATAGTCTAGTCAACCAAAAATTTTTTGTGACTAAAACTAAAGAGGTTATTCACTAACCTCCGAATTGGCCCCAGACGGTGAATTTCACCATTCGGTGTAATTTCAGGCCAATTCGTCTTTTCACTAAGCTGTCAATGCACCAAATAAAGGCGAATTGGCAGCAAAATACAGGGCATTTTGCCGGCACCGAAATTGCCGCATAGAAGACTAACATGTCCTCTATTCACACCACGCCGAATTGCACCGAACACCTTTTTGTATTTTATTTTTATTTTTTTTAGACAGGTTTGGTTTTCTTAATTTAGACTTTTTCATTTTGTAACAGACCTATTTATTCTTTTTTTAAAGGGCTTTTTTATTATTTAGATACATTTTATCATTTTATTATTTTTTTTGCAGTTCGGCGGAATTCTTCAATGCCAATTTGGCGGTTTTCACCAGTCTTCGGGAACTGCTTCGGCGACTCACATTTTGGCAAAATACGGCGACCATTTGTTAAATAGAGAATTCAATGTATTTTCAGCAAAACCGAATTGGCGAAATGCGGCGAAACCCAAAGCACCAAATTTGTGAATAAACCGTTAAGTTTTTGATAGAAAATTAACATCGGTGCGAGGTAATGTGACCTCAGCCAAAATATATCGATTTTTTTTTATAACATGAAAAAGAACAAATAAACTGATGAACTATTACACTAACAACGTGTTGGTGGAAAATCATGTACACAAGTGCTTGTTTGAAAAGCAAAAAAGTCCAACATTACTTGATATCTGTAATCATGTTGGCAAGCGCCAGCTGTTACAGTATTTACAAGAAACACATCAGGGTTTTTTCTTTTTAACCGCAAATGCTCTTAACAATGTTTAGTGTCAATTTTGTCAATCAGTGCACCGTGTGCCAAAGAATACACAACGAGAAAAAGCTGCTCGTGTTTCACTCTTGCAAAGCAGGGGATTTTGTACAACAATCAACAAGCTTTGCGTGGCAGCGAAGGGGCACCAGAAACCGGAAGGCACGACTATAGAACGTGCAGGCAATAACAAAGGATCAAGTTTCACTACAGGACCGTGAATACTGTTATAAGCAAAGCGTAGAGGGCCTCAAAGCCAAGTATCCGTCAGATCTGATGCGTCTCATATCAATGCGAAAACAAACAGCAAAAACAAAAGAAAAAACAAATGTGCAGACCGTACAACAATTAGACATTCACACCACTGATACCTGCTCACAAACACCAGCAGTAGACTACCCACCATGGATCCTCCGGCATTCGGTGCCCACAGGGAAGTCACAGCAAACCATGATGGAACATGCGATCCATGACCTCCTCCAGACAGGTTTAATAGTGCAAAACGAGTCACATTTCGGGTCTGAGCCTTTCTCGAGCTTACGGCTATCAGATTGTGACGGCCTCCTGCTATCCGCTTGTCTGGCTCTCCAGTCAATCACTCACTAACATCGGCCCGGCCTTCGAATCGCTCCGGATTCGATGCCTCGGGCAACCATCCGGGGCTCTATTACACTGCTTGTGCAAAAATGTATGCGTGCGCACAAACGCATTAACGCAAAACTCTTGGCGCTGAAAGTCGTATTACGATGTCTACTGTGTATGTTTATCCTTTGACAGTTGATGTGGCAGCCCTACGAGGCTGCATGTATATTGGTCATACTGTGACCTTGTTACCATTTTTCAAAAATAAAGAATTTGGGGGGAAAAAAAAAGATATCAGGTTTATGTGTGTGAATATATAAACTATGAAGGATACTAAAGAAGGCACTGAGGTGTGAGAACACTGAGAGGTGAAAAAGAGACACCAAAGGCCTTTGCTGTTCGATAAAGTATATGTCACAGTACCCAAGACAGGAGATTATCTGAATATTAAACATGGGACAGATTGAATATGGCCTTTGTTTTTCAAATGAAAGCCTCAGGACTGGATGTTGGAGAAAATAAGTGGTCTGATCTTAGCAGGAAACGGATCATGGTAAGCCTGAGGAGCACCAATGAGGGGTCTTGCAATTCAAGACCTAACAAAGGAGTCAGCAACCTTGGCCCTCCAGATGTTTAGGATCTACATCTCTCACGATGCTCAGCCACTCGTTAGATTGGATGAGCCTCATGGGAAATGTAGCCCCTAAACATCTGGGTGCCCAAGGTTGCCGACACCTAACCTGATGGGAAAACGTCAAGGTTGAAGAGGGGAAAACAAATTAAGCATTGGACAGGCTGAACTTGAAGAATTAAGCAGCCATCTACGTAGAGATCCTTTGAGGCAATTCACAACAATAGACTATTGTGATCTTTTTATTATTACTATTTTTGCACACTATACCATTATTAGTACTTTGATGTATTTATAGTACTTTTACTCCTTTTGTGTTTCCTTCCAAAATTCTCGATTGTGTCCGACAGCCTGAGTCAGGGATGAAAATTGAGCAGGATAAGTGTAAATTCCTATTTTACGATGAATGTAAGTTACTATTTTACACTTCCACACTGGTACCATTAACATGTTTATCCATCTAAATAGACACGATTTGCAGAAAGATGAAAAATGCAGAACTTGAAAGAATGTGTATGGGTTTAAAATGCACAGATGTCACATTTAAATGATCAGAGGATTACCCGGCCCTCCATTGTATTTTACTGCACCTCGTACACTGATGGCAACATGGGGTCTACTCCCAGTAAAATGCAATTCTTTGGATCACTGAGGATTAAAGGGAAAACTGGATAGAATTCCTGATCTGCACACATTATGCAGTTATTTGTTAGTGTGCCTATCTATATGTTTGTACATACATATACACACAACATAGCTAAAATGGTTGATATATTGGCAGGGTAAAAATATCTCCCAGAGGTATGAGACTAGGACAAGGGTTAATGGGCCAATGAGGCGACTCGTATGACTGTCAATTCCCCAAAAAACGGTCAAAAAAGTATGGAAAATAAGTGTGTCAGCACCTGGGTATTAATGATACGCTGGGTGTTGTCACCTTGTCAGCATGGTGATGTCAGACGTAGAGGTTCAACATAGGAAGTAGGACGAGCTGTAGTTCTGCTGACGCCATCTGATATTTTCGGCCATGGACTTCATTAATTTAAGCTACAGAAATCCAATATTTTCAGCTGCGGACATCTGAGAATTTGGCTGATATTTTTGGCCATTTTCTATCGGATAGTTTTTACCATCGGCCAAATGCTGATAAGTTTCAGTCCCCGAAAATTTGGTGCACCCCTAGAAATTAGCATATCAAATCTCATTTGCATACCTTTCTAAATATTAGTGTTCGCTCTGGAAAAAAATTAATTCTCAGCGGGATCTCACTCCCGTCTCTCTGTATTACCTGAAGAAGCTACAAGGAATCGTCCCCTCCCTCACTGTAACAAAGAAGCTCATCAAACTTTACTCCTGTATTACAACAGCAAGGGAGAGGGCAGAATACAAGGAGAGCTCTGGGGTCACTCATTGCTGTACAGGGATAAGATTCTGGAGGTTATAATTGCTAAAAATCCATGTACAGTAAAAGTATTAATGTAATTGCCATAAACAGGCATTGGGACATACGGATATTATTTTTATATTCAATTGGTATTTTTTTGAAACTGCGTGGCTAATAATCCCCTTTTTTAGATAAGCAGGAAATCTGACCATATTATTAACTATTTTTATTGAATTTACTGTACTTCACATCAAGGCTCTGCTTGAAACTGTACAATATAAAAGATGCCATCTAGCTTTCAGAACTTTTCGGCCCATCAAAATTTCTGTAAAGGCCAAATAAATACAGAAAAAAAATAAGAAATGGACAAATTTACATTATAGAAATATTGGCAAAATTTCTGAAGAACATTCTTTATGTAAAATTATATTTCATTCTTCATCTAAGTGTGAACAACACATCCCTTATTTCTAAAAAAAATAAAATCTTTTTTCAACAATAAATGCTTGGAAATAAAAGGGTTACAGAAAGCAGTTAATGACAGCAATAGTGAGTTAACTGACCCTTACGCAAACACAGCTGTGTTTTGATCGGCTTCTTGGCATTCTCAGCCAATTAAAATCCAGCTTGGATACACATGTTGGTTGATGGCCAGAAAATGGCCGCTTCCAGTCTGCATATAAATGTAGACCTTCCAGGAGGTATAAAACAGACATTTTAGCAACCCAGAACATAATCATCTATCATTTTAAGTTGTATTGAATTACTAGTGAATCTTTAGATCCAGAATCTATATTTACACTTATAAATTGAGATTTTAATCATCGAATGTGTGAGGTTCATTTGCCGTTGTAAAGTCCCTTGTGGCTTAGTTTGTCCCACAGGAACAGAAATTATATGACTCAGATCTGGATCCAGAAAACGATGAACCATCTGTCACTGATGAACTGTGCGTACTGCACATTTTAATGCTTTTTACTCACTATATAACCGGGTCGGTCAATGAATTTATTTTTTGGGTGTGTTCCCAGATTGCGGAAACAGGAAACCTTTTTTAGTAACCCTGACCTTTTATTTTCTTTTAATTGGTATGAAATGTACAAGGAGGAGATTTTATTAGTCACCCAAGAGTTGAGGGGGGAAAACATTAAAAACATGGAAAAAAAAAAAAATAACCTTTAACATTTTACAACTATTTATTTAAATTAAAGGGGTGATTTGAACTCTGGATTTCACATTTATGGTGAGCGAGCGCAGAGGTCATGTGAGTAAATTCCCAGAAATCCTGTTCTTCCGCCTTGAACAAAATAAAAATTCTGCAAAGATGTGAAAATTCAAGAGATTTCTTAGGTTTCGATCACGGCCCTCGGGTACACGAGGTGAAGAAACACAAACCAAAAAATGATGCAGGATTACTTCCTTCCATCATAGATTAAAAATTATGAAGAAGGAAATACTATGGAAAGAAAAATAAATACTGTGGTCTTTTCTGTTGTGTTTTTTTTTTTATAAAAGGCAAAAAATTTAGGAACCACAAGGGAATTTTTTAGCCCACCCTGTTTTTCGCACCCTTTGGGTTGACCAGAGGACTTACGGCAACCCCCGGCAATCCAAATGTTTTGGAATACATGTTTTCTGCCTTCATGCTGCGGTGTCGTCATGGAACACATCGTCTCAAATCATTTGAGGAGCTGAGAGTCATCATCACTGGCTTAAGTGTAAAACCTTCTCTCACCACCTGCCCAACCACGCTGCAGTCACCTTTGCCATTCTTCTGACTGGCATGAATTTCATTGCAGGAAGCAACTTGGCGCTGGCCAGCTGATAACGGTCTTGCGCGTGACTAGTTGGAGGGCTTCCAACGCCAGTTAATTGGAGGAAATGAAGAAGGACTAGTCCTACAAGGCTTATCAACTGTTGGCAGAATTTATCGAAGAAGCAGCAATGTTTTGGTCCGAGTCTAAGGACCTTTCTCAAGTGGCTTGCGAAAGGTCCTACGACTAGGACCAAAACATGACTGCTCCTCTGATAAACAACGTTAAGCCTTGTGAGGCTGGTCCTTCTTTTTATCCTATCCATATTAAGGTTTGTTGGAAGCTTGGCTGGTTCAGTAGATTTATTTGGTTCACATGTGCCCTTCTATGTTATCGAGCAGTGCCAGCTGATTAAGAGCCTCCAAGCCGGAGGGGAGACGTCCGCTTTGAAGGTCTGTCACAGCAGCCAGGGACAGTGGGGAGCCACTCATGGCCATTTAAATGGACATTCTGGTGATAGGGTCCTTTTAAAAGGAAGATCAATTCCAGGCTTGAGTGAAAGAATAATTTACATTTTGAGAATCTAAAAACACAAAATAGGGCGAGTGGAAAACAATATGGCCGACTAGAACATCCGCACCATTGGCTCTTTTGGCAGTCAGTAGCTTAACAGCAATGATCAAAGAACCATACGCAGGGCAGCCCTTCTGTTCTCTTCTATTTCAATATGGCAGGTTATTTTAATCCTAAACTCTCACAGATTTATGTGCTTTAACCCCTGTAGACGGTGTGGCCAATCAATGCAGGAGGTCACATACGGTTGACTATTGTGTTGATTGGCCATGTGCTGGTTAATGCATGAATTAAATGTTTTACCTCTTTGCTTGGGTGGTTAAAAAAATATGCTCTATTGAATTATTATTTTTTTGAGAAAGGATTTTACCAGGAAGGAAACATTGAGATTTCTCTCGTTTTCAAGTATGTCCTGGGTGGCGAGTATGTACCGTTAGGTGTCTTGCCCAAGAACACTTACTGGAGAGGTGCTCCTGCCGGGATTCGAACCTGTGTCTCCATGGTTTAGAGCAGTGATGTTTACCTCTACTCCACCCAGCCATGGATTGGCATTTTTGTGGCTAAAATGTTCTTTTTAGTCTTAGAGATCGAATTTCATTAAACATAGTCAAGGACTGCCGTCACCTGACATTGCTCTTAACCACTAGTTTCCAAGATACAAACTAAAGGGGTTTCCTCTATGATCGGAGAAATGTGTATCACATGCTGAGGGCTCTATTAACTTCTTTTCGCAAACGTTAACGCGTGCGCAAAAACGCATTAACGCGAGGGGGAAAACCCTTTGCGCAGAACGTCGTATTGCAATGTCCGCGCAAAAAATGAGCGTTAACGTCTAACGCGGGTGAACCTGCGCGAACCCTTTGCGAGCGTAATGTACGTTGCACGTCCTATACTTAACATTGTGAGCGCAAACGCGTTTGTGCGCTGGTACGCGGATGGTATTACAATCTATGCGCAAAGTTTAACGGACAGCGTTTGCGCATATAATTTTAACGTCTTTGAAAAGCTGGTGGTAACGGCAAATCTGAACGTCCTGGCCGAACCCGAATACACCAGCCCGAAAAAAAAAATACAGCAAAGTATAGTTACACATTCTACACATACCCAAACAATAAAATTGAGAAGTTGTGCGTGTTTTTTATTATTGCTGCAGCATATATACTCAGATTGATTTTGACAGGCGCAAAAACTGAACGGGAGACAATTGTGGTTCTTAATTCGGATTGGCTGAATCGCGTGAAAAAACAGTCCGCCATCTGATTTCTGTGCGCAGCGTTAATGCGCGTGCATTTTGCACGCGTTATTTTTTGACGGATGAACAAATGCGCTCGGATTGTAATACCAGTGTTAATTTACGCGCGTTAACGTTTAATGCTGCGCGCAAAAAAATAGCGCTACGAGTGCGCTTTTGCGCGAAGAAGTTAATAGAGCCTTGAGCGTATACATAAAATAATCCAAATAAAGTATTACAAAAATACATTAAAACATCCATGACTGGGTTACTTATTTTCTGCATGTGGAATGCATGAAATGTTATGCACTGCAAATTTGCTGAGTGTTATTTCCAAAGGCCAGAAGTCCAAGTGGTTTTGGGCATCCTGCCAACAGCTTCGGAAAATGAGGGCCACGTGATTTATCCACAACATGTGTTTTGGAATGCACTCCTACCTTCGAATAAGTAACATCTTTCCTCCATGCCTCATCCTACAGGAATTTGCTCCTTGAGAATGGTCGCATGTGGTAAAAGAGATCAAAACTGATAAGGTGATATTAGAGGTTTCATTAATTTGCCGGTGGTCACCTTTGAATGAATCATCAACTTACATAGTTATATAGGCTAAAAAAAGACATGCGTCTATCAGGTTCAGCCTTTCACACATCACCTACTGCTGTTGATCCAAAAGAAGGAAACTTCAATGCCTTCATAAGTTCCTACAATCGACTGATCACCAAGACGTACAGTCAAGAGGTATCAGTGAGTATCTTCTTCCTCTTTGTATGGAGTGACAGAAATGAACTTTCTATATTCTTTGATAAATATGTCATTGATGAATACAAACAACTGCGTGATGTAAAGCCACTTTTTGTTGATGTCAAATGCTAAATGAATGAGATGACATTGATAGAATGAATGAATGAAAGCAGGCTGAAAAAGGTCCATGATAACTTGAATTTAATAGATTGTTTGAATAGCAATAGTGCTCTACTCATCAATAGGTGGCGGGATAAGTGAATCCAGTAATACCAATAAATTCGAATGAAAAATGTCCATGTTGTTCAAATGTCTAACACCATCATGTGTTTTTTTGAGAAAGGATTTTACCAGGAAGGATACATTGAGATTTCTCTCGGTTTCAAGTATGTCATGGGTGGCGAGTATGTACCGTTAAGTGTCTTGCCCAAGGACACTTACTGGAGAGGTGCTCTTGCCGGGATTCGAACCTGTGTCTCCACGGTTATAGAGCAGTGATCTTACCTCTACTCCATCCAGCCGGTACAAGTTTTCTATTGTTTCATAACATGATTAACGATATTGAAGTCTCAATAACTCTATTAACAGTTCCTTGTTGTTGACCTCACGGCCTAATTATATAAAAGAGGTGAGATGATATGTAATATGGACAATTGTGTCATACTTTGCAAGTCATGTGAGAAGGTGGCTCCACGGTAAGTTGAACTGGTCATCTGGCTGCTCTCAGATGGGTTGGTTTTATGGTCCATGAAAAAAATGCTTTCAATCCACTGTGCTTGATAAGACAAGTGGAAAAGTCAAGAATTATTCAACAGGTATTATGCACGTTTATGAAAAATGTTTGAAACAAAAGTACGCAGTAGACAATTTCCAAGGACAACCGAGTCTATTAAATACTGTTTAGTTTGCCTTACTTTCAAATGGCAATTACCAAAACACAGCTATTGGTCCCTGCGTTAGAATAAGGGTGACGGCTACTTTCCCCAAATGTTTTTTTATTGCCCACTTTATTATACATACGGGGTTATTCAAAGAGAATCGAAAAAGTCACTGCACGTTCGGTGACTTTTCGTTCTCTTCAATTCGGTGCGATTTGGCGGATCCCATATCGGAGACCCTGCGGTGTATTCAGCAAGCACCACAGGGCCGTCGTAGTGCAGGGAAAAGCCGCCGCAAACCCAGCAAACATTTACCGCAAAACCCGGCGAACGCACACCGAAATCCGCGAAAACATCTGGATTAACCCCACCGAACACGCCGGAGAAACCCGAGCAGCTGCCGATCACAGCGCAGAGCAGCCGCCAGAAAAAGCCGACACCGCAGACGAATGGAGTGAACAAAAAACAAAAAAGAAACCGCTTGAATGTTTGAAAAGTGAAATGCTGTTTGCAAAGAAACTACAGAACGAAAATGTCTGAAATTTACATATAAGATCCAATGAATGATAATAAAAAGGGCTGTTACAGAAAAAAGAAAAAAGGTTTTTTTTTTTTAAAAAACGGAGAAAACAAAAAGCACAAAAATCTTGAAAAATGCCTAAAATATCCTAAAAAAATCTAAAAATAAAAGAAACTTTTTACTGCAGAATGTTATAACAAACGGATTATTAGATATTTGATTAAAACGGGAATTATTTTTAACATTGAAGCCTATGGGATTCGCCTGACTAAACCTGCCGAATGAAACCACCGAACAGCAGGGAAATTCGGCAACGTTTCACTGCTGGTTTTTGTTCTCTGAATAGCCGTAGCATTGCTTCTCTATGGGGATTCACTGCCCTCGAACAGGCAACGAACAGCCACCGTATGTGTAGGCAATTCGCCAACATTTGGCGAACTGTCTGCTCTCTGAATAGCCGAATGGTCAGGAAAGGTAACCATAAACTTTCGCCAGCAATTCGAAGCTCTTTGAATAACCCCGATAGTGTACATATGGACAGTGGACAACACTGTCCAAAAGCATAGTGGAAGTTGTCACTTATGTTGGAAGGTACCTAAAGCTACGTCTTTTCAAAGGAGGAGTTCTAATACCACTTTCAATGTACTAACAAATTCCCTGGCAGGAAAAGCTTCATGAAAGGAATCCCATTGTGTGAAACACAAATTAAACAACGCCAAATGAATAGTTACATGCTAGAGCGCTGACGGGATATTCACAGGAAAATGTCATACTTCTAGTTAATAATAATGAGACATCTTCCAGGAACGACAACTCCCTGTGCACAACCTCGGTGAACTTCCATAGGCAAGCTGTGGTTGTGTAGGCAAAGAATTTTGTTACAAAGATCAAAGCTGGAAAAAAGAATAAAATGTCTGTATATACAGTCAGGTCCAGAAATATTGGGACATCGACACAATTCTAACATCTTTGGCTCTATACACCACCACAATGCAGTTGGACTGCAGACGGTCAGCTTTAATTTGAGGGTATGTACATCCAACTCAGGTGAACGGTGTAGGACTCACAGCAGTTTGCAGCTGTGCCTCCCACTTGTTAAGGGACCAAAGGTAATGGGACAGAATAATAATCATAAATCAAACTTTCCCTTCTTAATACTTGGTTGCAAATCCTTTGCAGTCAATCACAGTCTGAAGTCTGGAACGCATAGACATCACCAGACGCTGGGTTTCATCCCTGGTGATGCTCTGCCAGGCCTCTACTGGAACGGTCTTCAGTTCCTGCTTGTTCTTGGGGCATTTTCCCTTCAGTTTTGTCTTCAGCAAGTGAAATGCATGCTCAATGGGATCCAGGTCAGGTGATTGACTTGGCCATTGCATAATATTCCACTTCTGTCCCTTCAAAAACTCTTTGGTTGCTTATGCAATATGCTTTGGGTCATTGTCCATCTGCACTGTGAAGCGCCGTCCAATGGGTTCTGCAGCATTTGGCTGAATGTGAGCAGATAATATTGCCCGAAACACTTCAGAATTCATCCTGCTGCTTTTGTCAGCAGTCACATCATCAATAAATACAAGAGAACCACTTCCATTGGCAGCCATACATACCCACGCCATGACACTACCACCACCATGCTTCACTGATGAGGTGGTAGGCTTTGGATCATGAGCAGTTCCTTTCCTTCTCCATACTCTTCCCATCACTCTGGTACAAGTTGATCTTGGTCTCATCTGTCCATAGGATCTTGTTCCAGAACTGTGAAGGCTTTCTTAGGTGTTGTTTGGCAAACTCTAATCTGGCCTTCCTGTTTTTGAGGCTCACCAATGGTTTACATCTTGTGGTGAACACTCTGTATTCACTCTGGTGAAGTCTTCTCTTGATTGTTGACTTTGACACACATACACCTACCTCCTGGAGAGTGTTCTTGATCTGGCCAACTGTTGTGAAGGGTGTTTTCTTCACCAGGGAAAGAATTCTTCGGTCATCCACCACAGTTGTTTTCCGTGGTCTCCCGGGTCTTTTGGTGTTGCTGAGCTCACCGGTGCGTTCCTTCTTTTTGAGAATGTTCCAAACAGTTGTTTTGGCCGCGCCTAATGTTATTGCTATCTCTCTGATGCGTTTGTTTAGTTTCTTCAGCCTAATGATGGCTTGCTTCACTGATAGCGACAGCTCTTTGGATCTCATCTTGAGAGTTGACAGCAACAGATTCCAAATGCAAATAGCACACTTGAAATGAACTCTGGGCCTTTTATCTGCGCATTGTAATTGGGGTAATGAGGGAATATCACACACCTGGCCATGGAACAGCTGAGGAGCCAATTGTCCCATTACCTTTGGTCCCTTAACAAGTGGGAGGCACATCTGAAAACTGCTGTAAGTCCTACACCGTTCACCTGAGTTGGACGTACATACCCTCAAATTAAAGCTCACAGTCTGCAGTTAAAGCACATTGTGTTTGTTTCATTCCAACTCCATTGTGGTGGTATATAGAGCCAAAGATGTTAGAATTGTGTCGATGTCCCAATATTTCTGGACCTGACTGTATCTGATAAAAAGAATAACATATCTCTATGTTTAAACACATTTAGGCTTCACACATGCATGATTGCTATGGATCTACTCTGCAGTTCATCGTGGCGTCCATTGGAATTTTCAGTGAAGTTCAGGTTAACGGTGAAGAGCAGTAAAGCGACTTTGGCTCAGAAATTTTTGAATTGACCACTTAAAATATTACAACAGATTATTTAACCATGCTTAGGCCGGGGTCAGACGAGCGCACTAGGTGCACCCGTACTGACGTGCCTCCCGGCGTCTGTCGCAGCGTTGTGACGCTTCAACGGGGCCGGGCACACGCTGTAGCGCACGCACGAATCGCATGTGCTACAAGCGGACGTGCAGAAAGCCTCCCTGTCGAAACACTAGATGTGCGTTGGATGAGGGCTGCATTTGCGATCCTCCATTGGGGGAATCGAGCCTTGCAGCGCTGAGCGCACTAACTGTGCTCAGTGAGGTGGCCAGATGGGCGTCAGAGTGGAAGGAATTTGAATGGTGACCTGAGTGCTGTCCTCTCCCTACAGATGTCCCAGAAGGCTGATTCAGACACCCCCCCTCCATGCCGGGACAGAAGAAATAGGGACATTTTCCCCTCCCACAGAGCTGCCAATCAGCTTTTGCTAAACAGCCTTCTGTGATTTAGGTCAGGAATGTACATCTCCGAAAGGGGGGTGTGTTAATAGAGTATCCCTTTAAGCATTATGCTTATGTTTGGCTAATTGTGGGCTAATTTCAAATTGTCTAATTATAGGAAAGCATGACCCACCTACTGCTGATGAGCTTAACTGTTACATCCTCAGCCCCTGCTGTGTTGCCCGAGGGGTCTGGGCATAGTTTGGTGCCACTGGCTGGTCGTTTGCCAGCACCTTGTAATGGCCAAGCGGCCTCTGAGGGGGCGGGGCCTGGCATGATCACGAGGAGCCGCAGGGTTTAAAGCAGGGCAAGAGGAGTTGCCTCGTCGGCCTGACGTGGAGTTCTGTTCCCGCATCGCTAAGCTTATTTCTCATTGCCGATTTAGTTGCCGACCCATTTCTGTCTACGATTCCCGCTCCTGATTTTGACCTGGCTTGTTTCTGACCATTCTGTTGCTTCCACCATAAGCAATCGCTAGTATTGGGCATTGGTGGATTAACCCTATGTTTGCTTTTGGGGCTTTCACTCGCTATCTGGGATTATTCTCATCTCGCTCTGGGGTATCATTTGAGGCCTTGTCTGGTTACTATTTAAGACCCAAGGTGTATGTTTCATTGCTAAGAGCATACAGTTGTGTTCAAAATTATTCAACCCCCAATGCTGTAAAGGGTTTTAGGGAATTTAGTGTACATTTGTAATTGTATTCAGAATGAAATCCTACAAGGACTTTTTAAAGAACCATATGCAACTAAAATGACATCAATTGGTTTTGTAATACAGTAGTAAATGTTTCTTTTGTGAATTCTTCATTGACACAATTATTCAACCCCTTAAAGACTACCACTCTGAAGAACAGAGGTTCATTCAAGTGTTTTCAATCAGGTATTGAAAACACCTGTGGATGTCACGGAGCAGCAATAAAGCATAATAAGCACCAATTAGGCAGCTTTAAAATGACTGTGATACTCAGCTCCTTCTAGACATTTACTGGTGTAGTTACAAACATGGTGAAGTCAAGAGAATGGTCCAGGAAGACAAGAGAAGAGGTGATTACTCTTCACAGGACGGGCAATGGCTATAAGAAGATTGCAAAGATGTTAAACATACCAAGAGAGACCATAGGAAGCATCATTCGCAAATTCAAGGCAAAGGGCACTGTTGAAACGCTACCTGGTCGTGGCAGAAAGAAGATGCTGACTTCAACTGCTGTGCGCTACCTGAAGCGTAGAGTGAAGAAAAGTCCCCGTGTGACTGCTGAGGAACTGAGAAAAGATTTGTCAGATGTGGGTACTGAAGTTTCAGCTCAGACAATACGGCGCACACTGCGTAATGAAGGCCTCCATGCCAGAACTCCCAGGCGCACCCCTTGCTGTCTCCAAAGAATAAGAAGAGTCGACTGCAGTATGCCAAAAGTCATGTGGACAAACCACAGAAGTTTTGGGATAGTGTTCTGTGGACTGATGAAACAAAATTAGAACTGTTTGGGCCCATGGATCAACGCTATGTTTGGAGGAGGAAGAACAAGGCCTATGAAGAAAAGAACACCTTGCCTACTGTGAAGCATGGCGGGGGGTCGATCATGCTTTGGGGCTGTTTTACTTCTGCGGTTACAGGGAAGCTTCAGCGTGTGCAAGGTACCATGAATTCTCTTCAGTACCAGGAGATATTGGATGACAATGTGATGCAGTCCGTCACAAACCTGAGGCTTGGGAGACGTTGGACCTTTCAACAGGACAATGACCCCAAGCATACCTCCAAGTCCACTAGAGCATGGTTGCAGATTAAAGGCTGGAACATTTTGGAGTGGCCATCGCAGTCACCTGACTTAAATCCGATTGAGAACCTCTGGTGGGACTTAAAGAGAGCAGTTGCAGTGCGCAAGCCTAAGAATGTGACTGAACTGGAGGCTTTTGCCCATGACGAATGGGCGAAGATACCCGTAGATCGCTGCAAGACACTTGTGTCAAGCTATGCTTTACGTTTAAAAGCTGTTATAACTGTAAAAGGATGTTGTACTAAGTACTAAGATTGAATGTCACTTGGGGGTTGAATAAAACTGATAATGATGTGAGCACAGAAAAGACATTTGTGGTTATTTCATTATAAATGTTATGTTATATTTGTCTGACCTACACGTGCCTCTTTGATTTAATTGTAAGCAAGATGACTGAATGATCAAAATCAATGTCAAACTGGCCAAAACACTCAATTTCAGTGGGGGTTGAATAATTTTGAACACAACTGTATGTGCAAATCGCAGTAAATAAATACTGTTTAAATACCGCATATGATCATTGCATCCTAACCGCTAAATATACCCAGGTCTGTACCAATTGTATACCCAGCCACCTCTGATAATTGTAAAGTACTTCTTATCTGCTCGAGCTTATCAGATAACACTAAATCTGTACATTTGTTGACTGCCCTGCATCCTGCACAATTCATTGACTGTCAAGAAAATCATTGTGTTTCTGAAGGTGCTCTAAGTTTCCGTTTGTCTTGAAACCTTTGGAACTTAGTGGCAAATCAGTTGTTCTTTGGTGTTCCTTGGCTTTGGAACACAAGTCTGTTAATACCGAGTATTTGGTAAAAATCAAGCAGGTACTTCTGTCCAAAAAGATCTCAACCTCGCTACTCCTGTGTGAGCGCTACAGAACCCGCTACATTAACGCATTGTGCCATTGTAGATCTTGAATTAACAGTGCAAATCTCTTTTTAACGCAATTATTATGTAGCTGTGGTCCTATTTATTTTTGTAAGGAATGTACTTAACACACATAAGGAAGGATTAATAAGACATGTCGGGGGGCGTGGCCGGCTGTTCACAGGAGCGGATGTGTTTTACTGGAGCTCCGCACGTCTGCTCCTTTTGGGGACCTACAACTGATTTAAGGGGTACCTTTTTCTGCCGAACCTGGGTCTGAGTGGCTGGCCACCGGTTTCGACTTGTCCGGGGGCCGTTTAGTCCCCCCCTCCGGACGTGAGACGACCCTGGCTGTTGTGATCGGGTGCCTGGACCGAGGAGACGGCGGCCATCTTGAGGCCTACCACTGGTGAGAAGCCTTGAGACCTCGTGGCGCTGAACGCATACCCCGGATCGAATCTGCACGGCGGACTGTGGAGATGGAGGGCCCCCATCTCCCTACTGCCCTGGGTGACGTGCTCGCGGAGGCAGTGGACGGACCTGCGGGTCACATACAAGATGGGCCTTCACCCTCCCCCACCGGAGCTGTGGACGCCGCTATTAGTGGCATGGATGCGTGTTTACTTCTGCTGGAGGGGGAAGACGCAGATGGCCCGCTCACTAAGGGGCTATGGCGTAAGATGCTGGCCACACTGAGAGGCTGCTGGGATGCGGGGACTCAGCGGTGTACAGAGAGCTGGGCCGACACCCCGCCATATCCTGCGGTGCTCTGCCCTCCTGTCGCTGTGGGAGGAGGCGCAGGGGAAGGTGTGGAAGAGGTTACGGCTATAGGATCTCATCCTCCAGGAATGCCCCTGACTTTTACTGGAGACGCTGAGGCTGCCAGTCGCCCCCCCCAGATGGGAATTACGATGGCAGGGTGGGGGCCGGAGGTGCTCCCCCGAAAGAAGGGGACTGGCAGCTTCGATCGAATGGCAGCCAGGAAGGCGCGGAGGCGCAGGCGGCAACGAGTGGATTTTCGGAAGAGACCTGGAGATTGCAGATCGGCCCGGCCCTTCCGAAGACATAAAAACCAGCTAGTGATCAAGACGACATGGATGTGCGCACGGAGTTTACAAGCGGTTCTACCCCGCAAGGTTTTTCTCGGCCGAGCCTACACGCCTGAGGAGACGGAGACATCTGGACGACCCTGCATGTACCTGCCTGTGGTGGCCCGGCCTCCTTTGCTGGACACCGGCTGACTGTGTAAAATTTGCTTGCTTCAAGACCACATTGAACTCTGACGACCATCCCCTCCATGATGCTTTTTTCATTTTCTCTTTCCCTGCCTTTCTTCCACTGCACCCAATGACTCTACCAATGTTTTGGTCTTTACGCCGAATATTTTCTACCCCCGATGTCTCAACTTATACGTTTCTAAGTATTTGATCTATGACCCTCCTCCTACCCTTATATATGTGTACTATTATCCGATGAGACCCCCCTATCTGGGGATGTTTATTTAATTTTATTTTTTTTCTTTTTCTTTTTTCTTCTTTCTTTTTCTTCTTTCTTTTTCTTCTTTTTCTCTCTCACGTTATTCCTCAAAGGCTTGCACTGCAGAAGATGGTGTATCCATTCCCCCCACCCCCCTTCCTCCCTTTTTTTTTTTTTCTTTCTTTGGCATTACTGGGATGCCTGAGGCGCGCCACCATGACTTTGCGTTATGATTGGCCCTTAGGGTCCTGGGCCCCGTGACATTGTCCCTCCATGGCCTCCTTCAGGAGCGTGCCAGGAGCGTCACGGCAATGGCCTTTGCCATTTTTCACACACCCCCCCTTTTTTTTTTTTCTCTCCGTTATTTGGATTACCATCTTTTTGATAGCGTTGTGACCATAAATCCTTGTGATGATGCAATGTTTCCTGCTGACAAACTAATTTTTGATTTCTATTTCGATGAGACCCCCCTATTTGGGGATGTTTATCTGCGTTGATTTCCTGCTGACTAGCCTGCTGTGGCCCTGCGCGGCCGTTTACTGTTAGTTGTATTGATGACAATGTTACAAAATAAAAATTTTGAAACACAAAAAAAATAAGACATGTCAACAAATACTTGGCGACTGTGGTTATCAGTCAACCTGCCGAAGTCTGGCGGTTTATTAAGACAAACAGGGTTGTACATTGTAGAAAACAACCTCATGGCTCAAGGTTGATATGATAGAACAAGGCCAAACAAAATACAATGCTGAAAAACAAAGATTCCTTCTATAATAAGCATTTCCAGCCCTGTAGTGGAAAGGGCGGGTGCATTCAGCCAGAGCACCGAATGTTCAACGGACTGAAGGAAGATCGGGGTGCCCTGGTTGTTGTTGTTAAACTGTGATAATGTTCTCGTACTGGAATGAGTCATCAACTAGACATGTCCATTTTCTACATTTTATTTTTTTCCCTCTAACACAGGAAATCGAGTGTCTCAAATTAAAATCTTCTGAGCTATCACGGATTTAAATGATGCTCTGTAGGATGGATGCAGCACTGGTGGACCAGTTGATCAGTCTTGGTCAATCGGGATACAAACAAGCACTATAGGAAACATCACTCAAAAAAATCTACTAAATGCTGGTGTTGCATTAATTCTATATTGTTTGTTTTATGGTCAATGAGGATGGCGGGAAACAGATAGGCAGCCGATCAAAACCAGACTTATGGAAACGGATATAGGCAACGGCTGTTGGGTTGAATTCCAGGAGGACAGACTATCCGGTGGGCTTGTCCTCTTCATGGTAGATGTAAATAAGGTAAGCTGGTCCTACACACGCTTTACATATTGAGTTGGGATAGGATTTATTTCCCCCCTCAATATTTAGATATACTCAATATTCTTTTGGTTTATTTAGGTAGCATCTACCCTCTTTTTTCTTTTACAGTCTCCGACTTTGATGCTTTGTATCCTCAAACTAGATGATGGATACTTGAGTGTTCCAAATCATTTGTAATTTTATGAAGCCTTCCTGATTAAAAATTGCAGTGCGCCGCGGTAGTCAAGCAAAGGTAGCCGACGACAGAGCTATTACAGCCTTTGCTTGTGCACCGCAGTGACTTTGAAAATCATCTGTAAATGGAACAGTAATCCTTTTGTGTCGAGCACATTAGATCCCTACCTCCCACCCCAGAATTAGAAGAAGGGGGGAAAAAACGGAGGAGAAAGATTTTGGCAACTTGTTCCATTAAGATCTTTTTATTTTGAAAAATTATCTGACGGCTGGACTGAGGCATAGGAACCTCATATGGGTTCTGGAAGACGCCAAAATTAAAAGAGAAATAAAGAGAACGGTGCTTTTGTCTCTCGTGGTGAGAGGAAAAGGCCTCTTTCAACCATGGCACGCATGATCGAGAAGGAAAGTGTGCAGGGAAACATACAGTGTTAGTCCTTGTGTATCCTTTGCTTTCCTCTTCTCTGTATAAACATGAAAGTCGGCAGTAAAGACCACATGCTCTACAATACTCTGCTTTCAGGGCATAGATAGGAGCGGGCGATCGGAGATCATCTGCCAGTAATTTCAAACATGTGGTTTTATCTTATTCAGGAGGGACTGTTCTTACAGAGTTCCAAGAAAAGAGTACTTAATCTTCTATCGCAGAACTTGAAAAAAAAGAAAAACAGAAAGAGACAAATGTCGATGAAAAACAAAACGGTAAACCAACCGTGTGAAACGCAATAACTCAAGTCGTAATGGTCAAGTTCTTTTGGTAAATTCACGGTTACTCAGCAATAAAGTTTAAAACAAAGACTTCTTAAACAGTACGGGGGGGCTTCATACTGAGCATACCACAGACTACATTCTACCATAAAACCTTTTATGGCAAGCTTATTGATTACAGTGAACCCGTCGTGCCCGAAGCAACTTCAGCTCTTCTGAAAGAGCATAAAATTTGTCCATTCACCCTCTAGCAAACATACTGATTTTCAAAAAATAAATAAAATACATCAGTCGTCCCTCCAAGGTGTCATCAAAATTTACTAGTGTCCCCATTCTTCCATTTGTATAGAGGTCTACGGCAACACAAGGCAACCATTGAAGCCTTCATGTTGACCTGTAAGCTGAGGTCAGCTGCATACACTACATCTTCGTAATCAATAGCCGGCATACGCATTTGCTGTACAATCTGCTTTCTTACCGCGGGGCACAGGCACGATTTGTTTCTCTACAGGGCACCTAGTTTGGGGTATAGTTTAGATACTAGGTGCCCTGTACAGAAACAAAGCCTGCCTGAGCCCAGCGGTAAGAAAGCAGATTGCACAATAAATGCTTATGCCAGCTATTGAATACGGAGATGTAGTGTATGCAGCTGACCCGCAAACACACCTTCATAAACTTACTACATTGTATAACTCATTCTGCTGCTTTGTGCTACAATGTAACTACATGACCCACCATTGTGATCAGATGAATGTAACTGTTGTTGGGGGCCAAACCACATATCCCATAAACCCCCTTGGCTGGAGTCTGAGCCTCAGACTCCATATAGCCAAATAAATCCTGGATTGTGGTCCAGACTGACAGTAGCGTGATAGGATCTCTGTTGTGGCTGCTAACTTCTCATTTTCCAGTCTCATTCTTCTGATCAGAAGAATAAAACGGCTTCAATGGGCTGAGCTACATGCCCCATAAAGCTCTTTTTCTATTTGAGGCTCCATACCGTGTTGCTTTGTGCATTATATTGCAGTTTTGGCTGGAAAGTAACCGTGCAGATCTGGGGTCGCACAGCCTAGAGGCGTTTGTACATTTGCTCTCACTATAGTTAACATAACTTACCAATCATTTACTCCATCAAAAGTGATCATTCCTCGGGGCACAATATGCTCGTTGCATGCAGGTCAATTTGGCTGCATGGGTAAAGAATAACCCGTGAAAAAAGGAATGGGGGTGCAGTGATAGAAGGTATCAGTAATGTAAACCTATAAAGCCATAGCTGGAATTAATTTGTGGTTGCAAAATTATATGTTGCATAAAATGCTATAATACATTGCACATGTATAGATTGAGAAATGGTAGGGTACACATGCCGTTTATATACACAGCATGCCAGTAAATGGCCTGGAGCACGGAGTTACGTTTTATTTTTGTGCTTTTTATAAATCTCCCTGGTACGACTGTATCCATTCCACCCTGCCAATGACGGTGTGATTTCAAGAGAGTATTCAGTCATTGAATGCTGCGGACATCTATTTCTGGCAATATGAGTATGATTTATTATACGCTTTCTAGGGCTGGAACAACTAATCGATTAATCGACAACTAACCGATAATGAAAATAATCGATAATGAGAATAGTTGATGTCACGGAATGGCTCAGCACCCTCAGCCAGGGGCGGTGCAGTGACAGTAATATGGCCATGGACAATTAGGTGCGGTGGCACGCACGGAGTTTTAAAGTACGTTTATTTAGATGTGGTTATGTGTGGTGTAATAAAGTGTCCCCGTTTGTGTTGTGAAATGTATTCCCTTTGTCTGCCTTGCCCGCTGCCATTTTCCGATTGCCTCGTGGCCATTATCAGATTCTTCGAATCGTAAAATGGCCGATTCGAACCATCCGGTTCGAATCGTAAAATGGCCGATTCGGACCATCCGGTCCGAATCGGCGACTCCCCGAACTATAATGGCCAATGGGTCCTGGGAGGGCGGGCAGGGATTCCCATTGTATTGTAATTTGTGTGAAGTTGATAAATGCCTGAGCTGTGAATAAAAAACCCAGATTTACCAGTGCATCCAGCCTCGTCTGATGTCTTTATTTCTCCGCCGTACTTCATCATCTGAGTATCCACCGCGGTCTCAGGGTACGGTGTCCCAGTCGATCCGAACCGAACCGAGCGCTCTGTGCCTGCATCTCGCATCAGGACAGAGGCGCAGCGTATGGTGTTCGGTTCTCAGACTTTTAGCGATCGAGATCCGATCCGAAGGGCGCGGCCGTGTACCGCGCTTCGGTATTGCGAGGGACTGCGGTAAGATCCGAAGACTCTGCCGATCCCGCAAGTTCCGAAGCTACATCCATCCAAGATCCGAAAGTCCTCCGCGATCCGATCCGAATAGTTGCCGGAAGAGATCCGATCCCCGTAATCGGCCGGCCGCCCGCAGACGTACCCCACCACCCACAAGGTCAGTGAACCAGCTGCTCGAGACGCTGAGTACCGTATGGCTCAGTGGTCGGGCTGGTTCTAGGCAGGGGTCCCCTCCACCGCCCGCTAACCCTTCCCCAGGGTCACGCCAGGCCGCACGAGACGCCGAGTGCCGTGCCACTCGGTAGTCGGGCCAGCGGTAAGCGCCGGGGCACGCAGATAGAGCACACCCGCAGGCGGAACAACATCCCATTCCGTCATAGTTGACAACTAATCAGCTGTCGATTAAGCGATATGTCCAGCACACACTGTTTAGAGTCCGACTAAGTTAAACATTATAACCTCAGATTCTGCTTCTGAATTGATTGTAGAAGATGTGCCGTTGCTTTCCTCTCGATGATCTAGTTCTTGGGTTATGTCAGACATAATCAGTTTGTTTTTATTCAGTTTACAACTGTAGAAGTGCTATAACACAAACCCTGGGATACTGCCACTGGGTATGGACTCTGTACCGCTGGTGTTTTATACCTGCTTAAAGCTGGGGGTCAGACGAATGCATTGCGAACACACGTGCAGCCGCACTTTATTACGGCCGTAGTAGCAGAAAATGACGTCCAATGACGGGCAATATACGAAGTACGTCTGCACGAAAGTTCGGCTACGCAACGCAAGCGGCAAACAAACGCATTTTTTAGAGAACGTAGAACCGCTAGTACTGACGCACAGGGTGCGCTGCGTCGGCATAGTGGCGTGTGTGCGTGATTAGGAGACGTCAGACACTGCACATGTCCGGCCAACATCAAGTCCATTTTTTTTTATAGCTCTGTCACCCTAGCCTAAAGCTGGAGTCCTGTGCCACCACCTCAACCTGCCCGTCACCCCTTAATTGGTCTGGAGCTGCCATTCTCTCCAATTTGGTCTGGTCCCTTCCCACAAACTCCCTCTCACACTCAGGTCAAGTCCGTTGAACAAACTCACTCCCTTCCACCTCCGGACCCGCTTCTCACTCAGTTTGTTCATGAAATTATTGTAAAGGGACACTCTAATAAGCTAAAGTGGTCAGGCTGCGTGGAGTGCCCCCCCTTCTCACCGTGCTTTCGTGCAGAGATCAACATATGTATCTGAGCACTTGTAGCAGCATTTGTTTGTGGAGAAAGCAGACATGGGCTTAAGAGGCCATGCAGCATCAATCCATCACTGTGACCAGGTGCTCGTGTACATTGTGTGTGAAAAGTATGCAAATTGCATATGTATGTACGAATGTTATGTACACTATGCAAATTGCTTACAAAAAAAGTGAGGTGGGAGGCAGCAGTATTTTTTTCTCATAATGTTCCTTTTAAGGTAAAAAAAAATTGTATTCTTTTATCCGATGAATCGAAAAAATAAAAATCGACCAACTAATAGATTATGAAAATAATCGTTAGTTGTAGCCCTAACGCTATCCTTCCATCTCTCTAAATAGAATCAGAATTAATTTATCGTTTATACTTAAATGATAACCAGCCACAAAGGCAACAGCCTTTTCATGGTCATTATCTATAATCCAACCCCTTAAAATAGTGCATTGAACACATCATTGCCCCTACGAGAGGTGACTTCTATGGTATCCCAGGAGAACGATGACCTCTTTCAGGTCGAGATTGCTAATGTCGAATTATAAAAGTTTTCTTAATGAACTAGACGTCACTTATTATGTGACAGGACATCAGAATAAGAAGCATCAAACAACTGGTGCAGAATAGGTCGGGTTCAGGGATGCACTGATATTTCGGCCATTGATAGATTCTGCTGATAATGGGGTTATCGGTTTCGGCCCGAAAGCAAAACACCAGCTGAAAAAGTCAGCCGAAATTGCTGATTCCAGCTGAGAGCGTGCACTCTTTCAATGCTGCCTAGCTGGAGATAATTGTAATTGGAAAGAGACAGTAGCTGCTACACATATTTATTTCTGCACGCAAAGAGTTAACTGCATGAACCACATGATCAGTGCAAGCAGTAACCTCTGGCCTCTCAGTGATAAGGAACAAGTGATTTATCACTGACCTCCTGCCAGAGGTGTCTGCAGTTTAAAAAAATAATAGATTAAGAGAAACAAACTGATGTTTAGGCTCCTTCTGAGCCATTATAGATATACAGTCAGGTCCAGAAATATTGGGACGTCGACACAATTCTAACATCTTTGGCTCTATACACCACCACAATGGAGTTGGAATGAAACAAACACAATGTGCTTTAACTGCAGACTGTCAGCTTTAATTTGAGGGTATGTACATCCATCTCAGGTGAATGGTGTAGGACTTACAGCAGTTTGCAGATGTGCCTCCCACTTGTTAAGGGACCGAAAGTAATGGGACAGAATAATCATAAATCAAACTTTCCCTTCTTAATACTTGGTTGCAAATCCTTTGCAGTCAATCACAGCCTGAAGTCTGGAACGCATAGACATCACCAGACGCTGGGTTTCATCCCTGGTGATGCTCTGCCAGGCCTCTACTGCAACTGTCTTCAGTTCCTGCTTGTTCTTGGGGCATTTTCCCTTCAGTTTTGTCTTCAGCAAGTGAAATGCATGCTCAATGGGATTCAGGTCAGGTGATTGACTTGGCCATTGCATAACATTCCACTTCTGTCCCTTCAAAAACTCTTTGGTTGCTTTTGCAGTATGCTTTGGGTCATTGTCCATCTGCACTGTGAAGCACCGTCCAATGAGTCCGCATTTGACTGAATGTGAGCAGATAATATGCCCGAAACACTTCAGAATTCATCCTGCTGCTTTTGTCAGCAGTCACATCATCAATAAATACAAGAGAACCAATTCCATTGGCAGCCATACATGCCCACGCCATGACACTACCACCACCATGCTTCACTGATGAGGTGGTATGCTTAGGATCATGAGCAGTTCCTTTCCTTCTTCATACTCTTCGCTTCCCATCACTCTGGTACAAGTTGATCTTGGTCTCATCTGTCCATAGGAGCTTGTTCCAGAACTGTGAAGGCTTTGTTAGGTGTTGTTTGGCAAACTCTAATCTGGCCTTCCTGTTTTTGAGGCTCACCAATGGTTTACATCTTGTGGTGAAGCCTCTGTATTCACTCTGGTGAAGTCTTCTCTTGATTGTTGACTTTGACACACACACACTTACCTCCTGGAGAGTGTTCTTGATCTGGCCAACTGTTGTGAAGGGTGTTTTCTTCACCAGGGAAAGAATTCTTCGGTCATCCACCACAGTTGTTTTCTGTGGTCTCCCGGGTCTTTTGGTGTTGCTGAGCTCACGGGTGTGTTCCTTCTTTTTGAGAATGTTCCAAACAGTTTTGGCCACGCCTAATGTTCTTGCTATCTCTCTGATGGGTTTGTTTTGTTTCTTCAGCTTAATGATGGCTTGCTTCACTGATAGTGACAGTTCTTTGTATCTCATCGTGAGAGTTGACAGCAACAGATTCCAAATGCAAATAGCACACTTGAAATGAACTCTGGGGTAATGAGGGAATATCACACACCTGGCCATGGAACAGCTGAGAAGCCAATTGTCCCATTACTTTTGGTCCCTTAACAAGTGGGAGGCACATCTGCAAACTGCTGTAAGTCCTACACCGTACATACCCTCAAATTAAAGCTGACAGTCTGCAGTTAAAGCACATTGTGTTTGTTTCGTTCCAACTCCATTGTGGTGGTGTATAGAGCCAAAGATATTAGAATTGTGTCGATGTCCCAATATTTGTGGACCTGACTGTATATCTACTCATTTAAGTTGTGTTGGAGAGCAAAAAAATTACCGTATTTTTCGCTCAATAAGACGCACTTTTCTCCCCCCAAAAAGTGGGGGGAAGCATGGGTGCGTCTTATGGAGCCAAGGAGGGGCAAAAAGAAATGTAAAGACGGGAGATACGGGTTGTGGAAAGGACAAGGGTGGAGGAAGGTGACCAAGCAGGATAACGGCCATGAGTTGGTCACTAGTAACAAGGACAACTGGGCAAACAGGAACAAGGCGGCCAGGGAGTGCACAGCAACTTCATGATGGGGACACAATCTCTGAATTGGAAAACGAAGAGATGAAGAAGCATCAGAGAATCTTAGTTACTAGAAGGAGGACATTTTAAAGAAAAACCACCAGGGGGAGAGAGGGACAACAATAAGGAAGGGAAGAAACATGTAGACAGAAAGAAGAAAAAAAGAGAAAAAAACACCAAGAGAGATAAAGAAAGATAAACCAAACTGAAAAAGGGAAGGAAATTTAAAAACAATTATGCATTCATGACAGTCTAGATCGCAAACTCTGGCCCCCCAGGTGTTGATCGCCTACACTTCCCAGAATCCTTTGTATGCAATAGATGGACAGAGGATCATGGGAGGTGTAGTTCGGAAACATCTGGGGGGGGGGGGCAGCCGCCAGATTTGCGTGTGCTTTGGTTATATGGAATTTATAGATAATGGATAATACATGCCTATAGGCAGTGAGGCTGACATGGATTTTTAGCAGCATGGTGTGGAGCCACCATGTGCATCTGTGGACAGGGAGACGGAAGTGTGCATCCGTGGACAATGAAGCTGCTGGATGTGTGTCTGGACAGCATGGTGGATGCCTGCGTCTGTGGTCGGCAAGGCTGATGCGTGCATCTGGATGGCGAGGCTGACGTGTGTGCATTTGTGGACAGAGACACCGCCATGCGTGCATTTGTGGACAGAGAAGCCGACGTGTGTGCATTTGTGGACAGAGACGCCGACGTGTGTGCATTTGTGGACAGAGACGCCGACGTGTGTGCATTTGTGGACAGAGACGCCGACGTGTGTGCATTTGTGGACAGAGACGCCGACGTGTGTGCATTTGTGGACAGAGACGCCGACGTGTGTGCATTTGTGGACAGAGACGCCGACGTGGTTGCATTTGTGGACAGAGACGCCGACGTGCGTGCATTTGTGGACAGAGACGCCGACGTGCGTGCATTTGTGGACAGAGAAGCCAACGTGTGTGCATTTGTGGACAGAGATGCAGATGTGCGTGCATTTGTGGACAGCGATGCCGACGTGCGTGTATTTGTGGACAAAGAAGCCGACGTGTGTGCATTTGTGGACAGAGCTGACGTGTGTGCATTTGTGGACAGAGAAGCCGACGTGCGTGCATTTGTGGACAGAGCTGACGTGTGTGCATTTGTGGACAGAGAAGCCGACGTGCGTGCATTTGTGGACAGAGAAGCCAATGTGCGTGCATTTGTGGACAGAGAAGCCGATGTGCGTGCATTTGTGGACAAAGAAGCCGACGTGTGTGCATTTGTGGACAGAGCTGACGTGTGTGCATTTGTGGACAGAGAAGCCGACGTGCATGCATTTGTTGACAAAGAAGCCGACGTGTGTGCATTTGTGGACAGAGAAGCCGACGTGCGTGCATTTGTGGACAGAGCTGACGTGTGTGCATTTGTGGACAGAGAAGCCGACGTGTGTGCATTTGTGGACAGAGAAGCCGATGTGCGTGCATTTGTGGACAAAGAAGCCGACGTGTGTGCATTTGTGGACAGAGCTGACGTGTGTGCATTTGTGGACAGAGAAGCCGACGTGCGTGCATTTGTGGACAGACATGCAGATGTGCGTGCATTTGTGGACAGCGATGCTGACGTGTGTGCATTTGTGGACAAAGACGCTGACGTGCGTGCATTTGTGGACAAAGAAGCCGACGTGTGTGCATTTGTGGACAGAGCTGACGTGTGTGCATTTGTGGACAGAGAAGCCGACGTGCGTGCATTTGTGGACAGACATGCAGATGTGCGTGCATTTGTGGACAGCGATGCTGACGTGTGTGCATTTGTGGACAAAGACGCTGACGTGCGTGCATTTGTGGACAAAGAAGCCGACGTGTGTGCATTTGTGGACAGAGCTGACGTGTGTGCATTTGTGGACAGAGAAGCTGACGTGTGCATTTGTGGACAGAGCTGACATGTGTGCATTTGTGGACAGAGCTGACATGTGTGCATTTGTGGACAGCGGGGCTGCCGTGTGAGTTTGCGGAGGCAGCATTGCATGGTTATGGATAGTGAAAATACCATGAATATCTGCACAATAATGATCAGTCAATCAGATTCCCTGCGCCAAGGAATGAAGTAACGATGACCTAAAATGTACTTCGTCCTGCTCTGTCAAGTTTGCGAAGCGATGTCTGATGATACAGGATCTCGGTGTTCGGAACTTGCGTGCGCTTTACACGTCATTCTCTTAATAAACATTTCCGCTCATCCAGAATCGATTTGTACGAGATCGCAAATCCGATTAGCAGAGATAAACAGCGCAGTATTTTCTCCAGAATCCTTGTCGTCACATTTCCTGGCAGCTTCGCTCCAAACGCTGAGCTCTGCGAGCCCAAAATAGCTCCAAAACAACAACAATGAAAAAACCCAAAAAGCTTGGTACGCCAAGGAGCGATCGGTGAGCATCCCAATCATTTCTTGTAAGTGTTGTGGCCCCCCTTGCTCGCTCCTCCCTTCCTGCACCTCTAAGACGAAGGAAACAAGAGGGTTTGGGCTCGCTCCTTTGGCTTTTTCGGAGAGAGGAGTAGTCGAGCGCAGGCAGGGTGCCATTTAGCACGACCGCAACGCACACTGACTGTTTAATGAAAGCCACCAAAGAACACATTACACAGTGTTTCTTTAGAGAGCAAGCTAGCCTTCAGTGATTGCAATCAATAAAAACACTCGGCAAGGGGCCCAGAGGGGGAGAGAGAGAGTAAAAGAGACAGGTTTAGAGAGGGGAGAGATCTCGGTTAAGAGTTCTGCACGGATCGCCTGCCACTCTTTACCCTTCCCCCATCTGACCGAAGAGGGGGGAAAAAAAAAAACAACAAGTGAAACTTTGGAAATCAGGAGAACAAACTGGTCTCGTTTTGAAGGAGGCAGCAGAGCTCAGCTCCACCACCTAACAGCCTCCAAAGCACTTCCATCCACAACCTGGAGCTTGGAAAACAGGGGGACTGGCTTGTTTTGCTCCTTAAAAGAGTTTGGCCAAGAGACTGGGATCCACACAGCAAGTGCACAGGCGACTCTGTGAGAGAGAGAGAGAGAGAGAGAGGGGTTAACCTCGCGTTTTAACCTGAAACTCTGGCATTTTAAGAGGAACAAAAATACCATGGGAACAAATCCGACCGAACGATGGAGGGATGGGTAATATCTACACCCTATTGGGCAACAAGGTGACCTGTCTCCAGGAATCAAGGCTGCATGCGTAAGAATCCAGGTAAGATCGGCCGATACAAAGTTGCTTTATGTTTATGATGTTTGTTTCATTTGTTATCGTTTTTATTATTATTTTTCAAGCTGTATAACCTGTAGGCTAGGAGGAAAACGACAGCCAACGCATAAAACATCTCCGTTGCCTTTGAGGATTGAGAATATACCGGAGGGGGGTATTTTTATTAAGTGGGGGACAATTAAAGAGGAAATACTAAATTTAAGGAATGGTTTGGTAGTCAATAAACTCGTACTATTCTGATCGGAAATCAGCAATTCAACACTTAGGCTGGGGTCACTAACGCATTTTTAACCTGCGTTTAGGCGCACTTAATCACGGCCGCAGTAGCAGCAAATGACGGGCAATGACGGACAATATACGAAGTCCGGCCGCACGAAAGTCCGGCCGTGCAACGCAAGTGGAAAATGAACTCGTTTTCTTCGAGAACGCTGAACCGCTAGTACTGATGTACAGAGTGCGCAGCTGCGGCATAGCGGCGTGTTTGCGTGATTAGGAGATGTCAGACACTGCTAATGTCCAGCCTACATAACGTCCAGACGCAAAAAGAGTTTTATTGACGATCCGTAAAAAATCACGCACGAAAATGCACGTCGTCTGACCGTTTTCGCTCATTCCATGAAAAAATACGTCAATGCGTTCGGACGCACTTTTTGACGGTCGCTGCGAATAATGCGTTCGTTTGACCCTAGCCCTACATGTCATTCTTTACACCTGCAGACCTGGCATTCGCGCTGGCACAGAGCGGGCATTACGGCAGCGTTATATGAGATGCATTAAGATGCAGTCGTTGCATGATTATTAAATTAATTACCAAGACAATTTTTTTTTTGAGCTATCAGGGTTATTCAGAGAGAGGTGAAAAGCAGGAGAATGGCTGGAGAATTGAAAATTCTAGGTCAAAATAGCCGATTTGGAAAGTGAGATGAATGAGAGAGCTTTCCTGGTTTGGCTATTTTGACCTAGAATTTTCCATTCTCCAGTCATTCTCCTGATTTTCACCGCTCTCTGAATAACCCTGTATGACTATGAAGGCAGTTTTGGCATCAGATCACTCTGAGCTATAATCATTTTTATGTTATCAGAAACTGATCTACATGACAAGTTACATCCTAGACCAGTCGCTACTGGCTGAATCAAATCTAATATTTAGTTATTTCTATTTATACCAAAAGGCAACTAATTTAAAGTAAAAAAAAAAAAAAGGTTGAATCAGAAAATTCCTATTTATAACCCTGATAATAATGCATCTCGTAAATAAGTCACTACGGCTGGAAATGTCTAGAGATAATTTTTGTGCAGAATAATCTAGTGACTAAAAAGAAGAAAAAAATAATAAAATAAAAATCCATGCTCTTTGCACTTCTGGCTCCTGGATGCTGGGGGATTCTTATGCTTTGGGGTAATAATAATGTGTCAGATGCAGGTGACATTTCATTTAAATGGGTGCTACCTAAAGGATGACTTTAGGAAAGGACACGACGGGAGCTGCAACAAGAATAATTAAAAAAATAAATAAAAAAAAAGCAATAGTAAATACTGTCATAAAACAGTTTAAATAAAATAATCCGGGGAAATTTTAATTTATATCACAATGATCTTTGTGATCATTACGTGTGCCACGACATGCTGCAATGACAAACACAAGGCTAGGATATCCAGTTTTCTATTAGAGTGTAAGCTCTTGAGCGAGGTCCTCCTTTCCTGTCGTTCTCCGTGTGTCAAACTTATTTGTTAAATTTGTCGTTTGCTGTATCCTGCCCACTGTGCTGCGCTACGGAATATGCTGGCGCTTCACAGATAATTGTATTTGGGGAATCACGCAGTTTAATTTTACAGAGCGAGTTGGATTTCTTACGTTATTTTTATAAAAGAGAAATAAATAAATATATATATATATACACACACACACACACACACACACACACACACCGGTATATATATATATATACACATATATATATATATATATATATATATATTGGTCTTTGACCATTGCCATTTAAAAATCTACTGTAACAATGCGTCCAGTGTGATGAATCGCTGCGTGTAAAGAACCACCAGCACCTGATCCTCACAGCCAAGAAAAAAAGAACAATAGAGGAGAAGTACAAAAAATGAACTAAAGTGTTTGGATTTTGCAACTCGTCTGCCGACTGTAAGCTCATAGGAGCAGGGCCCTCTACACCTCTCGTTTCCTTCTTATATCCGTTTATATGTATTTCGTTCCCTTTGGTTATTGCAAAGCGCTGCGGAAACTGTTGGCGCTATATAAATGATGACAATAATAATAATATGGGAGGTGTAAATCATTGAATACTGTATGACAGCTTTCAGAGAATAATAAATAGATAAAGCGCTTGCGATACCCCGATATTGACAAGTCCAGTGCGTCTTGCATCCTAATGGGAGTAAGCTGCTATTTATCTCTGTATGAAGCCTGTATAACAGGGGTCTCAAACTGCAGCCCCCCCCCCAGAGGTTTCTTGTCTACAATTCCCAGAATTCTTTGAATGCAATAAATAGCCAGAGAATCATGGGACTTGTAGTTCAGAAACATCAGGGGTGAGCTAGAGTACGAGATCCCTGCTGTATAACCACTCTTACCCTGATGACGCCATTAGATACGGCGAAATGCGTGACGAGCGAAGTAGAGATTTCAATGTATTACTTTAGCACAGTCACACCATGGGTTTTTTCCAGCTTGTTTGGCCTGGAGGAGTGAGGCTTTTTGAGCGCACTCAGCACTCCACCTTGCTAGTCTAAACATTTGGATTCAGCTGGATCCATAGGACATGGTAACCTTGGTGATCTTCTAGAGCAGTGCTTTCCAGTCTTTGAACTTTCCCATCACCACATACCCAACAAGGCCCGTATTCCTACTCTGTGATTGGCTATTGGCCCATTTGGATCAACTAATATTTGCTTCACCTAATACGTTACCTATCAAACTTACCATAGTTGTGTTTTGTCTTTTTGCTGTTGATTTTGCTTTTATGCCTAGTTTTTGTTGGGTTCTTTTTGTGCCTGTTTGCCGCCAGTGGACAGATGAGTACAAAGGTGTTTTTTGGGTTTTCTAATTTAGGCTCGGTTCAGACGAGCGCAGTGATCACGTCCGTGATGCCGCACATTCTAACGTCCGTGGTAGCATACATTATGATCACTAGAGACCCACACACGAAGTACGTCCGCACAGAAGTGTGGACGCACAACGGACGTGACAAACTGACGCAAGTTAGGCAAGAACGTAAAATCGCTAGAACGGAGGTGCGGAGTGCGCCACATCCGCATAGCGTTGTGTGTGAGTGATGGAACATAGTCAGACGGACATTTTTGACGTCCAGCATTTTGACGGACAAAATTTATTTCCCATCTACATCATTTAAAAAAAACATCAGTCACAAAAACGGACCGTGTGGCCACTACCTTGTCGTCAGTCAGAAAGTACGTCCGTTGTGCACGGACATACAGTCAGCACAGAATGCGCTCGTCTGACCCGAGCCTTATTCCTGTATGGTCTTCTTTGCATTTTTCCTGTTTTCGATTATTTTTAGTATTTCTTTTTACCCGTTAAAAGTTACGTTTTATTTTTCTGCTTAAATACCGAGCCCAGTGTCCATTGTCCTGTATACATATGGTAGGTGTGCATGTTAAAAGGAAGCTCTTTTCATGTGCCATCCATCAGCATGAAGAAAAAAAAAAGCGTTTGCGTCTGGGTGGGATATTGCGGATCTAGCAGCACTAGTCTTGTCTTCTCGGTGGACCTTGCGCCGCCCCCCCACCCCCCCAGATGAGGTGCTTATTAGCCCTAGGAATGCTGTACATGTATGACTGCCAAGCGATGAAAAGTGCTTCCCTGCAAAATGTAAAACAGGGTGAAACAGCAGGGCGAAACAGAAATTAAAGACCGCCTCGCCGTCCTACAGTTTATGAATGCCAGCTAATACAGGGGGGGGCTTTTCATGCACCATCCAAAGATGTGAGAAAAGCCATGCGCGTCCAGGATAACATGGAGAATCTGGCAACCCGAATCTTGTCTCCCCAAAGGGCTGACCCATGGTGGACGCAGCGCAATGCCTGTTACCCAGAGGAGTAGAGTGTTTACCCTGAGCTGTGTGCAGCAGAGACGCTCTCTGCGTTCCTGCTGATGGAAGGAAAAGGGGGGTTTGTGATGGTGGCTACGGGAGAGACGACAGGGAGGAGTAAGTCTGAGGACATGAACGCACATTGACCAAGTTTTCCAAATGTCAATGATGTGGGGTTAAGCAGAGCCCTCCCTGGAGTGGGAAGTAACAAGACAAGTAGGTCCTCTCCTTGTTATTTTAGGAGCAGGGGGGAATGAATGCATCAAATATGTGAGGAAAAGGAGAAGGGCCAGAGCAGCTCGGAGCCCAGATTCCACTTGAGAGTCTGCCAGATTGTAATTTGTTACACATGCTTAGCTCGATATGCTCTGCGGAGCCATTTCTCCATTCTTAAATTACACGGCTTTGCATGCAAAACACACCATGCAGGGGGCTTTACGGGACGGAGAGGCCCGTGACCAAACAAAACCTTATCAAAAGGACCTATGGGCCTAAGGCAGCAACACTGGATGGCTGTCACCTCTTGGCTGTAAACTCTTAAGCGCGGTGGCCCTCTACACTTTTCACCTCAGGTTTTCCATGTTGGTTTGGGATTTTCTTCGTTATATTCCTCACTTTTTATGGCACAGCGCTGTGGAAACTGGTGGCGCCAACTAAATGAGGATAATATCTAAAAATATTATTGAAACAGGTCGACTCGGATCTGCGACGAAGATTTTTCCAATAGGCCAGTGCTGGCTAACCATGTTGGCCCCCAGATGCTTCAGAAATAAATGTCTCATGACACTCAGCGGGTTTTAGGGTGGGGTTGTTTGAGTCATTTAACTCTCCCTAAAAAAGGGATCTCAAACACAAGCTCCCTAGATGTTGACTGAACTACAATTCCCATGATTCTCTGGCCATCTATTGCAGTCCAAGAATTCAAGGAATTGTAGGCATCATCGGGGGGGGGGTCAGAGTTTGAGGTCCCTGCCCTTATCAAAGTCCTTATGTTAAAACAAGCATTACTCAAATGTTCATCCGCTATCTAGCGAGTTATTCCCATTTAGTCCGCGGACTTCTCTCTCCTGACCGACACGCATGCGCTTTACTTACCTGCTTAGATTGGAGCCAAACGGACGCCCTAAGTGCGTCCATTGTAGGGTTTCAATGGATCAGCCGGGAGGTCCACACGATGTAACGTGCGTACTAGTAATGCATGTTAAAACGGACGTGGGTTTTATCTCCCCATTGGAGTGCTACAATGGACGTCAGATGGGTCTACAAAGAGCAGGTCTCCATTGGAAGCTCGCACTTTGTAAAGCTGTGTGCACAGCGAGGTGGCTACATGGGCTTCCGTGAGGAAACAAAGTTCATTCTCACGGATGTTCTTTCCGCACTCCTGTACGTCCGTGCGGCCCTGGCCCAAGCCCCCAAGTTTTTTGGGTGCAGGTGCCGACATGTTCCTCTGATGCTCCATCTGCACACATGCTGCGTTTGACTTCCCGAATGTGACAAAACCACATTGGGCATCCCAGCGACTATGCCAAACCCATGCCATTGTAAATTGTCAGGCTGCGGCATGGATTTGAGGCATGAAAAGTGGGAAAAGTCAAGTATAGACAGAAAAAAAGCACAAACCATAGCAGAAGTATGGTTCATAGAAGAGTGCTCAGGTTTTGGTAATGTCTATGGTATGCCATGCTGTGCCATGGCAGCACGCCATACAATGTAGGATGGGGGTGGGGCGGATGTGTTTTACTCTTTATTTTAACCACATTTCATCTGGCTAATGGTTTGTGAAGAAACCCAAGTGGATAAGAGTTCCCCTCAGTCCACCCAAACATGACCATACGCAGATACACTCCACCACCCTTCATACTTGCTGTTTTAAGGCAAATGCCATGTAGCAGACCACCTAGGAAACACTCAAACGTTGTGGCTTTTATTTATTTACTTTGTCAGTCAAACACATGTGCCACACACTGTCCCAATGAAATCCCAAAACTAGGTCATGCTGGCACTTTATAAAAACAAAAAGTCAAAAAAACACACGCACAACATTAATTTGCATCAAAGGCACCATTTGCTCTGTCCTCTTTGCAAATCGTAAACTGCTGTTTACACAGTTGTTGCCGGCCTGCAGGGCTCATCATTTGGTTACACTGAAATCTTTACTTGGAAGCATGTTTGCCAAATAAATGAGTGTGGTGTGTGTTTGTGTGCGTGCGCGAGGGCTTGTTTTGTTGGCAGGTTTGCAGAAAGAACTCGAGAGAGTGAGCGAGAATGATGAGAATAAGAGGAACTTGCCGGTGTTTCTATCAAATTACTTTAAATGTAGAGCACATCAACATTTCGGTATTCACTGGGTCCTTTGTCGAGATGAAAGTACCAAAACGTAGATCTCTTCTATGTTTATATATTGTAACAGGATGGAAAGATCTATGAGCTCCTGTTCTTTTGAGATGACAGCACATCAGGCACTAACTTCATGTGGGTTAACCGTTTCCAGATTCATATTTACAAAAAACAAACATTAACTATAGAAAACAAAATAAAAAGGGATGCTCTGAAGGTGAAAATCAGAGGGTCGGAAAGCAAAAATAGAGGGGTTATTATTAAATTTAAGCTTATTAAGGTCGTGGTGGTTGTAGTAGTGGGTCCTATTTCTTTTTTCCATAGAAGACCCTGGCCAATGCAATGGCACTTCATATTGGAGGTCCCAGCACAATATAGCCTTCCGAGGGGGTTAAGTTGACCAAAAACTACCTCGGTTTGCGAAAGCTTGCAGGAGGTGTTGGTGAGCGAGATGTCCCTCTGACACACTCATGACCGAATTACCCAACAGGTAATGCATTTGGAGAACCACCTACTAAATCGTCTGACATGTCAGACATGGCTGAAGAAGAAACCTGGGTGGTCAGGCAATGTTGTTTTCATCTTCCAGAGTTAAAGTATCAATATAATTACTTTGACAGTGTTACCATCACGTTCATGGTCTGATTTACCACAATCCGTACTAAAATGACATCTACACACTATGAAAAAGGAAAACGGAAGACATCTTACAGTGTGAGACCAATATATAAGCATGGAGGGTGCACAAAAATCTGTCAACTCTGATGTCCTCCAATTAATCTGCAGCTTCCCTAGTATTGATACTTCCATTGTTCTCTGGAGGTTTGAAGATGCATAGGTCATCGGCACTTCCTTCACTAAATGACTGGAATGAACCACTGTGCAAATAGTGCGTGTGGAGTGGAAAGCTAAGGAAGACTTGTATGGTACATGGCCTTCAGGCACACTGCGGCACACTCAACACAGAAAAGGCAAAAGTGATCTGTAAGCCACGATTTACTTTTATGTTCTTTACGATTCTTGTGTTGTACCTCAGTGCTTGGTTGCGTGACTAATTATGTGTAAATATACTGCACCGGCCAGATTTCCAGTGGTCCAGGGCCACCAAACCAGGAGTAACTCCAATAACAAAGAAAAGACCGGTCACAGCATTAAATGGAACTTTTAATGGATAGAGTGACTGCGGTTCGTCCTGGCACTGGACCTCTCAGGCAATCATGATAACTGCTTGAGAAAGCTCCCATGTCAGGATCGAAACATTTCCACTGTTGCCATTAATAGATCTACTGGGTGCTGTGCCCGGTCTTTGCTCTTGGTTGAGAGACTGACTTCTTGGACGTAACTGAAAATACTTCTATGACATGCTACACATCATACTGGGAATATTGGGAGGCCCTCGTACTGGTCTCTGGGCGTCTCTTCTTGTGGTGCAATGTTGCAAGGCCAGTCACGTTTTCCTGCACACACTTCACTTCTTCATTCTACAGAAACTGCTGGAATGCACATGGTTCGGAAAGAATATCCAACATCACCTAATCCGGTTAAAAGACAATCCAGTGGAAATGACTTTCACTTTCCACCTGTCAACACAAAAGCCATCGTGTGTCCAAGCAAACATGGCAACCCTAGCTGCAAACGTCACTTCGATAAATGTAGAACGCATAAACAATCACAAAGAGAACACAATCCACAAATATTACGTTAACATAAACCTATATGTTGTGCCCTGACCATGATCCAAGGGTTTGAGGAACACACTTAGGAGAAGTCAGGATTGCTGAACAGGAGTTGCCGAATGTTCATGAATGGCAGGCCTTGTCAATATTTTCCTGTGGCGTAGCTAATTCCCAAGCGACATAAAAGCTTTACAACGTTGTACATTATTCAACAGCGGCTTGTATTGAAGTGGCTGACTGCTTTGCATAGTGATGAATGGCCTCCATAGAGAACCATAGGAACTTGGGGATGACCACTTAACGGAGGAGCTCCACAGCTCTTTGTGCTCATTGTGCGTTCTGTGCATCTCCTTTTCAATACGTACTGAAAACATGCCAAAGCAATCCTCACATGCGAAGGCTTCCAAGAATCACCTGAAGACCATTTCAAAATTTTTATAGGTTTCAAAAAAGAGACATAAAAAAAAAGGTAAAAAAGGAAAAAACAAACCCTAAAAAAACAAGTGTGGAATTCAAACAGCTTAAACGGGATGGGGGGGGGGGGGGTTTCCAAATGGATTTCTTTACTTATATGTAAAGAAATCCATTTGGAAGACACCCCCTCCCCCCGGAAATTATAAGAACACAGTGTTTTGTGTTTAACTCAGATTTATGGAGGATGACTTCTGGATGACCAGATTGTGTGTTTCCAAAGAAAAGAGAAGGGAAAAAAAGTCTCTGGTGGAATGAGTGGATGAAACAAAATCCCATCCATCATTTCGACATCCTATATATTTATGTAAGCAAAAAGGGGTCTGGGACAGACTTGTGCATGACTGTTCGTAGTACCCCCTGCAGAGGGAAAACATGGCAGCTATTACAACCTATATCGCAGGTCTCAGACAGACTGCTCAGTTTTGCATTTTTGGACTCATACGATAATGATTATTTCCACGCGTCAACAAATTCATATATATATATATATATATATATATATATTTTTTTTTTTTTACAAAAGTAACAGTTATCCGGTTAATCTTAGGATATGTGAGATCTAAGGGGTTATGACAGACCCGTAAAAGTTGTCTGGCCCAAGTGCAGGAGGACGACGTGCATGGTCGGCGGTGGATTTGGTCGTGGTGCTATATGCATCAATGGCAACACCCAGGTCGCCAAAAGGCAGAAGGTCATCACGGCATGCTTGTACACCAGGATGACCAGCTGCTTGAGAAACCAATCAGGGCTGCTCATACACGAGCGCTGAATTAGTGCTTGTGTGGGCTTCCACTAAACAGGCGCTCACAGTTCCTGGTTATTCATGAATGCTAAAAATTATTTTGGGTGAAAATAACAAGAATTTGTAAATATTTTTTTGTCCAAAAATTTGCAATTTCCTTTGAAACTCAACCAGTCTGCATCTAACTGAATGACCTCTTTTTGTATGTTGGAGTGTTAAAACACTCAAATAGTTATTATTTTCTATCATACTGGAATTTGACTTGTACATGTCATGGCCAGTCATCTGACATGAAGCAGTGCTACCTAAAGATTTTCATGGCTGTGTATTTAAGGGCTTGGTAGACACCTGCCTTGCTCCTTTCTCATCCTATGGTATTTCTGCCATTGCCTCTCACCCTGACCTTGCCTCTACCCATTTTGCCCCACTGAGCCAGTGCCCTGTTCCGATCATCTTCATTGTACCTTCATCTACGACCCTTCACTGCACTCAACCTCCTCCCCTTCCCTCTGAAACCCATTGACCTTCATCCACAACCCTTCACGCTACTCAGCCTCCACCCCTTCCCTCTCAAACCCATTGACCTTCATGCACAACCTTTTACTCCACTCAGCCTCCTCCCCTTCCCTCTAAAACCCATGGACCTTCATCCACAACCCTTCACGCTACTCAGCCTCCACCCCTTCCCTCTCAAACCCATTGACCTTCATCAACCCTCACCCACTCAACCCTTCCCTCTTAAACCCATTGACCTTCATCTCAATCACGCTACTCTGCCTCCTTCCCTTCCCTCTCAAACCCATTGACCTTCATGCACAACCTTTTACTGCACTCAACCTCCTCCCCTTCCCTCTCAAACCCATGGACCTTCATCCACAACCCTTCACGCTACTCAGCCTCCACCCCTTCCCTCTCAAACCCATTGACCTTCATCCACAACCCTTCACCCCACTCAGTATCCTCCCCTTCCCTCTTAAACCCATTGACCTTCATCTACAACCCTTCACGCTACTCTGCCTCCTTCCCTTCCCTCTCAAACCCATTGACCTTCATGCACAACCTTTTACTCCACTCAGCCTCCTCCCCTTCCCTCTAAAACCCATGGACCTTCATCTACAACCCTTCACGCTACTCAGCCTCCACCCCTTCATTGACCTTCATCCACAACCCTTCACCCCACTCAGTCTCCACCCCTTCCCTGATCCTGTTCCATTGCTCTCATCCCCTTAAGTCCTAGTCCCATCCCTCACACTCCAAAACAAAAAACAAAAAAAAGCAGAAGAAGGCAGGATGGGCAGCGGTTATTTGGCACAAACTACTTCGGTGTAAATTCAATTATTTCACATCCTTGAATGATTTATTACATGAAACAAGACGCGTGATTCGTTGTGTCATGCTAAGAAAAGACAATGATGAATTTAATTGCTTTGTGACATCACAGATTTCACTCGTTTCCCAGGAATAGCAATCACAGAAGAGAACAATCCCCTAACATTAATAAAGGGATAGTAACGTCGTCATTACGTATCCACGACATTAATTTAAACCATCTGACACGCAAAAAAAGTTTTATAAATACTCTGCTCGCATAGAGCGACCAAACCAGCAGTAAATAAATGAGAAATTAATCAAACAACAACAAAAATAATAAGTCAGTTTCACCAATGGGTGACATATGTATGGTGTCATTCATCAGCGGCGTAGTTGATTTGTCATCGGTAACGGTGTTTCTTTTGTGTGATTTGTATTGCCATGAATTACAGCGGTAAACATGCATCTGATCATCCTGCCCGCACGCTAGAAGCACGCCATTATTTTCCCTCCGCACACAGCAGCTGAACAAGCAATGTAATAATCTTTTTATCCTCCCCCACAAACGTATACCCCGCTCTCCCGAAAGGTTACGCTTACAATAACCAGGGAGGTTTATTCAGAGTGTTCTGCGCTCCTCTTTTGGCTCAGGACAACAAGCAGATCTACTGCCGTGCTTTAGTTTTGGTGTAAAAGGCCTGGGCCCTTCCAACTCTCCAGCACTTATTTTATAAACGTTTATATTAAAAACACGTTGCCCGAACGTATTGTGGTATACGCATAGTACATCTACGGGGCAGCCAGCTTTAATGACCGATTAATTCTCCACAGGGAACAGATGACGTGCTGAACAAGCGCAATACTTTTAGTTTATTATGATTTCTCCGTTTGCGTGCTATGCAGGCGAAACGATTATTAATATCAACCGACAGGGACGCGTCTGGGGCAGGGGGCCACCGGCATATGAAATGTGGGTGGCTTTAAAGGGATACGATCACGGCACACACATCTACTTATAAATCTTGTTAGATGTAAAGCACAACTTCCAAGAATTCATCTCTGGGCCACCCACATTTATGCGTCTGTTTATGGATATACTGTGTTTATCTGCATCATTGACAGCAGTAAATCTGACTGTAATGTGCATAAGGGTAGTGCAGAGCTCCAGCCGGAAAGATACAATAAAATGATGTGTGTATCATGGAGCTCCACAGCAATAAACCGTGGGCATGAGTATCACAGAGCTCCACAGCAATAAAACTCACGCTCGTACACACTGCACATTACTGTATCACAGAACTCCACAGGAATAAAACTCACAGCAATGGGCGGTGTGTATGAGCATATCACAGAACTCCACTGCAATAAAACTCACAGTAATGTGCAGTGTGTATGAGCGTTTCACAGAGCTCCACAGCAATAAAACTCACACTCATACACACCGTGCATTACTGTATCACAGAGTGCCACAGCAATAAAACTCACAGTAATGTGCAGTGTGAATGAGTGTGTAGCACTGCCTTAAAACTGTGCTTTAGTGTGCTGGACTATGGCTGCCACTAGAGGGAGGTAGTGCTGGAAACATTGTGGACTATGCTGGACAGAGCGGACATCATCTCCCAGCACCCTCTGCGTGAGGACAGGAAGTGGGTGGTACAGACCGGAGGATATAGATCAGGAGCCTCATGTTTGGCGCGAAGAGTGAGCGGAGCAACGAGAGGTGTAGGACGCATGTTGGAGCTGTCAAGGATCACAACCAGGCTGGAGTGGAGACGCTGCTTCATTCGTGCTGGAGATCGGGACAGAGATTGTGCTGTGACCTACATACGTGGCGCTGAGAGATTTGGAGGACAAGCTGGTTCCGGCAGGACCCCGGGTTAGGAGGCCGCGACGATCGATTGGGATTGCAGGCGGCGGATCCTTGTTCCAGTTGCGGAGATATGGCAAGCAGGGAGCAGATTCCTGAGCACAGAGTCCCAGTTCAGTTGCGGAGAAAGATCCTTTGATCGAGGCATCGAGTGCTGGACGGTTCGTTCGACAGATGGGTGAGAGGCCTCCAGGCCCACAGTTCCGAACGAAGACACACGCTTGTTGTATTGCTTAAATCCACAGGGCCCAAACGGTGACTAGTCGAAGATTGCTCTATACGTTCACAAGCCAGTTGATCACAGTACCCGGGTACCCTAGACAACAGATATACATATATGTATGAGTTATTTCACGGGACTTACACTCCAGAACTGAGGGGGTTAACCAATTCCTTTCCGCTGCGTGTTTTTCCCACGTTACGAATTCCTGTCATTCAAATTACCGTATATGTGTATATATATAAATATATGCTGCTTTATTGAGATCAGTAAAATATATAAAATAGAAAATCCACAACAGTGCTGGTGTATAGTAATTCCTAGTGCGGTGAGACTATCCCGAGGTTTATTCAGCGGCTCCTCGAGGGGGGGGGGAGCGCTACAAGCGTATCACAGAGCTCCACAGCAATAAAACACACAGTAATGCACGGTGTGTATGAGTGTATCAGAGCGCCACAGCAATAAAACTCAAAGTGATGTGCGGTGTGTTTGAGTGTATCACAGAGTGCTAGTGCAATGAACATCAGCAAGCGGAAACTCCTCCACTTCACCCAGCTTTTTACCATGGGGAGGCACTCCTCACATCCTGACCATTTCAAAAATATAAAGTGCTCAGGATGAGTAGAGTGTTCCTTTAAAGGTCAAAGTTCAAAGAAAAGTCAAAGTTAATTTATTTTTAAAAGGCATAAGACCCTATAGGGCAGTCTTCATCAAACCTGAAAAACGAGGTAAACCAGGTCGATCTGCTTTTCCGCCTTTATAAGATTAAATTCATTGTGACTGCTCTAGAGGAATGCTGGACCACATATCACCTGTAGATTTTTTACATGTTTTAAGGTTTGAAAAGCCACGTTGTGTCATTAGGGTCCCCAGGGTAGATAAAAGTATATATATTTTTATTATTTATTTAAAACTAATTGTTTTTCTATGTAACAAGATGTTCAAAAAATTTTAAAGTGCCACTACCACCAAAAAAAAAATGGAGTCTAAGGGTCAGTCACTGACTCACATCATTGTATTGTGTGTGATGTATTCAGAGGACATCACCAGGGAATAGGTTATAAATCTTTCAAGATCTATGTTTTATCTCATTCAGCTGCCATCTCTTAGGTCAGGTAGCCTGTATAGCAATAGACCTCCTTCAGCCTATCTAAACATTCACTCCTCCACTCCACTTACTGTTAAATACTGTAGATTAGATAAACCACACAGTAAGATAAGGCACAGCAGAAAAGGAAAACTTTCACAGATTTGGTAAATGTTGCCTCATGGGAAAAATCTACAAAATGGGAACCAGGGATAAAAAAAAAACTAACCTTATTTTTCCTTTTTACATACAATTACTGCCCCAAAAAAAACAGCAGCACGTGTTTCACAAAGTGGTTTTATTTGTAATGAACAAGTAATCTAGTTACAGCTTAGGTAAAGGTTAGTGTCCCTTTAAACATAATTTTCTGTTTAAAATAAAATTAAAAAAATAAGCCAAAAGGTTATTAATCATGAAATCGGGATTATTTTTTATTTATGTAGCATGGCGCTGTATATACATGCAATGTTTCGATTTTTTATTGAATTATTTCCATAAATCCGTTGAAAATGTCATGCTCATCCAGAGGTTTCTGTGAGATAAATTTGGCAAAATAATCTATGTGGATAATACTTTGACAGATGCTTAGATTTGCAGATCTCGAAACTCTGAATTTGTGCCAGCAGAGATAACATTCCTCTTTTTCAAAGTAAATGGTATAAAATAAGCAGAGTAAGAAAAAAATAACATACTTAGGGTCTGATTACAACCTACTTGTTAATGGCAAAATGCGAATAGAAAAGTTTTTCGACAGCTGTTTTCCATCTGCGGCTCTCCTTTAACGTCCATATTACAACCGAGCTGCAGTGCCAGCAGCGGGAGTCATAATACTTACGAGTAGTAACTTGATAACACCAGCGGCACTGTGCGCCACCACCGATATCAGCTCCAGGAGTCCACAGGACTCCGTGGAAATGGAGGTGAGCTCGCTCGAGTAAGATCCGGTCGGGACGGCAGATGGATATTCGGAGGAACAATGGGAATTATTTGTTCCCAACGTTCAACAGCCCACGGAGCGAGGAACTGGGAGATCATGCAGCTCTCGGCACCAAGGGATCTGATCTAGATTTAGGTGTTAAGTGATTGTGTTGAAGAGAAATCCCTTAACAGCAGCCTGTGAAAGAAGTTATTCTTTTTATTATTATTATTCTTTAATTATAAAGCGCCAGCATATTCCCCAGCACTGAACAATGGGCACAGTATAGACAGGGTTACAATACATTGAACAACATTTTGACACACCAGAACAGGAGAAAACGAGGGCCCTATTCCTGTGGGAACTGACAATCTAGAAGGGTTGGGGGTGGAAACAGGAGTAGAGGACTGCAAGATGAGAGTGATGGACTGCAAGGTGAGCGCGATGGACTGATTGCGCCAGTGAGGTGCATCAGTGAGTCGGGTGGTAGGCTTGTCTGAATAGGAATGTCTTAAGGGAGCGTTTGAAGGAAGGTAAACTAGGGGAAAGTCTGACTGTACGAGGAAGAGCGTTCCAGAGGATGGGGGCTGCGCGTGAGAAATCCTGTAGTCTATCATGGGAAGAGTTGATGCGGGGAGAAGCTAGGCAAAGGTCACTGTTTGACCTTAGGGAGCAGGCTGGGGTGTATTTGGTGATTAGTGAGGACAGGTAGTGGGGAGCTGAGTTAGTGAGAGCTTTGTAGGTCAGTGTAAGTATTTAGAATTTAATTCTGCAGTGGATGGGGAGCCAGTGAAGGGACTCGCAGAGACAGAGCAGCAGGTGAGGTGGATAGGGAGCCAGTGAAGGGGTTCGCAGAGAGGAGCGGCAGAAACCGAGCGGCGGGTGCGGAGGATGAGCCTAGCAGAGGCATTTAGAATGGATTGTAGGCGGGAGAGAGGGAGGCCAGCTAGAAGATTATTACAATAGTTAAGTCGGGAGATAACAAGGGCCTGGATGAGTTGCTTTGTGGTGTCAGTGGTAAGAAATGGCCAGCACCACACCCTTGATCGCCAGTCATAGATGTAGAATGAGCTGGCTGGAATAGATCATTCTCCATCTGCCAAAGGCACCATAACATCTCCCATACGAAGTATAGAAGACGCTAATATACAGTAACCAGGCTCCACACCCGGGATGAAGGAGTAAAAATTAAGCACAGCACTTGAGTCATAAGCGCTCAGTTCTGTTTTCCCATCTGTACGATGGACAGCCAAAACATACTACTGACTGCTGCCGTTATATACGTAATCGCCATGGAATATAGTGTAGGGTGGGTCAACTTGACTGAGAAACATGGGGCCATCTAAAAGGAATTGGAAGTATTCTAGAAGGTGTTTGAAACATGTTTTCAAAGGCAATTTTTTACCACAGTTGACTTAACTAATGCATAAAGGACAACAAGGCCTTGTAAATGCCGGGTACCATACGGACATATATTTAAAACGTGGTGCTCATTCATGTGCTACCAGACGTACAATGGCAAAGAGCTCAACAAATATTTACTCTCTTGGCAGATCATCGAACCTGGAATGCAGAAGATACTCAAGTAAAAAACGTCAGAGTACTCCAAGTTCTTGGTAGGACTGCGTGCCTGAATCACTAAGCAACAGCCTCTATTTGCCGTGTGTATATCACAGTGATTAACTACTGCCTAGTGCGCTTCGGACTATTTTAAAACGAAACCGTCTTGAGTTTAACTTTCCTGTACTGAAGGATGAAATGTGACATCTTTAAGTATGCCACAGTCAATTTATAGACCCCAAGAGGACCTGTTTTACTCCCAGAATCCTTCTGCATCTTTGTTTCCATTCTACTCTCCATTAGTTTAAAGAGCTCATCCAGGTGTGTGAGTGTATAAAAGAGCTGTAAAGCGATAGAACTCCCACAAATGGGTCTCTAAATTATAATGAATGTCACAGATCATTTGGAGTAAATAAGTTAATTCACTATTGTCCTAGATTACATTTTTATTTTACATAAATGGTCCCTGTAGACCTCAACGGCATCTAAAAAGGCTTCTGTTTCGCTCTGGTGTCAATTAGAAATTCCATGTTTTAGCCTCTTAGAAAACATTTTACAAATGGTCTGCCCCATCCATCCAAATCTAATGGAGCCATAAATTCAAGTAGATGTGGAGTGGGAACATCAGGCCATAAATGTGAAGTTAAAATCTGGTCTGTCTCATCACTAATGTTTCCAGTCAATACTTGATTGCTTGTATAGGTCCTGCGTTTGGTGCCGCAATGATCTCAATCACCTGCCTGATTAAGGAAGCATAGGGCGCTGCCCTAACATCATCTGCAGGTGATTACATTAGATAAATCCATTTGATTTCCCAAGTGTACCTCATCAAGCATTTGAAAAGTGATGTTTTCAGAATTACTTCACTCCCTGAAGCTCCAGACAGGTCCTGCTGCAAGCAATGCTTTTCTGGTGGCCGCAGGACTAAGAAAGAAAACCGTACTCCCCTGCCATGTACCATGTCCCCACTGACATCTAATTCTTCTGGATTCCAAACTCCGGAAGGATCCAAAAACCGGAATGCTCGGGGTCCCGAGCACTACGGATAGGGGGTGATCAGCCTGATCATACATATTGTGATACAGCAACCACTCGGGATACTTGGCTCTAGCCAAACAACATGGTCCTCTAGGGTTTAAACAGCCGCAGAGTTGAAGTTGTGCAAATGAGAGGTCTTTCTATTCCCGTATAAACAAACGCCCCACTTGGTTTTGAATCACTATTGCAGGTGATTAAACAAAAAACTGCAAACTAAATCCTAGCTCAATTTGAGCACTTACTAGACAGTGATCCTGACTATCCAGGTAACAATCTAATAAACAAAAGAAAATCATAGCATTTCCTAGAAGTGTTACTGCTCCCTGCCCTGCTCTCAGCCTGAGTCAGCAGTTTACTTGATGTAAGCTTAATTAATTGGCAACAAGTGTGCGAGATGATAGAGGCCATGCAGGATTCTGGGTCCTAAATACCTTCCCTCGACTACTCTTCCAGACAGACATTCTGTTACCTAACCCAAACACTGTCACAATATATACATAGATATTATATATCTTGTGTCAGGGATAAGAGTGATTCACATAGTGTGGGTAGCATAGTTGATCTGTTATGGTGGATACATAGGTTACACTATTCTAGAAAATGTGTATATGGTTACATCATTTCCCTCTAAACTGAAAGTATATATCGTTCACAAAGATTTAGAGTAGCACCAGCCAATGTAAAGCAATTTAAAAGGAAGTGGTAAAAAAAATTAAATGTATAGCGATGTATAGTAGGCAAACGCCAGATGGCAGTTTATGGTGTAATTCACACAGAGATGAATTAAATTGATGCACATTTCATTTGAGTGAACTAATTAGCACATATTTCTGTCATGGGGAAACTGGAAATCCAGGCCAAGGAGTAAATGTTCCGCTAATTTGCCCTATTACACATCGGCAGTGCTACTGGAAATCCTCCCTCCCCGATCATCAACATCCCCATGAGTTGGACACAATAGAAAGGCGATCGTAGACAAGTTCTAGACGGTCACCATCAAGCACAGGTCTTAAGACGAACAGGGAAATTCAAAAATCAAGGGTCAGTTGTGAAGAAGATTGCCAGTCCACCATGTTTTCCGTAACTTAATAAATTATTTGTGCTGAATGGCAGGGCCTGGAAAACGCAACCCTGCAATATGTAGACTTTATATGCTGCTGGATAGGCCTCAATTAGGCAACGTACCATCCTCCTGAAACATATGAATTATACATGTCGTAAGGCAGTGCCTTCCCTGTGCTTTCATTCTGCATGAAATAGAATTTCCAAGAAAACATGGCTGACCTGCAACCCTAGTCATGAATATTGACCATACGAACATATCTGCCAACCTGCTCATAAAGCAAACTGAATTTCAAGGGAGTATAAATGAGATTATATTCGTTTGCTGCCTTTTTTCTTTAGATATCTGGCATGTCAGATCATTGTAATTACCTGCACCCCCACAGTGAGTTGGTTCACTCTTCTACGTGAATCTGGACTTGAGAAGGGTCGTAATGCGGAGATCCAAACAAATCTCATAACATATATCATGCACGAACACCTTACAGACACAATCCCATTTTGTTTGTTTGGCACTTTGGGACCCAAGCAATTTTGATATGTTTATGTTCCATCTTTCTTACTGCACCCACAGTTATTATATACCATTTTTTAAAGGAATTATTCCGTCACATGTCCTTAACTGTAGGACAACCATTACAGGATAATTTTACCATAAAGCAGAAAAGGCTATTTGTATTATAAGTTGGGAAATGATGCAGAATCGTAAATCTAGGACAACAATAGCTAAATTGAATGGATATTGCCGTTAGCAACTTTCCCAAACTCTGCTATTTGTGCTTTTAATTTTCCACTATGTAAAATATCACCATACAATTCTCCACCAATTCACCGCTCAGTGGATGAGAGGAGAATGAGAAATAATTTGATGAGTGGAGAGTCTGTTCTTATCATCTGGAATGACTGTCACTTTATTTAATGATATTGGGCATTGTCGTGTAGGAGAGGGATGTTGATCGTGACGGGCGACATCTGGAAAGCTGAATTTCCTCCCTGGAACAGGTGTTCGTTTATGAGAACGGCTCGCGGTGCTGAAAAATCTAACGATTATTATTTAAGCGAACAAATTAAAAGCCGACGTCTGCTTGTCCAAATACAAGTCTATAAAAACCTGTTTATGTGAGCCTGAGTCATTTAAAAACCGGATTCCATAGAGTGGGATTTGAAACAAGGGCACCAGTAGAAACTGCAATGGCTGCGAGGCTAGGAATGGCAAATATGTATGTCTGGCTGGGGGAGCAAAACATGTTATTTATTCTAGGTCGGGTTGGCTTGTGACGGTCTTCGAATCTTCACGTCCTAGGAAGAGGTTGAGAAATTCCTTTTATGTCTACGTGGAGGTCAAGAAGAATGTCCCATGTAGGGAGCACATTCTGGCTGCAACCATCTGTCATGACATTGACGTTGGAAGACACCGCTGAGTCACTCGTGGGGCTGACATTCTAATCCATATTAGCTTTCATGCGTCGAGAAACAAGTACAAGAATAAAACTAGGAAATGCCACCTGTGTTCTGATTGGTACTTTCAGAATAAAGCAGGAATTCATCTAGGTCAATCACCAGACACAGATTAGAATCCACTAAGTGCAACCTCCACTCTGAAATGATATTCTGGTGATTTTTTGAATTTTACCAAAATCGATTTGGCATTTTAAGGCAGACATTCTCTTAATTCACTGCCATTATTTGTTTCCTACCTTCAGAGAGTAAGAGTCGTCTCCAGACTGCTGTCTCCTGACCTAAATACAAGCCTTTCATCAACTTTTAAAAAAAAAATGAAAATTAATTAAAATATGAATCTTCCATGACTTTCCAAATATAAAAAAAAATAGAAATGTACTCCCTCATGTAAATTATGTTTCAATTGAAGCATTATGGTATCTTAAATAGGTTCTCCTGGTTATTCGAGCAGCGATACAGCGTTCTCTTAGGAATACACCAAGTCAGACACACAAACCATTATTGCTCATTTTTCCGAATGGAGAATTCTGGTTCCTGGACAACTTTGGCTTCTTGTTTTACGTCCTGAGATCTGGAGCTTAATGTCCCTTCACCCACCCACAAGTACATTTTTCTAGGCAAATCTACGCTGTTCATTGTCGACTGAGAGTTTGAAGCCCCTTTTCCAATTTGGCCTGCCGCATGATCTGTCCAACCCTTCCCGATCTCATACCTCCTAATGTCCAGAGGCAAGAAGAATTAACATTTTAAATACATTATTGATTGCTATACTATCCAACTATAATTACTCTATTCTATAAAGCAACGGGGTATTGAAATCTGCAGAAAATCTACAGCTACAGAGACAAGAAAGTGGCTAAGATTTATTGGCCAAACCCTATTGCCCACCTAGCCAAGATGGATGGAAAATTTTGTTCAATAATTCATGACTGAATCTATTCATGTATCCGGCTAGATTCATTCATGAAAAAGGGGGTGGGAAGACAGGAAAAGAAAAGTGGGAGGGGAGAGAAGTAAAATGAAAACTCGAGATAAGAGAAAGAAAAAGGGGAAGTTAAAGAGAGAGGATAAAGAGGGAGGGTAAGCAGGAAAGAGGGAGGGAGAGAAGGAAATGAAAACAAAACATAAAAAAAGATGGAAGGGAAGAGACGTGGAAGGGAAGACCGACCGTTAGAAACCTCCACGTCAAGACACAATTAAAAATTACCAAATCATACGACTTTTAATGTAACTGCATTATCCTATATGTAAGTACGCAGGGACATTCTGAAAGGAGGGAAAGTATCACTAGGGCTCATTCTATCCCATCAGAGTAATGGTTTCTGAGTAAAAAGAATCAGGTTAACTGGCCGGCAAACACTGGGGTCTTTGTACTCCTGCCAAACGGAGAGAGTGATGTTCTGCATCTAATCAGTCTATGGCTCCATCCTCCTCCTGTGTGCGATTCGGAAACAATCTACATATTGAGGGATTTCGTGTTGATAGGTTCTGAGTTCTGCTCACATGAGATGCAGATAAAACGTATTTATTCTTGGTGATGAGAGTTCAGATCGGGGACGTTTGAAAAGCAGGATGGTTCCCTCATCATTTCTCTTTACAGACGAGGCCCTCATGTACTTTGCAACAGGGTCACTTGTGTTTTGTTCGTTGGAGGCGCTGAATGGTTCGCTGGCGCTTTAGGGGGTTTTGAAGGGAGTCTATAAACTCATGTTTATTTTAAGGCTAGGGACAGATGAGCGCATTTTCTGCAGCCACCGTCAAAATGTACGTCGATGCGTGCGCACGCATTTTTTCACGGAATACGCTTAAGTGGTCAGACGATGCGCAATTCTGGACGTATTTCATGACGATGGGGTGAAAAGAAGTCTAGGGAAATCCGGCTGTTTGAACGTTATGTTGGCCGCACACTAGCAGCGTCTGACATCTCCTAATCACGCACACACGCTGCTATGCGGCCGCAGCGCACTTTGTACGTCAGTAGCAGCGGTTTCACGTTCTGATAAAAATGCGTTCATTTGCTGGTTGCGTGGTGTCGGCGCACTTTCGTACGCACGTACTGCGTATATTGGCCGTCATTGGCCGTTATGTGCTGCTACTGCCGCCGTGATTTAGTGCGTCTGCACGCGCGTTCCGACTGCCCCACTCTGACCCTAGCCTAAAATGTCCACATTATAGCATCACAATCGGACCTAGGTGCAAAGGGAAACTATGTCGAATAAGTCCCAAGGTCGGAAAGGTAATGGGAAGTAAAGTTTGTCCTACAACTACATCGAGTGATGGTGCGACAGAGCCCCCTGAGAAAGTGCAAATAAATGGAATTATGATGATGATCCTCTCTGGAGTTAAACTATATATACACACATCTATGTATTGTATTTTGTATAAGCGGTTATACACTTCGGCGATTCCATTTCACCGAAACTACGGTGAGCGCACTGGTCACCGTAGGTGAGACGAAGATGGAGTCGCCGAAGCTTCATGAAAAAGTTGGCGAACGTCGAAGAGCAGCGAACTGGCCTTGGCGAAATCCACTGGGCTGCAAAAAAAAAAAAACACAACGCTCCTATTCTCCTAATAGGGGTTTAAAAAATAAATAAATATTAAAATGTATAAAATATAATAAAAAGTCTAATAAATGAAGACTAAAAAAATCTGTTACAGAATAATAAAAAACGCCTCTTAAAAAAATTGAGAAACAAAAATTAAGGAACAAATAATAAAAGGTGTTCTAAAAAAATAAAAAGGCTTTTTGCTGAAAATGAAAATAAACTTTTTTAAAATTAAAAAATATTACTTTTTTACATTGAATCCTATGGGATTCGCCTGTTTAAACCTATTGAACTGAAACATCGAAAAATAGGTCATTTCGCCGACAATTTGGCGTTGTGTGGATAGATGGACTATTCCCTTTCTATGGGACAATTTTGCTGCAGTTGAAGATCGTCGAACTGCGGCACACTCCACCGTATTTCGATGTCAATCCGCCTGTGTTTGGAGAATTGACAGCTTTGTAGATGGACGAACCGCCCGGAAATTGCACTATGTGGTAAATTTCGGTGGCAAGTCCGGTGTTTAGTGAATAGACCCTATAGTTTTTTATTTCTTCATATACATATTCCATCACGACCACATGAACTCGCCAACATGGTTTTTTCCACACGGATGCAGCTATACAAAACTCATTTCTCCAGTACAGAGACTTGTTTTAATAACGTAAATATAAAAATGTCTAATGTTTCAACCTGGCAGCGGCAGAACGGAGGCCTCAGCTCAGTTATAGATCTGTAGATTAAGATATTGAACTTTAAGCAGAAAAGAAAACCTCAAACATTTGCTCCCGGGTTCCAATTGAGTGACTTTGAGTGTTTGGTGAAAGCTGCCTTGTTTACCAGGCTCTCATTCACTTTCCCAGCCACTGAATTTCTCACTCCTTTCACGGTAGCCACGTCTTGCGTTATACCATCTTAAAAAACTTTTTCGGTTTTCATTAATTATCATAGGTTTAGATTAATCCCTTTTTTGTATACAAGGTCATTGCGTATTTTGGACTTGATCTTCAAAAACCGATAAAAAAAACGCAGGCCTGTATATTCCAAGGGCAGGGACACATCACCGCGACTACCGTATCTCATATACCTTTTTATTTTTTTTTATTTTACAAAGCCGATTTTATCTGAAATTATCTTTTTGTAAACAATTTTTAAAACGGTAACACAAATACATAGCTCTTAATCGCCCCTACTTAGGAGGGCCAGCCCCTATTTTGTGCCCACATCTCTTTGTTCATCTTTTCTCTTTAAATACCTCTTTTTTGATGGCTCCTTGATATATTCAGGGTGTGCGGTAATATAAAAGAGCTGAAATAGCAATAAAATCCCCAGTAACGAGTCCCTAAATCATAATAAAAACGCAGTTAGAAATCACTTTTGATCTAAATTCGTTCGTTGACATAATAACCCCGGTAAGTTGTGATGTCACATAAAATGCCTGGGAATAGCTGAGATTGTGATCGTGTCACCTAAAATTCACTTAAAAAAAAAAGGAAAAAAAAAGCTATTGTCACGCTTTGACTGTTTGATATGATTTTCTACTAATCATCCACAGTACGTTAAGGCCGGGTCAGACGAACGCACCATGTGCGCCTGTACTGACGTGCCTCCCGGCATCCGTTGTAGCGTTGTGATGCTCCGATGGGGTTGGGCACACGCTGGAGTGCGCACACAAATGGAGTGCTCTACAGCGGGCATGCTGCGTACGTTTTGAAAGCCTCCCAGTCGAAGCGGTACGATGCGCATTTGACGGGGCCGCAAGGCGCGATCCTCCATAGGAGGATTGAGCCCTGCAGCGCTGAGCGCACTAACTGCACTCAGCGAGGTGGCCAAACAGGCGCCAGATTGGAAGGAACGTCCAGTCCCACGGACGTTCCTTCTGCTCTGCAAAACACTTGTCTTAGTAGTAATTCCCCCTTGTCTGTATTTCAGTACGGAAGCAGCCATCTTTGAAAATCTTCCATTATTTCAAAACCTTCAGTGACAACGTTACTTCACATTAAAAAAAACAACCTATATAAAGATTTTGATCGAATAAATAAAATCTGTTATTATCAGGGTGCTTGCAACACACACACACACACACACACAATACACACACGTATTCCTATTTCTCCAAATACACAACAGTGTTTTAGATATGAAGGAAATGCTTCCTAAGACGCAATCTATAACCTGCACGAAGAGCAAGAATGACAGGTTTATCCTGTGATCTCGTATATATCTCGAGCAAATATAGAACAGAAATTCCTTCGCAGACTATAAAACGTAACACATATTTTTTTCCTGGATTTTCTGTTATCCTCTGCATAGCCCTTTCAATGCATGGGATCCGCTGCCTTGACCACATTAAGCAGTCATGGTCCAGTGACCAAAACTCTCCAAGTTCTTGGTTCCAGGATGTTTATAGTACGAATGTGTCTTGGTTGGAACAGAAGAGATGTACAATAATAAAAAATATAGGACATACCATTTATTGTTTTGGCATAAAGAAAGCTGTACGGATAAGTCGTGGCCCCCTCCGTTCTGCCCGCATATTATCTTAAATGAAAACACAAGTGAAGTTTGAAGGGATGCCATCGGTGTGTCATACAACCATACTTTCAGTTTGTGTTTTTCTTTTGTTTCTGCTATCATAATGCGAGACAATTTGTATTATGGCCGCTCTGTGCTTTAATTTGCTAATATACACAAACACACACCTCATGTATATCTTACTTCAGCTTTGTGGGAGCGGCCATCTTTATTTCCTTTTTACGCAGAATACTGTCTGTCTAAAGACCATGCATAGGTGTGGTTGAAAACATCTCTACGCCGTGTAACATGCCTGGTGCCTGTGTAAACCATTGGTTTATCTGAACATGGCCGTACTCTTTCCCCCGCGTGGTCTTCAGTTGGATAAGCACAGCTTGACCAAAGAATAAAGATGGCCGCTCCCACTGTGCAAGGAAAAGTCTGAAGAGGCAACGAACGGAGGGATTTACTGATGTGTCTGCATTACAAAATAATGTGCAAAGGCAATATTACACTTAGATTCTCGCTTACAGTAATAACGGCAATGGTGACAGCAGTTTTACTTGGAGGTGATGCCACCCGTTGTGTGAAAACATGGCCGGCTACTGCCAAGGCGTTCTGAATTTTCACTTGAGTTTGTACTGTAGTCATAAAAATAGTAATTGGGTTATTTAACAGAACCCTTTCTTTTTTTCAGTGTCGTGTGTGTGTTCGTAGGATAGAGTTTATATAGCACATGTATGATTAATTATAACGGAGCATGTGTAAGTGCATATGAACTTTTTCAGCCATTTATCAATCCACCCAGTCATGATTTGGCTTTGAAAAACTCTAATTATTAGCATGCGTATTTGCAATAATTAGGGATGCACCAATACTAGTATCGGTGCTGATACCGGCACTACCTAGTACTCGTGCAGATGCCCCCGGATACCGGAAGCCAGCACTGAGCTGGCTTACCGGCATCCGAGGGGCTGAGGCAGCTGTCAGAATGCTCTAACGGCATTCCGAGAGGCCCCTGCGGCTGGCCACGTTCCAACAAGCGCCGTCAGCAAAGTCTTAGAGCGGCCGCTCATTGGGAAGGTCCCAGCCGCGATCTCGTGAGATCTCGAGCTGTACACGATCTCACGAGATTGTAGCTGGTGGCTTTCCCAACCAGCATCCACTCAAATCCTTTGCCACTGGCGCTCATTGGAAGGTGGCCAGCAGCAGGGGCCTGTTGGAATTCCGTTAGAGCATTCTGACAGCCGCCCCATGTCTGGTCTAAAATGTGTGTGTGTGTGTATATGGTATGCATATATGGTGTCTGTGTGCAGGCTGTGCAGTCGGTAAATGGGGTGTCTGGCCATACATTCATACATTGCAATATTAACCCTTTCGCTGCTGAGCCTTTTCACGCCTCTGTGCTGAGCTCATTTTTACCGGTTTCGCTCATCATATTTAACCGCGTTTTGAAGCCTTATTTTAATATATGACCCAGACATATTATATATCATTCTTTCCGGCAGACTGTGCAGATTCATAATATGTCATTATTATATGTATATGTTATGTCATGTCTGTATATTATAACAAAATATGCAATAAAATTTGAATTTTCAATAATTTACAATGTGTAAAGTGTTTTTTTTTCACATTTTAACATGCGATCGTTTGCGGTTATATTTTCTATGGGGTGCGCTTGTTAAAAAAATTAGAAATGAGGAATCGTTACTTTTTTTGGGGAAAATTACGTGTTTTTTAGCAAACGGCCCCCATAGAAAAAATCGTTAGTGCAGCATCATTGTTCACATTATAATTGAAATGGGAACAATATTGTTGCACGAATAAAACTAAAAAAAAAACTTTACATTTTTTTTTAATTTTTATTTATTTACTTTTTTAATTTTATTTTTTTTTTTATTTTTTTTTTTACATTTTACATGGTCATGTTTGGTATCATTGGAAAGGCCAGGCTCTGGCCGTTCCAATGATAGCAAACATTAACCCCTAGCTGTCACGGATCGGGAGATCGGGGGTTCATTGGAACCCCCTATCTCCACTATAGGTGGCAGCAAGGGGTTAATTTCAAAACTGGCGCCATCGCGCTCTGCGCGATGACGCCAGTCATTAGGGGGATATCCTGGAAGCTTGGCCGACATCCAAGATGTCGGCCAGCTTCGGGAGGGGACCGCGATACGGCGCATGTTAGCGCCTTATCGCGATCCAGCCCCCTAGGGGTTAAAGACAGCCGCCGCTTGGAAGGGCAGGCTGTGCCCTTCCAGGCGGTGCCTGTCTTTAATCGCTGGCCCACGGGGAAGGGGAGGGGTCCTCCCCCTCCCCTTCAGGCACCTTCCCTGCAATGGCGGAGGGTGCCTGAAATAGACATCATCGCGCATGCGCGATGACGCCTATCGTGCCCGCCTGGGTCCCGGAGGCTGGGCTGACATCGATGATGTCAGCCCGCACCGGGGGGCCGCGCGATAAGCCGGAATACCGGCTGATCGCGGCTGCAAAGGGAGGACACGCTCAGCGCGTCCTCCGCAGCCAAGTAGCAATGCGGGTGGACGCGCTGAGCGCGTCCACCGCATTGAAAGGGTTAACATAAACCGGACAGGCTTTCGGCAAAATCCTAAATTATTTATTGGAAAGAGATCACATGACTTTAAATAAAATTATTTGTAATCGGTATCGGTGAGTACCTGAAAAAAAGTATCAGTACTTGTACTCGGTCTTAAAAAAAAATGGTATTGGCGCAACCCTAACAATAATACTTAGACCACATTTCGATATCTTAATTGCAATAAAGAACACAAAGATATATTCACTCACTGCTGTAACATATTGCATATATATTCCGATTTCATGGAGTTTTAAAGATATTTGATCTGTGGAAATACAAGTTATTATTTTTCGTTAATTTAGGCCTAATCTCAGAAAATCCAAAGGACAGAACATCTGCTTTTTGCGTGTTCTCATTTCTTAGAAATACCGGTTAGGATGCACGATGGCTTATGTATAAATTACTATCCTGGCCTTTGCATGGACAGATGGTAAGTGCAAGGAGTCCGACACTGGATTTCATATGCAACAGGCGAGATTTCACGATGAGAAACTCTGACCAGGTGTATCCATGAAAAGCGCATAAATAGTAAGAGGCGAACAGCAATTAGGACATGACGATCGACAATAACTGCCAAGAAAGGCACATGCTACAGGCTTTTGTACGGTAACTATATTACCTCATGATATTAAAACAAGTATTCTGCTAATTCTACATCCATTATTTATTTCTGACCTTTACGGCTGATATTACTTCCAGTAACAGTGTTGTGACAAAGCAGGCAGGGGACTGGATGTTTGCTTGAGCATCCAGCCAATCCAATGTATTCGAGTTGAGAGCCACTGGCTGGTCAGAAAGGCACAGAGCTGTACATTCTTGACCTAAATCTTTGAAGTCTGATCAGTACAAGTTGAATGACAGTTTTCCAGGTGGGAGATGTCATAATCAGCCTTCAGAGACGCCGGCCAGTGTGGGAGGAAGGGCAAATTAGCAACACATTCCCATTAATATTCATTAAATGGTTGTGATGACTAGGGTGTCCCTTTAAGATAATGCATAAGGTCTTTAGTCTATTAATACCATTGCTTAGCAGTGGCGTAACCAGAGTTATGGGCGCGCCGGTGCAGAACCCCCCCATTATATAAATGTCCACTCTGGTTATAAGCAGGCCCAGACTGGGACAAAATATTGGACCCCCAGAATTATATGCACGGGCACTGGACCCCCAGAATTATATACACAGGCACTGGACCCCCAGAATTATATACACTGGACCCCCAGTATTATATATACAGGCTCTGGACCCCCCTTCCAGCACATACTCCTTGCAGCTATGTAGTGTAGGATAACCCAGGTGTGGGCTGCCCAGTGCACCCTTTCCATGCTGCCAGAACACACGTGGCACCCCATCTGCACAGGATGTATTTGCCCCCAGCTCTCACACATGGATATATTTGCCCCCAGCTCGCACACATGGATGTATTTGCCCCCAGCTCTCACACATGGATGTATTTGCCCCCAGCTCTCTCACATGGATATAATTGTCCCCAGCTCTCACACATGGATATATTTGCCTCCAGCTCTCACACATGGATGTATTTGCCCCAGCTCTCACTCATGGATGTATTTGCCCCCAACTCTCACACATGGATGTATTTGCCCCAGCTCTCACACATGGATATATTTGCCCCCAGCTCTCACACATGGATATATTTGCCCCCAGCTCTCACACATGTAAATATTACCCGGCGCTCACTTTGTCGGGCTCGGTCCACAGCGGGAACCTGCGTTCTCGCAGGACTCGAGCCCTGCCCCCCAGGTCTCCAGGCGATACTCAGTGGCGTAACAATCAGGGGGGCACCGGCGGCCAGAGCCCCCTCGGCCCTGCCCCTGGGGCACCCGCACCGGCTGCCATGCCACTGTTGCTTAGTAAGATCAGGAGCACCAGGGGCATTTTATATATTGCAAATGGTACATAACACAGGGTTCCAGAGGTCTTCAAAGACTACTTTTCAATTTTAAGGATCCAAGGAAGCAGATGTTTACAGGTGTGCAGAAATCTGAAAAAATGTAAAACCTGGTACAATTCTAGGAGCCAGTGGCCACCTGGCACCGGGATGGGTCAAGCTCTAACTTTACATATGTTTTAGGCATTATCATATCTAGGAATAGACCAGTTAGGTGATCAGGGTCAACAATCCAGTGAAAGCAATCCTGCAAACTGAAAGATCGGACTTACATCTTGGCCATCACGGACTGAAGAACTCTAGGAGCCAGTTCCTCTTAAAAGCACAACTGCTAATAGAATGGTCTACGGTCATATAACTATTTTCGTCTCCCATGACTACATTTGATGGACTCTGAAACTTGTTTGTCTGGCTCCTGCTTTCCACACAAACTTGTAAAACCACCTATTAACACTATCTCGTTTTGAAGGACCTTCTCTTTCACCACCTCCCACTACTTGGCAATGACAACGAAGAGTCGTACCAGGCACCACTGTAAAGCTTAGTATTGTAACTGCAGCCACACAGAACCCAAGGACATATAAATGTGTAAAAAACAAAACAGAAATAAAAAAAAAGGATAAATCACACGGATATATTTACAGATTATTTTACATTTTACCAAACCGAAACATTATCTTGTAAATCTAAAAATAAACCCCAAACCTACAATGATAAATTATGTCCGATGACAGAGTCCTATTCAGACAGTCCACGTAAGTCTGCGTCAGGAGGCTCCTGTAAAGCCATCAATAATATGTGACCAAAGCAATCTGTTTCGGCACAAGGTCTTAAAAACCCAGACCAGATCGACTGGTAAATTTTCTGGACTTCCCCAAGCTTTTGACAAGGCAGAGGGATCAAACTACTTAGACCTGGAAGAAAATCATTTTGGTACAATCAAGGATTACCAGGATATATTTTTCGTCTCTAGACTTTGCTTCACTACTGGACACCAGATATAAATATGTCGCAGTTCACAATCATTAAGTATTGGCAAAACCAAAAACGTCTATCTTTGTGGTCACCACATGGAAGATCTCCACCATCTGTAACCTATAAATTGTATTTTCACCAGTACCAGGTATCAGTACTGGATGAATTCCCAGTGCAAGAATTTTTTTATTCCATCAACATTTCATCCTTTATCAAGATATAAATATTGGCCATCTTGGTAATGGCCAATGTTCTATGTTCAACTATATCCGGAATGTTGTTTGTACAAAGATTATTTTTTTTTTTTTTAAATAACTCCAGTAATGGTTTACAAGTCTTAAATCTGGCAAAGGACCAGGGACACGGCAGCTCTTTGACAGGCCGAGCTCTATGTTTTAGCCTGGCCGAATGTACGTTGTCCTAGTAATTCATTCTGTTGGTCCTCAAGGGGTGGATAATAATGAAAACAAGGCTTTTGCAATCTCCTGGGTATTTAATTTGGTTTAAACTAGCCAGAGATAATGTGGCATGAACTAATATAATCTGTCGTCTCACAAAGACAAGGGGGCAGACTGGCGTTCTCAGTCCTTAGTAAAACAATCCATTTTTTTATGAGAACAATGGGATCTTATCTCCAATCACTCTGGCTGAGCAGGAACGTCTGGTTTACAAGAGGCCCCTAGACATTACTTTCTGAATAGTGATGCTATTCAGTGTCTAACGACAAAACTCTCACCAGTTATCCCAAACTATTTTTTGTTTGTTTGAAGTAAGTGACTCTTAACCCCCCCCCCTTTTAAAAATCACTTGTTTGTCCTTAACGATCTTGTCGGTTAGAGAAATAAGGCCAAGGGAAAATATTCAATAGCACAATTAAAAATAATAATAATAAAAAATATACACACACACCTGTTTATCGAAGTAAACTTGCGTTTTGCAAATTACAGTTTTCTAAAGTGCAGTAAATTCATACCCATGGGGAAAAAACAATGTTGTACGGTGTGCAAATCCTAAAATCTCCAGAAATAGCAAGCTATTTTTGCTCTCGTCCAGTACACAACACCTACTCAACTCAATGTCCAGTACACAACACCTACACAACTCAATGTCCAGTACACAACACCTACACAACTCAATGTCCAGTACACAACACCTTCTCAACTCAATGTCCAGTACACAACACCTTCTCAACTCAATGTCCAGTACACAACACCTATGCAACTCAATGTCCAGTACACAACACCTACACAACTCAATGTCCAGTACACAACACCTTCTCAACTCAATGTCTAGTACACAACACCTATGCAACTCAATGTCCAGTACACAACACATACTCAACTCAATGTCCAGTACACAACACCTACATACTGTGACATACTTCCAGTATTGTCCTGTTAAGGGCTCACATTCCTCTGTCACCATTTTCCATGGGAATGTCCACCTTTATTAGGAGCTCTTCCAGACATTTGCCATATCAACTGTAAAAATTCCCTGCAACCTAAACTATTATAAATTATACTTTGCTCTTGTTCTATTTTACATTTTAATTACATAAATGGTACTGGTAGGCCATTAAAAAAGTCTGGCGACAGATTTGTCTAAAAGGGACACTCTATTCCTCCTGACCACTTTACTGATTTAGGCTAGGGTCAGAGTGGGGCAGTCGGAACGCGCGTGCAGGCGCACTAAATCACGGCGGCAGTAGCAGCACATAACGGCCAATGACGGCCAATATACGCAGTACGTGCGTACAAAAGTGCGCCGACACCACGCAACCGGCAAATGAACGCATTTTTATCAGAACGTGAAACCGCTGCTACTGACGTACAGAGTGCGCTGCGGCCGCATGGCAGCGTGTGTGCGTGATTAGGAGACGTCAGACGCTGCTAGTGTGCGGCCTACATAACGTTCAAACAGCCGGATTTCCCTAGACTTCTTTTTACCCCACCGTCATGAAATACGTCCAGAATTGCGCATCGTCTGACCACTTAAGCGTATTCCGTGAAAAAATGCGTGCGCACGCATCGACGTACATTTTGACGGTGGCTGCAGAAAATGCGCTCATCTGTCCCTAGCCTTAAAGTGGTCACAAAGTGAGGAGTGCCCCCCCCCTTATCCCCCTTCCTCCGATCTGGATATATCGCTTGATGAAGTGGAAGAGTTTCCTCCACCCTAATCAGCATCGCCAGCACTCATGATTTTTGAATTTCCCAGCTGCTGGTCGCCAGTGACGCCAGCATGGAAAGAGTGTGCAGTCATCACCTTCTTGGAGACCAGTTGCTGTAGCGAGCGGTCTCCGGTAGCCAATGGATCAGCTTTGGACATGCGCGCAGGTCTGATCCATCTTTCTCCGTAAGTGCTACGGAATTTGCATCTGCCTAATTATTTAAGGGAATAAAGGAAACTATTTTTAATAGAGTTGTAGAGTAAACTGACGGAACAGCTGAGTTACTATGGGGATTTGCGACATGCACGCCTGTTCACCCAATAGTTTAATTGGAAAACAATGAGATATATTACCTTGGGATGTTCAAGCACGGAAGTGAAAAGAAAACTCGATTCCAGATGAGATTTTATTTAGAGAGCTGGTAACTCTACTGGCCCCATACGTAAGTGTTAGTGGCTCGCTGCCATTACCTGCTGCCATCAACACCTTTCACCATATATTTAAGAACACAAAAATAAATTGTCCTCTGGTGCCAATACACCATAAAAGGCCGTGAAGTATGTTTGTGCAGCTCTTAGTAGAGTCCCGTGGACTCCAGGAGAGAGCATCAGATGTAGCGCTACCAGTATTCTTTTGTTGGCTGGAACTATAATAGATACAGTTGTTTTTAATATCAGCGGGCTCCTAACCGAGGAGGGTCAAAGATGCAAAGGCATGATGGCTACAACGAATTTAAAAGATCTGGGAGTTGTGTCTGCCGAGCATCAATGTTATTTTATAAACAAATGCCATTAATAATAATAGTAATAATAAAAATTTAAAAAAATAAGATCAGCCATGAAAAAAGAAAAACTAGGCAGACAAATAATATAAATAAAAGAAAGATTTAAAATCCAAATTTCCCGTTTTTAGCGAAGAAAAAAATAGTTATTGGCAATAATAAAATTCCAGACAAATTTTAGGCACAGAAATATTATTTAACGGAAAAAGAAAAAACAATTATTTTTTTAAATTTAAACAACTATAAAGACTTTTTTTTCATATAATGGGGAAAAATAATAATATGCCACCGAGAGATATATTATCAGTAAAGTAGAATTATTATTTTTTTTTTAAAAAAAGGAAAATTGCCACAAAAATGAATGTATAAAATACTTGTGGCGCTAACATTCTAGAACCCCCCCCCCAAAGGTCAAATTCCCATCAAATAGGACGTAGTATTGTTGTTTTTTAACTGTTTAGTGGGCATCAAAATCTATTGTGAAAGCCACCTGAGCAAGCCATCATCATGTTGTCAAAATACCCCAGCTTGCCCAGAGAAGCGTGAACCACTTTTTTCTCTGTTTTGCTTTTTAAGATAACAAAACTCTCCTAAAAGGCTGGAGAATGCCCCGGGGGCATTGATCAGGACTCCCTATTAATGCCCCTTTAACCCCGCTGTCAAAAGCAGTCAGGGCTTTGATTCCAGAGAGGCTGGTTTTGTAATTGAGATCTGAACCAACCATCGAGTCTCTGCTAAAGCCTCTGAGGATTTGTGTGTACAGCAGGTCACGTGTATACACAGTAAGTTTATCGGCACCAAGGGCTACGGTTCATTCTCCGTCAGCACTCTGATGGTAAGCCTGGTTATTGTGTATCCACTACTACACAAGAAGGTACGGGTTGGGAAAAAAAGGAAAGATAACGAAGGAGGAAAAAAGCAGAGAAGAAATCTAAAATTTTATAGAAAGAAGGAAGAATACCAGAAAAGACAGAATGGAAACAAAAACAGAAAACCCTTCAGGCTCTTCATTAAATTTGCAGAAATGTTGCTGGCTCGTACGGCCAAAACTCTGAGCGGCGACTGTATGGTGAGTAAATATGTCTGCTCGTATCCCCTATGCTTGATTTGTACACTGTGCACTGTCCACGTATGAGTTGTATGGTTTGTATACTGTGCACTGTCCACGTATGAGTTGTATGGTTTGTATACTGTGCACTGTCCACGTATGAGTTGTATGGTTTGTATACTGTGCACTGTCCACGTATGAGTTGTATGGTTTGTATACTGTGCACTGTCCACGTATGAGTTGTATGGTTTGTATACTGTGCACTGTCCACGTATGAGTTGTGTGGTTTGTATACTGTGCACTGTCCATGTATGAGTTGTATGGTTTGTATACTGTGCACTGTCCACGTATGAGTTGTATGGTTTGTATACTGTGCACTGTCCATGTATGAGTTGTATGGTTTGTATACTGTGCACTGTCCACGTATGAGTTGTATGGTTTGTATACTGTGCACTGTCCACGTATGAGTTGTATGGTTTGTATACTGTGCAATGTCCACGTATGAGTTGTATGGTTTGTATACTGTGCACTGTCCACGTAGGAGTTGTATGGTTTGTATACTGTGCAATGTCCACGTATGAGTTGTATGGTTTGTATACTGTGCAATGTCCACGTATGAGTTGTATGGTTTGTATACTGTGCACTGTCCACGTATGAGTTGTATGGTTTGTATACTGTACACTGTCCATGTATGAGTTGTATGGTTTGTATACTGTGCACTGTCCATGTATGAGTTGTATGGTTTGTATACTGTGCACTGTCCATGTATGAGTTGTATGGTTTGTATACTGTGCACTGTCCATGTATGAGTTGTATGGTTTGTATACTGTACACGGTCCATGTAGGAGTTGTATGGTTTGTATACTGTACACGGTCCATGTAGGAGTTGTATGGTTTGTATACTGTACACGGTCCATGTAGGAGTTGTATGGTTTGTATACTGTGCACGGTCCATGTAGGAGTTGTATGGTTTGTATACTGTGCACTGTCCATGTATGAGTTGTATGGTTTGTATACTGTGCACTGTCCACGTATGAGTTGTATGGTTTGTATACTGTGCACGGTCCATGTATGAGTTGTGTGGTTTGTATACTGTGCACTGTCCACGTATGAGTTGTATGGTTTGTATACTGTGCAATGTCCACGTATGAGTTGTATGGTTTGTATACTGTGCACTGTCCACGTATGAGTTGTATGGTTTGTATACTGTGCACTGTCCACGTATGAGTTGTATGGTTTGTATACTGTGCACTGTCCACGTATGAGTTGTATGGTTTGTATACTGTGCACGGTCCACGTATGAGTTGTATGGTTTGTATACTATGCAATGTCCACGTATGAGTTGTATGGTTTGTATACTGTGCAATGTCCACGTATGAGTTGTATGGTTTGTATACTGTGCACTGTCCACGTATGAGTTGTATGGTTTGTATACTGTGCACTGTCCACGTATGAGTTGTATGGTTTGTATACTGTGCACTGTCCATGTATGAGTTGTATGGTTTGTATACTGTGCACTGTCCATGTAGGAGTTGTATGGTTTGTATACTGTGCACTGTCCACGTATGAGTTGTGTGGTTTGTATACTGTGCACTGTCCACGTATGAGTTGTGTGGTTTGTATACTGTGCACTGTCCACGTAGGAGTTGTGTGGTTTGTATACTGTGCACTGTCCACGTATGAGTTGTATGGTTTGTATACTGTGCACTGTCCACGTATGAGTTGTATGGTTTGTATACTGTGCACTGTCCACGTATGAGTTGTATGGTTTGTATACTGTGCACTGTCCACGTATGAGTTGTATGGTTTGTATACTGTGCACTGTCCACGTATGAGTTGTATGGTTTGTATACTGTGCACTGTCCACGTATGAGTTGTATGGTTTGTATACTGTGCACTGTCCACGTATGAGTTGTATGGTTTGTATACTGTGCACTGTCCACGTATGAGTTGTATGGTTTGTATACTGTACACTGTCCACGTATGAGTTGTATGGTTTGTACACTGTAATCGATTTGCCACAGCGAAGGAATGAATGGCTGGTGTTCATTGGCGATGGGTAATAATCGGTAAAAGCAAGGCACGGGGCACAAATGGTCATGGTTTCACCAGGATTTGGTCAAATGACCATGTAATTTATTAATTTTTTCTAATTAACTTGTTATGTAGTGTATAACGAGGGTCAGGAACCGAGGCCCTCAAGATATTTTGGAACTATAGTCTCATGATGCCCGAGCATTTATGAGAATGGCTGAGACTCATGGGAAATGTAGTTCCAAAAAGATCTGGAGGGTCAAGGCTGCTGAGCCTTGCTGTAAAAGTTATTTTTGTTTAAGGCATTGTGCGTCGGGGCAAATAGCGGTGGAATAGGGATATTGACGTCCAGTAATTGCACGCGCTACTATTGACTTGACAGCCAGATTCAGACGCTTTTTAATTAAAAACTGCACAGCTCAATGAAAACGCTATTTTGGTCGTCGTTGACTCGTCGGTTTACACTTTCTTAGAGTGGTTATCCGGTAAGCCTTGGATCTGTGGAGAAATGCGAATTTTACGGCAAAATAGTAAGAGATGCAAATTGTTTCAACTGCGGAATTCCTTCAGATCTGCAATATTGGGGGTGATGAAAGTCTACCGGTGCATAGATTTGGCTGAAACTGTACGATAGGCAACCTTTCGCCCAATGCCCTCTTTTTGTGACCTGCTTGGACAGCCCAGATATCATTTTACCCTAGGAAGCTACATTAACTATTTTGGCATTTGGATTTTCCATTGAAGAGTTTCTTGAACCAATGGGTCCCCGTGTTCCTTTAAGCCAATCGATGGGCACGGTGGGCTTTTTCGGTGTGTTCCGTCAAGTCATCTTATATGTCCCTCATGGGTCCATGACTGCTGTATACGCCGGTGCCATGTAATCAATAATTATTACAGGTGCAATAAATCCTTGCCGCAAACCAGTCTCCGCGGGGACACGTTTTCTTTTATACTGGAGCCAGAAGGGTATAATATGACACTTCTAATGAGCCGCGGAGCCGCAAGCCTTTAGAGGGGGTCCGTGCCCCTCCGGAGGCCTTAATCACAAGGGCCGCTTGGCCCGGCGCTCTGTAAATAGATCTCGGGATTAAAGCTTTCCCTGTGACACGGTAATCATTCAAGCATTTCTAATCACAACAGGCTTTGTGGACTTTTGCTGTTTGGCGCACATACATCCCCCCAAAACATTCTGTTTGTACAATTCACCAGAGTGCGCCGAGGATTACAAAGTATTTTTCCATGGTTTTCTGCCTTTTTATGGTTTTTTTCTCGTTTCACCAAGACCCAAGAAAAAGCAGTCAGAGTAAACGGTAGAGTGGAAATCATAGAATGGTGGCCATGCCTGTGGGGCGGGAGGCCTTAAACAAGTTTTTCGAGCTTTTATACATATTTTGGACATTTACAGAGGCGCAGCAGCATGGGCGGCCATAGCGGCTACAGGCCTAATTACACAAAATCTTGGATTTCAGGTTTGTTGGCCAAGAAAACTAATGAATGAAACTTGTTATGCGAGTCAGCGTCAAAGAATGGACATTCATGATCATCAAAGCAAAAAAATAACAAATGAGAAAGTTGACATATGACTAGTAACATACGAATGCTCACAATTTGACAGCGACAGCAATTAAAATACTGCGTTGTCATCACAGCGCAGCGGATCGCAAACCTCCATCATTGTCACAGCTGTTTGATGCAGGACCTACGGTGATGACGTGGAACGACGCAAGATACACAGGGTTATTCAAAGACAATCGAAAAGTCACCGCACGTTCGGTGACTTTTCGTTCTCTTCAATTCGGTGCGATTTGGTGATTCCATTTCGGCGACCCTGCGGTGTATTCAGCAAGCACCACAGGGCCGTCGTAGTGCAGGGAAAAGCCGCCGCAAACCTGCCGAACTCTCACCGCAGAACCCAGGCGCATGCACACCGAAACCCGCAAAAACATCTGGATTAACCCCGCCGAACACGCCGGAGAAACCCGAGCAGGAGCCGATCACAGCGCAGAGCAGCCGCTGGAAAAAGCCGACACCGCAGACGAATGGAGTGGAAAAAAACAAAACAGTACGCTTGAAGTTTTGAAAAGTGAAACGCTGTTTGCAAAGAAACTACTGTACGAAAATGTCTGAAATTTACATATAAGATCCAATGAATGATAATAAAAAGGGCAGTTACAGAAAAAAGAAAAAACGATTAAAAAAAATCCTGAAAAATGGCTAAAAGATCCTAAAAAAATCTATAGATAGACTTTTTGCTGCAGAATATTATAATAAACGGTTTATTAGATATTGTATTAAAACGGGAATATTTTTAACATTGAAGCCTATGGGATTCGCCTGAATAAACCTGCCGAATTAAACCACCGAATGGCAGGACAATTCGGCAACTTTTCACTGCTGGGTTTGTGTTCTCTGAATAGATGAAGCATTGCTTCTCTATGGGGATTTCACTGCCCTCGAACAGGCGCCGTATGTGCAGGCAATTCGCCAGGATTTGGTGAATTGCCTGCTCTCTGGATAGCCGAATGGCCAAGAAAGGTAACCGTACATTGAATTTCAGCATTCGGTTACCTTTCGCCAGCAATTCGGATCTCTTTGACAGTTTTCAGAGTCTCGAATTCTAGGAGGCTTGTAGAACCACCACCTCTTTTTTTTTTTAAGGTTTTAAAAGAGTAAAGCAAATGACTTCTCCATTGACTTTAAAAAAAAGGATCTGACAATGTCATTGACATTCAGAGAACATAGAAGAAGTCGCAGCAGAACGTAGCCGTCGGCAATGATTCAAAACCACAGCTTGCCCAGATTAGGAATTTAGAGAAAAAATATACGTGAATCTGTATCACAATCTCAAAAATAAAGCACCCAACCATATGATATAGTCTGAGGTTGAGTAGCCTGTTGTAGACAGGGAAGATGAATAATGAGAGAGATTTCAAAATGAGAGATTCGATGGGCCATGCCTCTATGGCTAATGCCAGATGAACGCAGTCTGAGCGCACTCTGCGTGCGTGCACAACGGACTGACGGAAGATACTGTAGACACCACACGGTCCGTTTTTTTTGACGGATGTAGGGAAAAAAAGGGAATTATGGGAAAAGAATTATTATGAAAAATGAAAAAAATTTGAAAAGGATATGAAAAGCCATTGTGTGCGTCTAGGTGCTGGACGCCGCAAACGCGCTGCGTCTGACATCTCCTCATCACTCACACAGAATGCTACGCGGACGTGGCGCACTCTGCGCATCCGTCTAGCGGTTTTACGTTCTTGCCTAACTTGCGTCCGTTTGCCACGTGCGTTGTGCATGCGCAGTTCGGGTTGCACGTACTTCCTGTGTGGGTTTCTATTGATCATGATTCTATGCTACGACGGGCGTTAAACTGTGCGCCAACACGAACGTGATCACTGCGTTCGTCTGAGGCCGGCCTAAGAGCTTGCCTACCACTGATGACCATTTTTTTCATGGACCGTTTTATCTGCGTGATTTTAATTTGCTTTAAGGACAAGTGATTTGTATCTGGAATGGCAAAAATAAAACCAAGGAATTATTCACACATGGTATCTCTGCCTAAGGCTAGGGTTAGACTAACGCATTTTTCGCATTGTCCGTGAAAAAGTGCGTTCGAACGAATGGACGTATTTTTTCACGGAATACGCGATAGCGGTCATACGATGCGCATTTTCGTCCGTGATTTTGTACGGATCATCAATAAAACACTTTTTGCGTCTGGACGTTATGTTGGTTAATCACGCACACACGCCGCTATGCGGACGCAGCACACTCTCTACGTCAGTAGTAGCGGTTTGACGTTCTCGAAAAAATGCGTTCGTTTGCCACTTGCGTTGCGCGGCCGCACTTTCGTGCGGCCGTTCTTTGTATGCTGCCTGGCATTGGACGTAATTTGCTGCTAGCACGGCCGTGATTAAGTGCAGCTAAACACACGTTAATACTGCGCTCGCCTGACCCTAGCCTAACTCGTAAGTGGGAGGCTGCATCATGAAGCCCAACGCCAACAAAGGTCAAAGCCGAGCAAACGTAACCTGGCAAGATCATGTGCTGGTCCATGAATTAAGAGCCACAGGTCTCCGTCCTGAGATGACCGTAGATAAAGCCACAAGGCACATTGGAGATATGTAATGCTGTCGAAAGAGTTACAGGGTTATTCAGAGAGAGGTGAAAGCCTAGAGAATGACTGGAGAAGTTTGAAATAGCCAAACCTGAAAAATTCTCCCATTTATCTCACTTTCCAAATTGGCCATTTGGTCTAGATTGTTCATTCTCCTGGCAATTCGCCTGGTTTTCAACTCTCTCTGAATAACCCCGTAAATGATTATTTTTTTTGGGTGGTTCTACCTTAAGATGTGTCAAAATTAAGATTTTCTTGGCCCTTGAACTGAATGGGTTTTAATTGGACGGTAATAGTTTACTGAGGCTTGTGGTTGAATAACAGTAACATTTAGAATCCAGGTGCAAAGATCAACCTCTGAGCTTCGGGATTTTGCTACTCCGGGTGGATGTAAACTTGATGCCAAGCTCCTCCAGATTAGTCATTTAAAGAATTAGGGCTCTATTACATTCCTTGCGCAAACGTTAACGCGTGCGCAAAAACGCATTAATGCGAGGGGCAAAACCCTTTGCGCAGAATGTCGTATTACAACGTCCGTGCAAAAAATGAGCGTTAACGTCTAACGCGGGTGAACCTTCGTCTAATGCACGAACCCTTTGCGAGCGTACTGTACTTTGCGCGTCCTCCTATACTTAACATTGTGAGCGCAAATGCGTTTGTGCGCTGGTACGCAGATGGTATTACAGTCTATGTGCGAATTTTTACGAACGACGTTTGCGCGCATAATTTTAACGTCTTTTAAAATCTGATGTTAACGGCAAATCTGAACATCCTGGCCGAAACCAAATACACCAGCCGGAGAAAAAACAAAAAACAGCACAGTATAGTTACACATTCTACACATACCCAAACAATAAAATAGAGAGGTTGTGGGTGTTTTTATTATTGATGCAGCATGTATACTCAGATTGATTTTGACAGGCGCAAAAACTGAACGGGAGACAATTGTGGTTCTTAATTCTGATTGCCCACCGATTTCTGCGCGCAGCGTTTTTGCGCACGTTATTTTTTGACGGATGAAAAAATGCGCTCGGATTGTAATAACAGCGTTAATTTATGGGCGTTAACGCTACGCGTACAAATTAACGCGTTTTTGCGCAAAGACTTTAATAGAGCCCTAGACAGCTCGTGGCACGTGCTCGCTGCGAATAACAGAGTTGGGACACAGAGAGTCTTCTCAACCAAGTGTAAGACCGGAGGGCAGCATTAAATCATGTCAAAAAATATCATATGGAGGAATTTCAAACTACATGCCGGAGGTAAAAAAAAAAAAGAGTAAACATAAGGGGTTATTAAAGCATCGAAATTTCAGTGCTTTGTACTTCGGTGCACTTCAGCGATTCAATTCCGCCGACCCTTCGTTGAATTTACTATTCACCGCAGGGTCACTGTACTGCACCGAAGATGGAATCGCCGAGGACCGCCGAACACCAGAAGAAAAGAAAAAAATCTTAACTCTGCTATTCTTCTCTAATAGGGGTTTAAACAAAAAAAATGCATTAGAAATAGTCTCTAAAATAATAAAAAAGGTCCTTTATCACAGAATTAAAAAAAAAAAAACTGCTTTTTAAAAAAATTGGGAATCAAAAATTTAATCTAAAAACTATTAAAAAAAAACAAAAAGGTGTTTAAAAAAAGGATTTTTTTGCTGAAAATTAAAAACGATAATATTGTTTAACATTGAATCCTATGGGATTCACCGGTTTAAACTGGTCGAACTGAATTACCGAAAAGCAGGTCATGTCACTGACATGTCGGTGCAGTTCGGCGCTCTCTGAATAGATTAACCATTACTTCTCAATGGGACAATTTCGCTGCCGCCAAAGATAGCCGATCTGCGACGAACTGCACCGTATTTTGCGATCAAGTCGACAGTATTCGGCAAATTGACTGCTTGATGAATAGACAAACTGCCACGAAATAGCACCGTACAGTGAAAATCACCATTTGGTGCAATTCGGTGGCAAGTTCGGAGCTTTCTGAATAACCCCTATAGACTAAGGAACGGGTCAGACGAGCGCACTGATCACGTCCGTGTTGCCGCACATTTGTACGTCCGTTATAGCATACAATTATGACCAATGGAGCCCCACACACAAAGTATGTCCGCACAGAACTCTGGACGCACAACGGACGCGGCAAACGGACGCAGGTTAGGCAAGAATGGAAATCCACTAGAATGGATCCGCAACGTCCGCATAGCTTTGTGTGTGAGTGATGGAACGTAGTCTGACGGACTGCATTTTTGACGACAAAATGTTTTTTCAGATTAATTTGTTTTCCCATCTACATCAGTCAAAAAAAACATCAGTCACAAAAATGGACTGTGTGGCCACTACCTTGTCATCAGTCAGAAAGTACGTCCGTTGTGCACGGACGCACAGTCCGCACAGAATGCGCTCGTCTGACCCTAGCCTAAACCTGGGTGATCTGTGATGCAGCTCAACACACACAACAAAGCAAACAAAGGTAGACCTCAAACTCGATTTAGTCGTGCAAAATCAAGAAATCGCCCAGGTCTACATTAATGTGCCGATTTTACTTATGGACCACCTCCAAATCCATACAGTCTTTGTAGTCTGAACCTTTCTACGTTATCACTCCATCACTAATACCAGAATAATCAGATGTTCAGGAACTAGAGGTCTCATGATACTTACTGAACCCTAAGGCTCATAGGAAATCTTGGAAGAAAAATGTCTTGGTTCCGAAATTGGTTATCACTTGCCTACAAGATCTAGAAAAACCAAAAGGTCCCATGGTCCCTGGTTACCGTTATGTCAATTTATTCCTATGCACACTTCCTGTAGACTGAATTTCTTCCATCATAGAAAGGAGATTGGCAATGATCATCATGAGGAATGTCTACAGATGAAACAATGCCAGGAGGGAGTAAAGTCTGATTGCAGGAGCACATTTTTCAGTGTTGTAAATCCAATGTCCTGCTTCAGCTATGCACAAACATTGCAAGAAAAATATTGACTTAGGAGAGACAATGTCCTTCTGGATTCTGTACTCTTCAGCAAATACTCCCCTGACGGGAGTAAATGGCCTGAAAGCCGACCCGGGTTCCACTTCATTATAGAACACCAATAAATATTTAACTTCACCAATTTCTCATTAGTGAACACGGCAAACTGTTTATTTGGGAAAGCGATCGTTATCTGCCCACAGGAAGTTTCCCACCCAGGAGCAAACGTGTTAAAAAAATAACAGAAAAATGAATAATTATTCAAGGACGTCAATGGGCAAATCTGAAGGCTGAGTATCGATGTATATTATTCCAATTTTACATCCAAACGCTCACTTTAAAAAGGAATTTTTACCAATTCCAAACAGGGGACATTTGACTTCTAATTAGACAGTAAGGGAATTAACGTTTGTTTGTTTTGCCCTAAGCACCGTAACACCTTCAACTTATTAAAAAAAAACACTATGGTGCAAGGCCTCTGTGCCAGAGTCAAAAAACTATCTGGGACGCTATTCCGACTGAGCCGTAAATGGCAAAGACGGCTCAAGACATTAACCTTTAGTTGCTCCCTGTTGGGACTCAATGATGAGCCGGCTGCTATATTGGCAGCTTGACTTGTAGTATTAGGCCGGGGTCAGACGAGCGCACTTCAGAGTGGAAGGAACGTCCGTGAAAGTGGACGTTCCTTCCACTCGATGCCCTTCTGGCCACCTCGCTGTGCGCAGTCAGTGCGCTCAGCACTGAAAACGCAGTCCTCCTATGGAGGATTGCGCTTTGCAGCCCAGTCAACACGTGACTAGCGTTTTGACGGGGAGGCTTGTTGCGCGTATGCTTGTTGCGCGCGCATTTCGTGCGTGCGTTCAAGCGTGTGACCGGCCCCATTGCAGCATCACAACGCTGCGATGGACGCCGGTAGGCACATCAGTACGGGTGCACTTAGTGTGGTCGTCTGACACCATGCTTAGGCTTGTGAACGCACTTCCCTGCGTCCATCGCAGCCTTGTAACAGGCTGGATGGGGAGAGCCACATGGTGTAGCGCGTACGCGAATTGCACGCGCTACCACCAGATGTGATTTCAGTCTAACCGTCAAAAAGCTACGACGGACACAGACGGGGCTACAAAGTGAGATTCTCTATAGGAGGATGGCGTTTGGTAGCGCTGAACGCACTAACTGCGCTCAGAGAGGTGGCCACACGGGCGTCAGAGTGGAAGAAAGCTCTTGTGACCGCAGCCTTAGGGAGCCACCAATCAATATCGACAGGGACTCCATGGAAATTTGCTTGAGATTGTGTGCACATAATCTCACAGGATTGCACACGGATGGTGGAAGGACACAGGGATCGCCAGTTAACTACCTCCAGTATCTGGGTGTCTTTGCCAGAATGCAAAAGATGGGATGGAGCTGTGGATTCAAAAGTAAGTTTTACCGTGGGGAAGGTGGAGGGGGTTAAAAAACCTTACAGGGTAAGGTTTACTAGCAGCACCTCCATTTTTTTTTTGAGGGACCGTCTCCCTTTAATCTATTTTTGCCCAGTGTTCCAATATTGGAGCACAATAAAATGAATTTTCCCAAGGGAAAAAAAAAATTGGGCAAAAACCGTGTCTGTAAAACAATTATGAATTTGGTCCTTAGCTGGAATTCATCATGACTTTGAAGGGCTTGGTGATTATTAATTCTCCAGCAATTCCACCACAAACCCACCTCAAACCGGACTGTGCTTAATGGACTGAAAACAATATCGGAGGCTCATAATGTTCTATGTACAGGTCTATTAACCACTGAATTATTGGAAGCCATAAAATGTACTACTTGCGTAGAGGGTGCATCTTTAATGGAAACGGAGAGAGTTCATACATATAAGAACGGAGGAGACAGGGGTACATTTTCTATTGGACGGAAGGATGATTAGCCAGAGAGATAGATCAGGTGCACTAAGAGGTATGTAGCAGGGACGTGCAGTCAGGGGTGGCAGTGGAGGCAGGGCCTCCCCTGCCATTCCAGTAAATTAATGTGCTCATTGTGCTGTAATGACATGTATGTATATTTAATCTGTAAATAAAATGTTATCCATTGAAAAACGTTCTCATACCCACCTTTCCACGCTCCCTCGCTGTGCTTCTCTTCCCTCCGCTTACCTCCCTCCCCGTACTTTCAGTTTGCCGGCTGCTGTGTGTGCGATTCACTACACAGACAGCAGGGGCAGCACTGAGCCAGCATAGCCTACGCAATTTGCGCAGCTAAACGCTATGCTATTTGCGTAGCTCAAGCTGACTTCCTGGTTCTACGCTCTTCAGTGCCTCCAGAGGCACTGAGAGCAATTGAAAGCTTGAGCCAATGGGAAAGCTCCATTGGTCTCAAGCAATTCTTTTTTAAAAAAAAAAACACCCCTCCATGGGAGGCAGAGCTCCCCATGGATTGATTGACGCAGGACAGTCATGTGACTGTCGTCGTCAGTCATGGGGGGGCGGGCAGGTAGAGATCAGCAGTCAGCATGTGTGTAATAGCGCCCTCTATTAGTCAGTATTGTAAGTGCATGCTTTTAGAACTAAAAAACAATATGCAAATTTTACTTTATAAATAGTGAAACTCTATTCTCCTATATAACGATACTCAAATGCGTAAATTGCGACTGCGTAACCCTGTGTCTATCTGGCTCTGATACTAGCCAGTGCCTCACCAGCCACTGACCTCAACACTCGTCACTGGTATGTAGAGATAGCCAGAAGGGCCTATGAAAGGTTGGGGAATATTAGCGATATAACAGATACAGTATGTAGGTAGATTATAAAGGCCAGTCAAAGTAGAGATAGATAAAACATAGAATTTAAACAGAAAAATTAATCCAAGCTTTGAACGAGACAGAAAACAAAAACAAGGAGAATATTCGCTCAGATTTGTACGGTCACGCAGATAACTATTCATGGTTGCTGACTTTACTTTCTTCATTGGTGATGCCTAAAAACCACCGTAAGGGGAAAGATCATTATTGCCTAGCATGAAAAGAATCAACCATCCACACGCTCCCTACAGGAAACTGAAGTTATTACTAGTGTTATACTTTCTCCTTCGGCTTGAAGGAGAAAAGTTACCAGGAAAGGCTTAATGATCTTAACATGTACAGCTTGGAAAAAAGACGAGACAGAGGAGATATGATAGAAACATTTAAATACGTAAAGGGAATCCACAAGGTAGAGGAAGGGAGTATATTTAAAAGGAAACAAAGTAGCAAAACAAGAGGACATAGTCTTAGATTAGAGGGGCAAAGGTTTAAAAGTAACATCAGGAACCATTATTTTACTGAGAGGGTGGTGGATACATGGAACAGTCTTCCAGTAGAAGTGGTAGAGGCCAAAACAGTAATTGAATTTAAGCAGGCATGGGATAGGCATAAGGCTATCCTAAACAAAAGATAAATCCAGGTAAAGTATCCATGTAATTGGGCAGACTAGATGGGCCGAAAGGTTCTTATCTGCCGACATTTTTCTATGTTTCTATGTGAGGCGTTTGGACCACAATGACTTTGATTTCCACGGTTGCAGAAAAGAGATATAGCGGTGAGGTTGAACATGCTTCTCTATGGTTCTACAGAAGAGACCTTGCTGCTACTCAGCAGATATCGTTTGATAGGCAAGTATGTATCGTTAGGTGTCTTACCCAAGGATACTTGTTGGAGAGGTGCTCTGACCTACACCGATGCCTCTACTTTACCCAGCCAATACAACTTAGAAAGTCTTGCTAGAATCTGGTACATTAGGTCCATGCTGGATTCAGAGTTAACTCCAGTTAGAAGTTTAAATAAAGCGTTAACAAGTTCCGTAGCGCTGTACAATGGGAGGCAGAATAACAAATATACATACTGTACAAGTTAAACACACAGAACAGTAGGAGAGAGGACCCTGTTCGAGAGTTCACAATCTAAGAGGAGAGGGGTGACACACTAGGTGAGGGTAAATAGAGAACATGAAGTAGCGGGGCGCATGTGGGCTGGGTGGGAAGATGGAGTAAGAGATAAACAGAGGGGATTATGGAGTGAGCTGATAGAGACTTCTTGAAGGACTGGAGAGACGGGGAGAGTCTGATGTTGAGGGGAGTTCCATTGAAAGAGGACAGCTTGGGAGAAGTCCTGAAGGCGGGAATTGGGGGTGTGGGTCCGAGGAGATGATAACATCAGATCATTGGCTGAGCGAAGTGGTTGGGATGGGATGTACCTGTTAATAAGGGAGGAGATGTAGGCAGGGGCGCAGTTATGGAGAGCTTTGTACATGAGCACCAATATTGGAAGGCGACCGTAAAATGTTGACTTGTGTCACCAAGTCAATATCTTTCTCAGTACCGGCTGACGAATACCCATAAGTAAAGGTATTAGCACCAAATAAGTGATTTGCCAAGAGAACCTGAGAAGAAGCTACTCAAGTTCATGAGTAGAAAAAAACAAGTGCTACAGCTAACCTCGATTAGTCCGGGGTACAGAGACTGCAGCAGCCCTGATGCACATGGTTAATGGAAATGGATACCATCTAAAATAGTGTGGGCTGCTACCAGATGCCTCAAATTCACATTTAGTGTTAGACTAAACCAATAATGGATTTTGATGGGTCTTTGCTCCATCCTTCTCATCCTTGTTGTGAGTCACAAGAAGAGAAGTTCACATAGCTGAAAGGTCCATTAGGCTGTTTTTTGGAGACTTCAGACGTGGATTTTTTCGGATCTCTAATGGAGAATTCCTTGAGTTCTGATCTCCTTGTTAAGTGTATGTCCTCCTAACTCAACATCTACTGGCATTCTTGTCTCTTTGCCACATCCATCTCTCCTCCACCAAACCTCTGCCTTATACCTCTCGCCTCTTTTTATTTAAACTGAGGAATTCAAAGAATGTAATGATAAAGGATTTATATTGAGGCATAGACATGAAGCACCAACTCCATCAGCTTCTATATTAATCCAGGCTTGTGCGTGTGGCTTGCTAGACATTAGGCTGTATTTGTAAGGTTTATATACACACTATATTGCCAAAAGTATTCGCTCACCTGCCTTGACTCGCATAAGAACTTAAAGGACATCCCATTCCTAATCCATAGGGTTCAATATGACGTCGGTCCACCCTTTGCAGCTATAACAGCTTCAACTCTTCTGGGAAGGCTGTCCACAAGGTTTAGGAGTGTGTTTATGGGAATTTTTGACCATTCTTCCAGAAGCGCATTTGTGAGGTCACACACTGATGTTGGACGAGAAGGCCTGGCTCTCAGTCTCCGCTCTAATTCATTACAAAGGTGTTGTATCGGGTTGAGGTCAGGACTCTGTGCAGGCCAGTCAAGTTCATCCACACCAGACTGTCATCCATGTCTTTATGGACCTTGCTTGGTGCACAGTCATGTTGGAAGAGGAAGGGGCCAGCTACAAACTGTTCCCACAAAGTTGGTAGCATGGAATTGTCCAAAATGTCTTGGTATGCTGAAGCATTCAGAGTTCCTTTCACTGGAACTAAGGGGCCAAGCCCAGCTCCTGAAAAACAGCCCACACCATAATCCCCCCTCCAAACTTTACACTTGGCACAATGCAGTCAGACAAGTACCGTTCTCCTGGAAACTGCCAAACCCAGACTAGTCCATCAGATTGCCAGATGGAGAAGTGCGATTCGTCCCTCCAGAGAACGTCTCCACTGCTCTAGAATCCAGTGGCGGCGTGCTTTACACCACTGCATCTGACGCTTTGCATTGCACTTGGTGATGTATGGCTTGGATGCAGCTGCTCGGCCATGGAAACCCATTCCATGAAGCTTTCTGTGCACTGTTCTTGAGCTAATCTGAAGGCCATATGAAGTTTGGAGGTCTGTAGCGATTGACTCTGAAGAAAGTTGGCGACCTCGTCGCACTATGTGCCTCAGCATCCGCTGACCCCGCTCCGTCAGTTTACGTGGCCTAACACTTCGTGGCTGAGTTGCTGTCGTTCCCAAACACTTCCACGTTCTTATAATACAGCTGACTGTGGAATATTTAGGAGTGAGGAAATTTCACGACTGGATTTGTTGCACAGGTGGCATCCTATCACAGTTCCACGCTGGAATTCACTGAGCTCCTGAGAGCGACCCATTCTTTCTCAAATGTTTGTAAAAACAGTCTGCATGCCTAGGTGCTTGATTTTATACACCTGTGGCCATGGAAGTGATTGGAACACCTGATTCTGACTATTTGGATGGGTGAGCGAATACTTTTGGCAATATAGTGTACATATAACAGCTGGGTCTTTGCTTGAACAAAACACACTGTTTAAGCACAATTTGACACAATGTGGACAAAATGGAAATTCTTGGCACAGTTCGCCACCCTTGAAATAGGCAAAACATGTGCCAACCGAGGGTTCTATTCTACCCTTGGTGCAAACGTAACCAAAGCTGTTGTAAACTTACCAGAGCCATTAAAGTATATGGAGTTGTTACGTTTACAACAGCTCTGGTTAAGTTTACAAAACTCTTGAAATAGGGCCCCTAGCCTAGAGTTTACACGGCAGCCGTGTGCCGTGCCTGCTGATATTCCTAATCTGAGCCAAAAATGGCACAGGGGTGTGGGGACTGTCTGTGCTGACCCGATTTCCCACCTCCTAAATAGCCGATTGGGAGCGGCTATAACTGCACGTCAGACGGGGCTGAAAGAGAGATGGAAAATTAAGTGTGGTGTATGAGTGAGTGACGGCGAGCGCACAGATCGCCTCTGATAGGAAACCGAGCTGAACAATACTCAGGAAACATATCGACTTCCTTCCTCTATTTTACTTAACAACTGCACTTGAAATCGCTTGTACCGGGAGGAATGCGCAGAGTAAAGGTAGGCACTTATTATCCCAGGAGATACTCCTTTCAAAATTCAAGTTATTACACCTCCCATGTTGTTTTTCCAAAGTGGGGCTCGTAAATCCCTATGTTGCTGACCTGCGGATGTTGGGGGTAGGAGGTGGTGGGTTAGGGTTGATAAATAGACCACGTACTCATAAAATTCTATACAAGCTGTGAATATGGCTGCTTATCACTGAGAACTATAAATTGCGTGTGGATATTTTTTATTATTCTTTTAATACGCACATTTTTTTCTTCTTCATTACGAAGCTGAGTTTTTGTTGTGAAACTCCAGAGGACTTTATTAAACTATCAGCATTCATTATATATATATATATATATATATATATATATATATATATATATATATATATATATATAAAATCGCCAGCGTATAGCAGTATGTAGTTATTGGACTAACGTTACATTTTAAAAACGTTCGAGAGTATAATTTTCTTCTTCAGGTCTGGAAGCTTTACTGAGCGCTTTACTTCTTTGTTTTTTTAATTCACATCATTGAGAAAGATAAAAAGTATTCCCACTTTTATTTTACACTGTATCTTTTCTGTAGGACATAATATCTGATTAGGAAACTCATCTAAGGAATGTAATGAACTTTTTTTGGGGTGGGTTCACAAGCCTAAAATTTTTTTGCTTTGCCAAAATAATAGGTGCTATTTACCTGTTCCCCATCGCAAACTATTTCACACACTAAAACAAAGCATTTAATAAAAAATGTCCGCAAACAACAAGGTTGCCTTGGTTGACATAGCCTTGGCAGATGAACTTAAACGCTGAGGCCACATAGTGGGACTAAAATTTGTTCCTTATATTGGGGATTTAGAGCATCAACATGTAACATTTTGGGAGAGTTTATTAATTTAGGACATTAGGGTTGAATACTGAAGTCCGCATGGCAGTCAAAGTGAGTGATGGTGCTCAAAGTGTTAATGAAGAAACGCCAAGTCTACAGTAAAAAAATACAAATTACAAAATACTGTAAAAATATATATAATTTTTAAAACCACATGGATAGCATTCCTAGGCTTGGTAATAGTTAAAACAACAACATTTTATATAAAAAAAAGTCAACGTTCATCGGATACTGATGAAGGCTCCAAAGGCGAGCCGAAACATGGATATTTCTTAAAACAACACAATTTTATATTTTGTCATTAACGGTTACCAAGTCCTTGGAGTACTAATCGATGTGGTTGGATTTTTCCTTTGGATGAGCACTCAAGGAAACTCCGGCACCCCAGATGTTTCTGAACTACAACTCCCACGATTTCTTGGCCATCTGTTGCATTGATGGAATTCTGGGAACTGTAGTTATCAACATCTGGGGAGCCGTGAGTTTGACACCCCTGGATTAGAAGGTCTTTGAGCGAAGGAGTAGCTTGTGCACATACAAATTTATCATACCTTAATAAAGACCACCTGCTGGTCGAAACATCAGTGTTTATGTAACATCGATTTTTCTTTGTTTTTTTAACAAGTCCTCAAGATTTGTGTGTGTGTATATCCACCTGCACATCATAGCAATTCAAAGAATTTGAATTTGAACGTTTCGGCCCTCACAGGGGCCTTTACCAAGGTGATAGACATGGGCAAAAGTGTCGCCGGGATTGGGAAATTCGTCCGGCGGCACGCTACAAGCGCGATAAGTTGATCAGTGATGTTTTTAATAATTTGCATAAATATGTCACTTTTGCCCATGTCTATCACCTTGATAAAGGCCCCTGTGAGGGTCGAAACGTCGGCGAGTGCCAATGGGCACGTTTTTATGTTATCTTGAATAAAGCATCGCGTTTTTATCTCTTTACCTAAGTCTTGGAGTGTGTCCTCTTCTGACGATATATATATATAAACACACGCACATGTATAATTTATGTGTCGTGTGTCCAAATTTGGCCTTCATGTCTTGATCAACTCGATGAAGGACTCTTGTCACCAGGTTTTACGTGGTCAAGGTGGCTAGAGTGTCCCACAAAAATGAGGATTCATTATGGGAAGCAAAAGGAGCGGTTTTGGAGTAATCAGCAGTTGCATTCTTCTGTTTTCCACGTCGACACTATATTTATAAGCTCTCTGCCCAGCTATCGCCCCTAATGAACGAACCATGGCGTTTCATGCTACTGATCTTTGCCGACCGATAACGACCCAGTTCTCGACAAAATTAGCTTTCAAAAAATTTCAAAGCTAAGGCTCTGTAGAAATCTTATTATATGCCTTTATGTGACGTGTTTGCTACAATACAAAGGCTAAGTATTAAATGAAATTATAGTTATTGCTTTCACATGCTCACGCAATTAAGTGAAGATATTATAATGAATTTGGCCTTTTTCCAGGAAAATTAACACAACAGATTCTAGTTTTCCGTTCCTGCCCTCCTGGGTGATATATGATTATCTCCTGCTTCCTTCCTCTATATTCAGAGCCAAAATAGCCGATTTGGAAAGTGAGATAAATGGGAGAATTTTTCAGGTTTGGCTATTTTGACCTCGAATTTTCCATTCTCCAGCCATTCTCCTTCTTTTCACCTCTCTCTGAATAACCCTGTAAGTGTTGAATGTGTGTGTCTGCATTTTCGGCTGCTTTTTGCTCGGCTCAGCTCATCGTACACTTGTCAGATACAGGTATCCTGCATAGCACGTAATTCACTGCCTTGTAATGGAGCCGTGTGTAGCAGCCACAAACCACGGAAAGTCAAGTGATGTAGTCAGTAAATCAGGGAAATGAAAGAATTTATTTTGAAATATTTTTCTTTAGCCGTTACTAATTGCATACAAAATAATTGTTGACAAAAAAGTGTTTAATTTGCATTTTTTTCGGAATATATTAGAATATATACATGTATCTGATAGAACAAATTAGAACTCTAATACGTTCTACAGCCACTAAGTTGGCGCTTTATAACGATTGTAACTGTAAGGGTTTAAAAAAAAAAAAATGGTTTATAATATGTGTGGGTGCTGTAAAGGAGAAACACCAATAGCAAAAAATGCTCAAATTATGTCAAAGAAGCAAAATGAGGCAGTGTCAATAAGGAGTTAATATTGTGTCAACATAATGGTGTGGATGCAATGTCTTAGGCTAGGGTCAGACGAAAGCATTTTTCCCCGCGAACGTGAAAAAGTGCGTCCGAACGCATGGACGTATTTTTCCATGGAATGCGCAAAAACGGTCAGATGACGTGCATTTTCGGGCGTGATTTTGTACGGATCGTCAATAAAACTCTTTTTGCGTCTGGACGTTATGTAGGCTGGACATTAGCAGCGTCTGACATCTCCTAATCACGCACACACGCCGCTATGCCGCAGCTGCGCACTCAGTACGTCAGTACTAGCGGTTCAGCGTTCTCAAAAAAATGCGTTCAAATTCCACTTGCGTTGCACGGCCGGACTTTTGTGCGGCTGTACATCGTATATTGGCCGTCATTGCCCGTCATCTGCTGCTAGTGCAGCCGTAATTATGTGCGCCAGAACGCACGTTAAAAGTGCGCTGGTCTGACCCCAGCCTTAAGGACAAGATATAGATGATGGGGCGGGGTGGGGGTGAAGAAACTCATTTTTAGAAGAGCATAGCTAAATATCAATATGTTGCGTCTTTTTACGGGAGAATGTGCTCATGAATTACCCAGAAAAATGATAAGCTTGACTCTGGTGGTGTGTGTACACGTGATAAGACGAGGAACGGGTTTTTCCAAGATCTGCTTTATCTGTGGTAAGATAGTAAAAGCCCAGACGAAGCACGGCTGGAAAGCAAGGCCATACTGAAGAGTCAAACACAGGAAACTAGTTCTAGAAAAGGTATTAATGAAACTATGTGAGCGTTTGTGATAGCTGCAATAATATGTTACACGCTTCTGGAAACATCAGTGTTACATGTTCTTTATTCCTAGTCGTTGTGGCAAGGTGCTCAAAGTTCCCCCAGACGCTGTTCCACCATGGGTTGGTCAACAATAATAACCTCATCTGTTTGCCACAAGGGCCTGAAAAGCATCATGTGAGTTGCATATCTGCAAGACCTGGTGATTTAGCATGAACTCGCTCTGTGGTATGTCAAAGAGGAAGTGTAGAACAGTCATGTCATCCCAAACACTTCAGCGGTTATTCACTAACCCCCGAATTGCCCCTAATTGCCCCATTCAGATAATTTCCCCATTCGGTGCAATTTCGGGTCAAATCGTCTAGTCACTGAGCTGTCAGTTTGCCAGACACAGGCGAATGGACATCAAAATATGGTACAATTGCAGCGACCGGCGGCACCGAAATTGCCCCATAGAAGACTATCTTGTCTTCTATTCACAGAACGCTGAACTGCACCGAAATTCAGATGAAATGTCCTGATTTTCGGTGTTTCAATTTAACAGGTTTAAACTGGTAAATCCCATAGGTTTCAACGTAAAAACGAATATCTTTTTAAACCCCATTTATTTAAAAGACCTTTTTGTATTTTTTTAGACTACCTTTTTATTTTCTTAAATTACTTTTTATATCGTAACAGACCTTTAAATTTTTTTTATAGGGCATTTTTTATTATTTGGACACTTTTTTTTCATTGATTTAAGCTCCTATTAGGAGAATAGGAGATTTTCTTTTACAGTTCGGTGGTATTCGCCGATGCCAATTCAGTGGTTTTCGCCGACGTTCAATAACGGTTTTGGCGACTCCAATTTTGTCAAAATACGGTGACCATTTGCTAAGTAGTGAACTCATATTTTCGGCAAAATGGAATCTCCGAAGTGAGGCGAAATACAAAGCTCTGAAATTGCATGCATTCGTGAATTGACCTTTTCAGAGTTTTCATAATTTTGTGATCGAGGTCTTTTTTTTTTTTTTTAGCAGTTTTGCTATGTGTTTGTTTCATGGTATTTTTCAGTTTTCTTATTTACTGCTACCTAGGGATGTCCCGATCTGATACTTAGAGTTGGGATCTGATCCTGATCGCAGCAATTTTTGGGGATTGGCTTTTTCATGTAGATTCAAACACGAGTTTTTGACTTACGGGGCATTAAGACTCCCCAGCTGGAGCCCCACAGCCATGGCAGTGACTCGCAGCTTCTTCTCTGCTTGCTCGAGAGTCATGAAGCAGGCAGGGAAGACACTGGGAGCCGCCCTACTGGAGCCCAAGCGACTCTGTGCTCACTTGCAGCTTCTTTCCTGCCTGCTTCATGCCCAACATGCAGGCAAGGAAGACAACGCGGTGAAAGCCCGAGGACCTGGGATTCCCTTAAGCAACAGAGCCACCACTCCGTCTGAGGGTCAAGTGGTATAGGATTGGGACTTTGTACAGTTGCAAGAAAAAGTATGTGAACCCTTTGGGATTACGTGGAGTTTTGCATGAATTGGTCATAAAATGTGCTCGGATCTTCATCTAAGTCACAACAATTTGAAAAACACAGTCTGCTTAAAATAATACAACACAAACATAATATGTTTTCATGTTTTTATTGAACAGAACATGTAAACATTCAAAGTGCAGGGTGGAAAAAGTATGTGAACCTTTGGACTGAATAACTGGTTGACCCTCCTTTGGCAGTAATAACCTCAACCAAACGTTTCCTGTAGTTGCAGATCAGACATGCACAACAATCTGGAGTAATTTTGGACCACTCCTCATCACAAAACTGTTTCAGTGTAGCAATATTCTTGGGATGTCTGGTGTGAATCACTCTCTTAAGGTCATGCCACAGCATTTCAATCGGGTTGAGGTCAGGACTCTGACTCGGCCACTCCAGAAGGGGTATTTAGTTTTGTTGAAGCCATTCTTTTGTTGAATTACTTGTATGCTTTGGGTCATTGTCCTGTTGCATCACCCATCCTCTGCGGAGCTTCAGTTGGCAGACAGATGGTCTTACGTTTTCCTGCAAAATGTCTTGATAAACTCTGGAATTAATTTTTCCATCAATGACAACAATCCGTCTAGGCCCTGAGGCAGCAAAGCAGCCCCAAACCATGATGCTCCCTCCGCCATGTTTTACAGTGGGGATGAGGTTTTGATGTTGGTGTGCTGTGCCTTTTTTTCTCCACACATAGTGTTGTGTGTTTTTCCCAAACTACTCAATTTTGGTTTCATCTGTCCACAGAATATTTTGCCAGTAGTGCTGTGGAACATCCAGGTGCTCTTTTGCAAACTTCAAACGTGCTGCAATATTCTTTTTGGACAGCAATGGCTTTCTCCGTGGTGTCCTCCCATGTACTCCATTCTTGTTTAATGTTGTCCTTATTGTAGATGTGTCAACAAAAATGTTAGTATGTGCCAGAGATTTCTGGAAGTCTTTAGCTGACACTCTAGGATTCTTCTTTACCTCATTAAGCATTCTGCGCTGTGCTCTTGCAGTCATCTTCACAGGACGACCACGCCTAGGGAGAGTAGCAACAGTGCTGATTTCTCTATTTGTAGACAGTCTGTCTTACCGTGGACACATGAACATCAAGGCTTTTGGAGATACTTTTGTAACCCTTTCCAGCTTCATGCAAGTCAACAATTCTTGATTGTATGTCTTCTGAGAGCTCTGCGAGGCATGGTTCACATCAGGCAGTGCTTCTTGAAACCAGGAAACCCAAAACTGGTGTGTGTTTTTAAAGGGCAGGACAGCTTTCAGCAACACATCCAATAATATCACACTGATTGGACTCAAGGTTGGCTCACTCCTGGCTCCAATTAGCTCTTGGAGAAGGCATTAGGCTAGGGGTTCACGTACTTTTTCCACCTTGCACTGTGAAGGTTTACATGTTATGTTCAATAAACACATGAAAACATATGTTTGTGTTGTATTATTTTAAGCAGACTGTGTTTTTCAAATTGTTGTGACTTAGATGAAGATCAGAGCACATTTTGTGACCATTTCATGCAAAACTTCACATAATCCCAAAGGGTTCACATATTTTGTCTTGCAACTGTATCTGTTGATCCCGAATACCGCACAACTTGTATCAGATGGTCAAAAACGGCGACTTGGACATCCGTAGTGCCTCCTGTACATATTACATTTTGTTTTCTGAAGGACAGTTAGGATTCTTTTTTGTAACCCTCTATTTTTAATTAACCACTTCGATGCTGAGGACGCGCTCAGCGCGTCCTCAGCATTCCCGCTGGTATGCGGAGGACGCGCTGAGCGCGTCCTCCCATTGGGGGTCAGCGTTCGGCCGGGTTCCGGCCGATCGCTGGCCCCTCCGGTGCGGGCTGACATCCTGGATGTCAGCCCGGCAACCGGAACAGCAGCCGCCGGAATTTGGTGTCATCGCGGCAGCGCGATGACACCAAATTCAGGCGCCCCCCCCCCGCATGTGCGGAGAAGGCGCCTGAAAGGGAGGGGGGGAGGTCCTTTGGACCTCTCTCCCTCCCGATCGGCGGCTCTGCGGGGGTTAACCCAGGCATCATTTGGAAGGGCACAGCCTGCCCTTCCAAATGATGCCTGGCATTAACCCCTGGGGAGCTGGATCGTGAATCGGCGCTGAAAATCGCCGGTTCGCGATCCTTTCCCGGAGCTGGCCGACATCTTGGATGTCGGCCAAGCCTCCGGGAACTCCCCCTGAGGACTGGCGTCATCGTGCGTAATATGTCTGGGTCATATACTAAAATAAGCCTTCAAAACACGTTTAAACATGATGCGCAAAACAGGTAAAAATGACCTCAGCACAGGGGCGGGAAAAGCCTCAGCAGCGAAAGGGTTAAGACAGCTATAATTATATTTTTCCCTAGGTAATGCTAAAATAATTACATTGCGGACATGTCAGGCATGAGGGCAGTCGGCAAGGAGTTAAGACACAATCCATTTCTTTGGTCAACAGTTTGTTAAAAATCTGGAGAAAGATGAATATCAGGGGGTGAGGAATTTATGTAAACATCAATTAAATTTATGTTTCACCATCATAACCTGATGTCTAAACTGATGTCTTCTTTTCACAGATCAGCTGGTGACCAGCTAAGACGAAGCCGACTGGTGTCACTATGTGGAGTTGCGAAGATTTTAATTACACTGACAACATCGAAGACCAGCATTTGTGCCATGAATTCCATCTTGTGCTCTTCGTCTTCGCCCTGTTCTACCTCATCATTTGTTTTCCAACCGGTCTTTGCTACAACGTGCAGCTCGTTCTGGTTAATCTCTATAACAAGGCAACAATGACTATGCCAGATGTCTACTTTGTTAACATGGCCATTGCTGGACTCATCATCAATGCGTTAGCTCCAGTCTACCTTTTAGGACCAGCCTACACAAAGTGGTCATTGTGGAATTTTGGGAATGAAGTTTACATTACTCTGTTAATACTATTCAACGTTTCCTCTTTGGTGATCATGTACTCAACGACTTTGCTCAGCCTGGATTATTACATTGAATGTGCCCTGCCGAGGACATACATGTCAAGTGTCTACAACACCAAGCATGTTTGTGGGTTTGTTTGGGGAGGAGCTGTGTTGACCAGCTTTTCATCGCTTCTCTTTTATATCTGCAATCACATCTCCACCAAAATCATTGAGTGTTCTAAGATGCAGAACAGGGAAGCTGCCGATGCCATCATGGTTCTCATTGGGTATGTGGTGCCAGTGCTCGCCGTGACTTACGCACTGGCCCTCATTTTGCACATACGGAAGGAGGAAACGCCTCTCGACCAGGACAGTGGGAGATTGGACCCATCAGTTCACAAGCTTTTAATTGCCACCGTGTGCACACAGTTTTTATTATGGACGCCCTACTATATTATTCTCATGGTGAAAACATTCACAAATGTGAAGTCAAACGACCTCACTTACATAAGGACTTTACAATTCATCGAGGGCTTGGCAAACTTCTTGGCCTTTTCCAGCAGCTTTGTCATGCCCTTATTACACAGGAACATTAACAAGAACTTTCACAGCAAGTTACAGAGGCTGCTTAAAAAACTGCACTGTGGTGGCCAAGGATGTGCCCATGAGAGTTCCTTGGTCCGGCAAGTGATGACCTAAAGTGAAGGAGCTTTAAAAGTGATTGACTCTCAATCTAACCTTTCATCCTGTAACTCAATTGTGTAGCTGCTACCGTATCCAGTTTTAGATCTGTCAAACAGAAAATACCATAATGCATGGCAATTCTTGTACTGCTAGAAAGTAAGACTTACTGTAAAAACTGATAATCAACTCATACGCACGTTCTAATAAGCTGTACATTTGGATCGCCAAGCTTAAACAGGGCTTTACTTTTTTACTAAATATAATTTTGGGTCAAAGTCTTAATCCATTTTATTTTGTCAATTATGAAATAAATACTCAACTGTTGGCCAACTGCAGAGGTTGGAACCTATAGTTCAACTGCTGACGGATGATTGTAGTCCAGTCACAGTCTGAGAACCGCACAGGTAATGGTTTACCTGTTTTTTTATGTAAATAACTGCAAAGCACTTTGATACATAGAATATTTATATGTTTCTGCTCCGAGCTACAGAACGTAAAGGCGTGATTTCATTGGTTATTCTGTGTTCCCTATATTCCGTAAATTGCCAAAATGACTACTAGCACTATATCGTAAAGTAATTAGAAAAAAAAATGTATCTATTTACAGGATAATAAGCTTAAAGTATGAAGGATTTCTCTTTAAAAAAAAAACTATTTTGATTGCCTTTTACGTAGTTACAGAAAACGGTCTTTTGTTGTCGACTTCCCAGAAAACTATACATTTTAATTAGGGTCAATCCATTGCAGTAACTAAAATTTACAAAGACAAATCCAGAGCAATTCTGGTGCACGTGGGCCCAACTAACTTTAGTATTCATCTCAATGATTAAAAGGCATCTAAAATGATTGAGGCTAGGAGACACTTGTGTCTTTCTCAAAGTACCCACCCCACCTTCCTTTATAACACCGCACAAATTCTTTTGATATATATATATATATATATATAGTGACCAATAGAAGAAGAAGGGGAGGAAATGTAGATGTTCAAAATATGGCCTCAGAGGTTTATAATTACATTGAAAATGACAATATTACCCCTTGCATTAACATCGCCAAATACCCAAATTGACAACTTTGCCCAGATATGTCACGTGGACAGGATATTGCTCCTTTCATCAACACAGCAGCAACATTAACCCTTTGTGTGAACATATACATATAGACTCTAATACTCTATTCCCTCACTCACAACTAACCTGGATGCACTTACCCCTCACGCAGACATGCTGGATAGAGACCGACTATGCACAGCATTCTGCTGGAGATCCGAAGTGTGTGCAATAGTATCTGTAGAAAAGCACAAAACCAAGAATCCAGCGACTGGACAGATACCGGAATCCCTACTTGGAGTGCTGCATGCGCAAGTAGGATCTGCAGCATAGTGCTGTGCTCAGAGACATACTGGTTTTTGCCCAGCCCGCCTAGCACCATGTTTCTTGATCCAGCTCCTCTGCCGGCTGATTAAATATACAAAAAGCATATTTTGCGAAGAGAATAGGTTTGGAATAAACCGGGCATATCAGCTGTCAACAATGCTAATTTTCCTACTTTTTGGCGACCTGCAGCCTTTGATCACCTGTGCAGACTTAAAATATACTAAAGGTTATATACACAAATACGCTGCTGTTGTTGAGCATGACATAACAAAGAATGGTTGGCAGCTGGTCGACTCGTTCCGAGACATTTGTTTGGATCTATTCCTCTGTGGTTATTAAAAAGGCAAAACAATAACATTCCCACTTCGGTTTAACCCGCTGGCCGAGAACGTTGTATATTATTTTTATATGATTCATTAGGTTCCCTGTGCCAGGCACCATTGTGATAAGACAATGAGAACGCAAGGACGTGTTTATTCAACATGACACCGGTTGCGCTCTCAGTCTCCTTTAACTTGTTCAGGCGTTGAGTCGCCACAGTTACTTCCCTTCGACTCAAGACACAAACATGTTTATTTGTTTCAACTGCACAAAACGTAATATAAAATCACTTTATTCCGCTTTAGTATAAACAGTAAACACAAACACAAAAAAAAAATAGAAATTAATTTCAAAATCCAAGTCGACCGCCGACGCATTTGATTTCCCATCTGTGTTCTGATTGGCTGCTTTGTATTTCTAAACAATCAGAAGACAGATACAAAAGGTCACGGGTGAACAAGAGCGATTTTTCCTCTACAAGACATGAGCATCTTCGTATGATAAGTGTGTCTAGAAATAAATACCTTTATCATACATAAACTATATGCTAAACCTGAGGGGGAGGAGCTTTTGTGAACTGAAAAACCGAAAATACTTAATTTTTCAGTCCCGACTTGTAGGGAGTTCGGCTAAAAAGTTACCAAAGCGGCAAAAATTGAGTATTTAAAGTACCTCTGCAAAGAAGAAAAAACAAAAAAAACAACAACTAAAAGTGGGTAGAAGATTTAACCCTTAAAGTGCCAGAAGATGATGCCGAGGACCACTTGCACAACTATTAAATATATGCTTAAATGCAGCGTGCACCAAACTATAGTAGATTGAAATAGTCCGTAACATTATTTGGTCAGTATTCAATGCTGTGAGTGCGTGTATGGACAGAAGTATATGTGTATTAATTCACCTTATAATGAAATGTAAATCTGTGTTGTTTTTCAAACATACTTTGTACATAGTTTGCCTTTCTGGATGGTCCGTGTCCCGAGTTATTTTCATATTTTCATAACCGAGATTGCCTTGTTCAGGTGTGTGTGTATATTACATAACTTTGACAAGTCTCCGTCTCTTTGTGGGTTGTAATTTCTGTAAGGGATGGTTTTGAATGGAGGATTGTTTGCGCATCTCAAAACCAAGAATGAAAGAGAAACAAACCTACGAAGAGAACAAAACAATAAACTCTGTATAACAGCTGGCAATAATATCATCACTGCGCTAATATGAAGGATCAAATAATAAAGAGTGATTTCTTTATACAATCCTGCTGTTCCAGGGAGTTTTACTTTATTAATCTGACGGAATTCCATAATATTAAAGGGAGACTTTAATGGTAAGTGGGAGGGGGGGAAACGGAGGAGTTAAGCACTAATTACACCTGACCCCAGCCACACAACCCTCTCCTGTTTTAACCCTTTAACAGTTTATCTTGAATCCAGTGCAGCGCTAATCCCCTGAGCGTAACATGCAGCCGGCTTCCTGCGTATCACGTGACTGGGCGGTGGCGGGAGCTAGACAGTCCAGGGAGCCCCCAGTCAAGCTAATGGCTGTCAAGGACCATAGGGACAGTTATCTGACCTTCCGGGAGCAGCTTAGACCCTGTTCAGCGGGAAAGAGGGGTGAGAATGCTCAGGACACCATGACCATTCAATTTACTTTGAAAGAGGTCACAATGCCTAGAGTGTCCCGTTAAGTAATTTGCACAATACATATAGTATGTTATCCTATATAGGCTGTTGGCCTTACTACATGTTACTATCTAGACACCCGTCACTGCAGTATAATACAATACAGACACCCGTCACTGCAATATAATACAATACAGACACCCGTCACTGCAATATAATACAATACAGGCACCCGTCACTGCAGTATAATACAATACAGACACCCGTCACTGCAGTATAATACAATACAGGCACCCGTCACTGCAGTATAATACAATACAGACACCCGTCACTGCAGTATAATACAATACAGACACCCGTCACTGCAGTATAATACAATACAGACACCCATCACTGCAGTATAATACAATACAGACACCCGTCACTGCAGTATAATAGAATACAGACACCCGTCACTGCAGTATAATACAATACAGACACCCGTCACTGCAGTATAATACAATATAGACACCCGTCACTGCAGTATAATACAATACAGACACCCGTCACTGCAGTATAATACAATACAGACACCCAACACTGCAGTATAATACAATACAGACACCCGTCACTGCAGTATAATACAATACAGACACCCATCACTGCAGTATCATACAATACAGACACCCATCACTGCAGTATAATACAATACAGACACCCGTCACTGCAGTATAATAGAATACAGACACCCGTCACTGCAGTATAATACAATACAGACACCCATCACTGCAGTATAATACAATACAGACACCCGTCACTGCAGTATAATACAATACAGACACCCAACACTGCAGTATAATACAATACAGACACCCGTCACTGCAGTATAATACAATACAGACACCCATCACTGCAGTATAATACAATACAGACACCCGTCACTGCAGTATAATACAATACAGACACCTGTCACTGCAGTATAATAGAATACAGACACCCGTCACTGCAGTATAATAGAATACAGACACCCGTCACTGCAGTATAATACAATACAGACACCCATCACTGCAGTATAATACAATACAGACACCCGTCACTGCAGTATAATACAATACAGACACCCGTCACTGCAGTATAATACAATACAGACACCCGTCACTGCAGTATAATACAATACAGACACCCATCACTGCAGTATAATACAATACAGACACCCGTCACTGCAGCATAATACAATACAGACACCCGTCACTGCAGCATAATACAATACAGACACCCGTCACTGCAGTATAATAGAATACAGACACCCGTCACTGCAGTATAATACAATACAGACACCCATCACTGCAGTATAATACAATACAGACACCCGTCACTGCAGTATAATACAATACAGACACCCGTCACTGCAGTATAATACAATACAGACACCCATCACTGCAGTATAATACAATACAGACACCCGTCACTGCAGTATAATACAATACAGACACCCATCACTGCAGGATAATACAATACAGACACCCGTCACTGCAGCATAATACAATACAGACACCCGTCACTGCAGTATGATACAATACAGACACCCGTCACTGCAGTATAATACAATACAGGCACCCGTCACTGCAGCATAATACAATACAGACACCCATCACAGCAGTATAATACAATACAGACACCCGTCACTGCAGTATAATACAATACAGGCACCCGTCACTGCCGTATAATACAATACAGGCACCTGACACTGCAGTATAATAATACAATACAGACACCCGTCACTGCAATATAATACAATACAGGCACCCGTCACTGCAGTATAATACAACACAGACACCCGTCACTGCAATATAATACAATACAGGCACCCGTCACTGCAGGATAATACAATACAGACACCCGTCACTGCAGGATAATACAATACAGACACCCGTCACTGCAGTATAATACAATACAGGCACCCGTCACTGCAATATAATACAATACAGACACCCGTCACTGCAGTATAATACAATACAGACACCCGTCACTGCAGTATAATACAATACAGGCACCCGTCACTGCGTATAATACAATACAGGCACCTGACACTGCAGTATAATACAATACAGACACCCGTCACTGCAATATAATACAATACAGGCACCCGTCACTGCAGGATAATACAATACAGACACCCGTCACTGCATTATAATACAATACAGACACCCGTCACTGCAGTATAATACAATACAGGCACCCGTCACTGCAGTATAATACAATACAGACACCCGTCACTGCAGTATAATACAATACAGACACCCGTCACTGCAGTATAATACAATACAGGCACCCGTCACTGCAGTATAATACAATACAGACACCCGTCACTGCAGTATAATACAATACAGACACCCGTCACTGCAGTATAATACAATACAGACACCCGTCACTGCAGTATATACAATACAGACACCCGTCACTGCAGTATAATACAATACACAGACACCCGTCACTGCAGTATAATACAATACAGACACCCGTCACTGCAAGTATAATACAATACAGGCACCCGTCACTGCAGTATAATACAATACAGACACCCGTCACTGCAGTATAATACAATACAGACACCCGTCACTGCAGTATATACAATACAGACACCCATCACTGCAGTATAATACAATACAGACACCCGTCACTGCAGTATAATACAATACAGACACCCATCACTGCAGTATAATACAATACAGACACCCAACACTGCAGTATAATACAATACAGACACCCATCACTGCAGTAATAATACAATACAGACACCCGTCACTGCAGTATAATAGAATACAATACAGACACCCGTCACTGCAGTATAATACAATACAGACACCCATCACTGCAGTATAATACAATACAGACACCCGTCACTGCAGTATAATACAATACAGACACCCAACACTGCAGTATAATACAATACAGACACCCGTCACTGCAGTATAATACAATACAGACACCCATCACTGCAGTATAATACAATACAGACACCCGTCACTGCAGTATATACAATACAGACACCCATCACTGCAGTATAATACAATACAGACACCCGTCACTGCAGTATAATAGAATACAGACACCCGTCACTGCAGTATAATACAATACAGACACCCATCACTGCAGTATAATACAATACAGACACCCGTCACTGCAGTATATATACAATACAGACACCCATCACTGCAGTATAATACAATACAGACACCCATCACTGCAGGATAATACAATACAGACACCCGTCACTGCAGCATAATACAATACAGACACCCGTCACTGCAGCATAATAGAATACAGACACCCGTCACTGCAGTATAATACAATACAGACACCCATCACTGCAGTATAATACAATACAGACACCCGTCACTGCAGTATAATACAATACAGACACCAGTCACTGCAGTATAATACAATACAGACACCCATCACTGCAGTATAATACAATACAGACACCCGTCACTGCAGTATAATACAATACAGGCACCCGTCACTGCAGCATAATACAATACAGACACCCGTCACTGCATTATAATACAATACAGACACCCGTCACTGCAGCATAATACAATACAGACACCCGTCACTGCAGTATGATACAATACAGACACCCGTCACTGCAGTATAATACAATACAGGCACCCGTCACTGCAGTATAATACAATACAGACACCCATCACTGCAGTAATAATACAATACAGACACCCGTCACTGCAGTATAATACAATACAGGCACCCGTCACTGCCGTATAATACAATACAGGCACCCGACACTGCAGTATAATACAATACAGACACCCGTCACTGCAATATAATACAATACAGGCACCCGTCACTGCAGTATAATACAATACAGACACCCGTCACTGCAATATAATACAATACAGGCACCCGTCACTGCAGGATAATACAATACAGACACCCGTCACTGCAGGATAATACAATACAGACACCCGTCACTGCAGTATAATACAATACAGGCACCCGTCACTGCAATATAATACAATACAGACACCCGTCACTGCAGTATAATACAATACAGACACCCGTCACTGCAGTATAATACAATACAGGCACCCGTCACTGCCGTATAATACAATACAGGCACCTGACACTGCAGTATAATACAATACAGACACCCGTCACTGCAATATAATACAATACAGGCACCCGTCACTGCAGGATAATACAATACAGACACCCGTCACTGCATTATAATACAATACAGACACCCGTCACTGCAGTATAATACAATACAGGCACCCGTCACTGCAGTATAATACAATACAGACACCCGTCACTGCAGTATAATACAATACAGACACCCGTCACTGCAGTATAATACAATACAGGCACCCGTCACTGCAGTATAATACAATACAGACACCCGTCACTGCAGTATAATACAATACAGACACCCGTCACTGCAGCATAATACAATACAGGCACCCGTCACTGCAGTATAATACAATACAGGCACCCGTCACTGCAGTATAATACAATACAGACACCCGTCACTGCAGTATAATACAATACAGGCACCCGTCACTGCAGTATAATACAATACAGGCACCCGTCACTGCAGTATAATACAATACAGACACCCGTCACTGCAGTATAATACAATACAGACACCCGTCACTGCAGTATAATACAATACAGACACCCGTCACTGCAGTATAATACAATACAGGCACCCGTCACTGCAGTATAATACAATACAGACACCCGTCACTGCAGTATAATACAATACAGGCACCCGTCACTGCAGTATAATACAATACAGGCACCCGTCACTGCAGTATAATACAATACAGACACCCATCACTGCAGCATAATACAATACAGGCACCCGTCACTGCAGTATAATACAATACAGGCACCCGTCACTGCAGTATAATACAATACAGACACCCATCACTGCAGCATAATACAATACAGGCACCCGTCACTGCAGTATAATACAATACAGGCACCCGTCACTGCAGTATAATACAATACAGACACCCGTCACTGCAGTATAATACAATACAGACACCCGTCACTGCAGGATAATACAATACAGACACCCGTCACTGCAGCATAATACAATACAGACACCCGTCACTGCAGTATAATACAATACAGACACCCGTCACTGCAGTATAATACAATACAGACACCCATCACTGCCGCATAATACAATACAGGCACCCGTCACTGCAGTATAATACAATACAGGCACCCATCACTGCAGTATAATACAATACAGACATCCGTCACTGCAGTATAATACAATACAGGCACCCGTCACTGCAGTATAATACAATACAGACACCCGTCACAGCAGTATAATACAATACAGACACCCGTCACTGCAGGATAATACAATACAGACACCTGTCACTGCAGCATAATACAATACAGACACCCGTCACTGCATGATAATACAATACAGACACCCGTCACTGCAGGCGCGCATCTCACATAAACCAGAAGGCAAGAAGACGCAAGAAGGACGGGAGCGGAAGAGGAGGGAGGTGAGTATGAAAAAGAAAAAAAGACGCTGCTGGAAACAAGAGGATTTTAGGGTAAGTATCACAGATACAAAAAAAAAACTAACATTTTATTAAGGGAATAGGGATAGATTAAGATTAAAAAACGGGGGGGGGATTTTTGATTAGAGTGTTCCTTTAATTGCTAATGCCCTGTTTATCTTTTCTCAGGCAGGAAGGAAGGAGCTAACACAGTCATCGCACCATCATGAGTGAAGGAAAAGGAATCCTCAGACCACCATCTGCTAACCTATAAGAAGGACCCTATAAGTAGTTAAATAACACCCCATGAATTATAATATTAATAGATAAATTAAGGTTTAAAATATAAGAAATAGTTTTAAGATAAATTGATAATCAGCAGTATTATAGGATTAAGGTTCACTTCTCAATATGTTTGCAAATGTCTTTTAGAATGACAAGGATACTGATGTTTGCAAATGTTTTTCTCAAGTGATAAAAAAGTGCTGATGTCTTAAAAAAAGTACTGATGTCTTAAGAAATGCTGATATCTCAAGAAATCAAATGCCGAGGCCACGGGACTGTCTAGAAATGTGTCACCAGACCTGTATTGAAACTGGCCAATGAACTATGTTATGTTTTGAAATGTTAACCAATGAAATAAAGAGACAACGCTTTTGTTAGAAGCATAAATATGCGTCAAAAAACGTTGGAAGGCAGAGAGAAATTGCCAGACAAAATTACATGCCTCGTGTGTCCTTTTTGAAAGGATTTTCTCTCTCCCTGCGCAGGAGGAGAGTTAACTCAAGGTGTGCCTAAGACAGGATCTTAAGGGTTAAGGACGGACAATTGGAGACCATTATTCTCTTCAATCTGGAGGCACTGCCGACATGAACGGTCACCCCTCATCCTGGTGAGTATATTGTCTTGTCTGGACGAGGGCAATGACAACGTTTATCTCGAACTAAAGTTAGTTGTCCATGTCCTATAGTGTAAAAGGAAACGTTGCCAGGGGCCGTTTATTAAAAGGAAACGTTGCCAGGGGCCGTTTATTAAAAGAAAAACGTTGCCAGGGGCCGTTTATTACAAATTAAAAGAAAACGTTGCCAGGGGCCGTTTATTTAAAGATGGAGTGGGTCAGGAACCACACTCATAGAAGGGACATTATATGTCCAATTGATCACACCTTGCGTTAACCCTCATAAAATGTATAGAGTATAAGAATAATAGAGTATAAGAATAATAGAGTGTTAAGATTCACTGTTGAACGATCTGTAAGGTAAGACAGACGTCCCTCAGTTGTGATAATAGAGTAAATTACATAAATTGTAGAGGTATAAGTTAAGGTGCCGAGTGGTCTGTAAGGTAAGACGGACGCTCGTCATTCCTGTATTACCGGTTTAATTACATGTATATACATGTATATATTGTTAAAGTATATATTATTAGAGTGATAAGTTAATTGGGTGGCAGGAAAATCTGTAAAGTATGCAGACTTTTGCCCCATTGTATACTGATGGTACTGTGTATATATATATGTATATATAAGAGCTGACTGGTTGGACATTGTTTGCTGTGAGGTGCATGTTGTATTAAGCAGAGGTGTTTGTTGGCCATTTGTGTGTTAGTTGCTGACTGATGGGGTGGATGATGTTGGTCATGTATGCAGTTACTAACCGGAGATACATATATTGTGAAGCTAGTTTTTATATACTATTGGATTGTGGTTTATAAATTTTTGTTTATGATGTGAAGGAATTATATAACTACAAAATAAAAAGTAAAAGATTAGAAGTTTGATTCTCGAGATTAGGGGAGGATTCACTAAATAAGTTTTTATTACTTATCCTTAAATTAGCTCATCTTTTGTTGATCTATGTGGCATAGAGATATATATATATATAGTAAGAATTTAAATTTTATTTTTTTTCGAGCACTGTGAAGAGCCTCTCTTTTTACTTTCTTTCTCTATTTTACCTGCCTGATTATTCAATTGTACAACTAACCATGGGTATTTAAAGTAGCAAGGTTAAAGAATATCCCTTACTGAAAATAGGAGAGTTTTGTAAAGATTATGTAGCACGAGTAGGGGGCACAGATTGCTATTTAATTAACCCATGGATAGATAATCTAGCGGGATGGACAGAAGCAGTGGGAGTTGTGATCCTTTCCTCAGACAGGGAGACCACAGCCCATTCTATATGGATATAGTGAAAGGATTATGTCTCGACGACACCGAGGCATGGCCCTATTATCAGGGAGACCCTCAGTGGGACATGCAGTATATGAAATTGGGGAGGGGGGGACAATGATTAATGGTGAAACAATGTAGAAGAGGGACCTCACTGTCCTCTGACAGCGCCAGACTGCATAAAATAGAACAGAGTATACCACGGAATAAACAAGAAATACCCCGTGCCAGCTGGGAACCACGACCCCCTCCGTCTTATAGACAATCCATATATCCGTCCCTTTACTGAGACAGAGGTCTTGGGTGCGGTAGGGGCAATGGAGGATTTGAAACCTTCGGCCCCATCCACATCCAAAGACGGGAAAAAGAAAAAAGAGGAAGTAAAAGAGAAAATAAAGTAAAAAAAAAAAGCAGAAGAATATATACTGCCTTTCGTTATTATGGCCACTCGTATATAACAAAGGATCGCCATTAATAAACCCTTAAGATATGAGAATAACACCAACAAAACCCATTTTCCATTTATGACCGTGGGGAATAAGTTACTTAGAAATAGAAGATATTAATAGAATTTTTAAACATTGTCAAAAAGAGAAAGAGGACGGACTACGTCCTATGATTGACCAGTTTCTACAGGATGGTATCCTGGAACCTGTAGTCTTCCCCTTCAGTACCCCAATTAACCCCGTGAACAAAGCTGACGGGACTGTCAGGTTCGTTCAAGACTTGCGCGCAGTTAATTCCCTAGTGATTCTAATTGCGCCAATTGTCCCAGATGTCACGTCACTTCTGTCATCAATACCAGCGACACATACACATTTTTCTGTAATTGACCTGAAGAATGCATTTTTTAGCATCCCTGTACACCCTGACACAGCACTACTTTTTGCATTTTCATTTGAAGGCACCCAATTTACATTGGAAAAGGTTATCTCAGGGGTACGTTGACGCCCCGGTGGTCTACAGTATTGTACTGCAGGCCACTCTGAAATTCTGGCACCCCAGCCATGGTTCTGTCCTGCTGCAATACGTGGATGATCCCCTCGTATGCAGTACATCAGAGGAGGCCTGCCGGGAGGATGGTAAAACACGTTTTAGTTGGTTACAGGAATGTAGGCACAAGTCTCCCTTAAAAAAATGCAGTGGTGTCAAACGCAAGTTGAATATTTAGGGTTGTTCTCAGACAGGGGGAACGGAGCATCAGTCAGAGAAGAGAGTCCAGTCTGTCACGGGCCTGGTCAACCCGAAAACTAAGAAGGACATGTTGTCATTCTTAGGCATGATAAACTATTGCAGACAGTGGATCCCTGACTGCTCCTACTACGATAACATTCTGAGACAAGCCACCCTGTTGGGTCAATCCAATATGATAACATGGTCTAATGAAATGTTAAATGCCTTTAGGTTCTCAGAAATGCAATGATGATATAAAGTCCCGCGCTTGGCCTCCCTGATTATGTACTTTCATTTCATCTGTTTGCAAGGGACAATTGTAAAACCATGGCCGCGGTACTGACGCAAGAACATGGGGCCGGTTGTGCCCCGTAGTATTTTTTTCAAAGATTCTGCCAGTAACGGTACAAGGGATGCCGGCCTGTTTGCGTGCCCTGGCAGCATGTGCAATGGCCGTTAGTATGGCAAGCCAATACACATTAGGGTACGAACCTCACCTACCACAACCCATGATGTTTTATTTTTACTTAAGGGCATACATACACAGCACATATCACAGCGCTTTAGTGGATATGAAGTCACACTGCTAAGCAACCCTGCACTGCACATAGAATACAGTTCAAGTGTCTCTGGTCCAGCACCAATCCTAAACGCTTTACTGGGTCTTAAGAATCCCTCAGATACCATCCCACTCGAACATGACTGTGCTCTCTCTATTGAGTCTGAAACTGCACCCCGCCCTGATCTTATGTCAACACCTGTTCCGGACGCAGATGTCGTCTTTGTTGACGGCTCCTGTACCCGCCCCAATGACAACACTTCTCATGCAGGCTCTATGCGGTAGACTGTCACGATATACACTGACTCCACATATGTTTATGGTGTGGTCCATGACCATGGACATATGGGAAAAGAGGGGATTGGTGGCCGCAGATGGCAAGAAGATTTCCCATTCGACCCTGGTCACGGACCTCCTAGCAAGCATTCTTATGCCCTCTCAGATAGCGGGTTACATTTTAGAGCACACACCAGAGCCTCAGATCCTATTGCAAAAGGGAATCATCTGGCTGACCAAGCAGCTAAACGAGCAGCACAACAGGACATAGCTAAACTAGTAATGCCGGGTTTTGCGACCTCCCACAATGGATAGGACCAATTATTTTTGTACCTTACAAAAATATGCAACCACAGAAGAGCTAAAGAATTGGAAATTGGTACTCCCCATCATTCTGGCTGAAATCAGAATGGCGGTTAATAGGAACACAGGCTACTCCCCCTTCGAGATATTTATGGGCAGACCCTTTCTATTACCATGGTCTACAGGTAGGCTAACAGTGGAGACAAGGGACTTAGAGCAGATAAGGGATGAATATGTTAGGCAGCTGATCTCAACCCTCGAGACAACCAGAGACGAAGTTATATTTAAGTTCCCCTTTCTTTCAGACAAATCTACCCACCTATTTAATCCAGGAGACAAGGTGCTGGTAAAGCGGCTACAGAAAGAAAAAGACCAGAGGATTTCGCCTATGGACCAGAGACCACGGTGGTAGCCGTAACCCGCACAGCTATACTGACAGACGACAGCCCGGTCTGGATTCACGCCTCTCGAGTCAAGCGGATTCAACAAGGGACCCTCTCGAGTCAAGCGGATTCAACAAGGGACCCTCTCGAGTCAAGCGGATTCAACAAGGGACCCTCTCGAGTCAAGCGGATTCAACAAAGACTCAACAAGAGACACTCACGAGGGCAGATAGCCCTGGTTTCCAACAAGGAGAAAATGACAACCAAGGATCCTTTTCGAAGAGTATGGAGACGCATGTGGGGGGAAGAAAAAGACTGAAATAATAATGTTTACCCCCCCCCTTCGGAACATATGTCACAACCCCTATTGTCCACACCCCCTACCAGAAAGAACCCCAACCCAAACCATCACTGTCTGGCCACTGTTGTTTTTTTATTGTCCACCATTACTGCAGTATGATACTGTACAAGGCAACTGTATATATATGTGTAACCGATGAGTACTGGGGACATAATTGTGATTATTGGGGCGCAGTGGGTGGGACACGGGCAATATGGGATATGGTACCTCTGATGCCGTAGTTAACAGATGGGAATATACGCAACTGCCACAACCAAATTCCCTCGATACAAGTTCAAACTCCAAGATATGGCCATTTATAAGAAGGAAGAGAACCCATTCCTACCCAGGAAATATGGAGAAGGTAGTGAGACGACCTCCTCTCCTACCTAACACCAAATCAATAGCCAATCCCACCTATGAAGACAGCATAGCAATGGAAACAGGATTTTCAGATGTAAATGTTTGGCTAGAATGGGTAAAATTTAGTGCCCTAAACAATAACCGTACAAATTGTTATGTGTGTGGTGCTGCTAGGCCACATCTAGGCACCGTACCTTTTAATATTCCGCAAGATGTAGAAGAATGTTTTCTTAGTTTATATACTAACACCACTAATAGCCAGAGTTTATGTGAATATTGGAAGAATAGCTACCCCATACTAACACGCCTCCCACAACCAGGAGAAGGGATACATGTTTACCCAGGGAACTATACCTGCTATAGGTCAGCAGAAGAAATAGGTAGGAACCTCACCTTCTTCCCGAGGGTTATTGTGCCAATTATAGCAATATCAACAGTATTAAGTTACAGAATCAAGTTTTTCTGATTGGGGATCTCTACTGGATATGTGGAGACCTCAAGATTAGGGCGCGTCTGCCCCTTCAATGGTCAGGTGAATGTGCCCTAGCTAAGGCCATAATGGGATTTCATATTGTTTCGGATCCTGAGGAAATTCCAAATATTAGCTCACGTCGCAGGAAAAGGGAAGTCCCAAGCCCACAAGGTAGTCTTGATCCGCATGTCTATATTGATGTTATAGGGGTACCAAGAGGGGTCCCTGATGAATTTAAAGCAAGGGATCAGGTAAAGGCAGGGTTTGAGTCATTCCTAGCACCTCTTGTTACTATTAATAAGAATGTAGGTTAGGAAGATAAATAGGCACTGGGAGACTGCCATGTGTTACCCGTTCCGTGGCAGGTACAGCCCCCCTGGTTCTATATTGATCCACATGGGTATTGAGGGTCTCGCTCCCCAACCCATACTAACTTACAGTAGATAGATGAAACAAAGAAAGAATCAAATAGTATGATCATACTATGATTCTAAGAGGGGATTGAAGGAAAAGGAATCCTCAGACCACCATCTGCTAACCTATAAGAAGGACCCTATAAGTAGTTAAATAACACCCCATGAATTATAATATTAATAGATAAATTAAGGTTTAAAATATGAGAAATAGTTTTAAGATAAATTGATAATCAGCAGTATTATAGGATTAAGGTTCACTTCTCAATATGTTTGCAAATGTCTTTTACAATGACAAGGATACTGATGTTTGCAAATGTTTTTCTCAAGTGATAAAAAAGTGCTGATGTCTTAAAAAAAGTACTGATGTCTTAAGAAATGCTGATATTTCAAGAAATCACATGCCGAGGCCACGGGACTGTCTAGAAATGTGTCACCAGACCTGTATTGAAACTGGCCAATGAACTATGTTATGTTTTGAAATGTTAACCAATGAAATAAAGAGACAACGTTTTTGTTAGAAGCATAAATATGCGTCAAAAAACGTTGGAAGGCAGAGAGAAATTGCCAGACAAAATTACATGCCTCGTGTGTCCTTTTTGAAAGGATTTTCTCTCTCCCTGCGCAGGAGGAGAGTTAACTCAAGGTGTGCCTAAGACAGGGTCTTAGGGGTTAAGGACGGACAATTGGAGACGATTATTCTCTTCAATCAGTATGTTTGAGCTAGAGTACACAAACCACCTCCGTGTTATGTGTGTTGGAATCTGTTTGTCAAACAAATCAACATATTACTAGGATTGTGTATTTCCTTTATCAGTTTAATTCCAGCTGTACTAGGTAAAAATATGCCCTTATTGTGTTTAGTTTATGTTGCTTACATGTGCTTTGCTTCTCCCTTGTATACATAGTTAAGTAAATATCTTACCTTATATGTGTCACTGGGTGCACCCATTGTGGCATACAGTTGTGTTCAAAATTATTCAACCCCCACTGAAATTGAGTGTTTTGGCCAGTTTGACATTGATTTTGATCATTCAGTCATCTTGCTTACAATTAAATCAAAGAGGCACGTGTAGGTCAGACAAATATAACATAACATTTATAATGAAATAACCACAAATGTCTTTTCTGTGCTCACATCATTATCAGTTTTATTCAACCCCCAAGTGACATTCAATCTTAGTACTTATAACTGTAAAAGGATGTTGTACTAACAGCTTTTAAACGTGAAGCATAGCTTGACACAAGTGTCTTGCAGCGATCTACGGGTATCTTCGCCCATTCGTCATGGGCAAAAGCCTCCAGTTCAGTCACATTCTTAGGCTTGCGCACTGCAACTGCTTTCTTTAAGTCCCACCAGAGGTTCTCAATCGGATTTAAGTCAGGTGACTGCGATGGCCACTCCAAAATGTTCCACCCTTTAATCTGCAACCATGCTCTAGTGGACTTGGAGGTATGCTTGGGATCATTGTCCTGTTGAAAGGTCCAACGTCTCCCAAGCCTCAGGTTTGTGACGGACTGCATCACATTGTCATCCAATATCTCCTGGTACTGAAGAGAATTCATGGTACCTTGCACACGCTGAAGCTTCCCTGTACCTGCAGAAGCAAAACAGCCCCAAAGCATGATTGACCCCCCGCCATGCTTCACAGTAGGCAAGGTGTTCTTTTCTTCATAGGTCTTGTTCTTCCTCCTCCAAACATAGCGTTGATCCATGGGCCCAAACAGTTCTAATTTTGTTTCATCAGTCCACAGAACACTATCCCAAAACTTCTGTGGTTTGTCCACATGACTTTTGGCATACTGCAGTCGACTCTTCTTATTCTTTGGAGACAGCAAGGGGGTGCGCCTGGGAGTTCTGGCATGGAGGTCTTCATTACGCAGTGCGCGCCGTATTGTCTGAGCTGAAACTTCAGTACCCACATCTGACAAATCTTTTCTCAGTTCCTCAGCAGTCACACGGGGACTTTTCTCCACTCTACGCTTCAGGTAGCGCACAGCAGTTGAAGTCAGCATCTTCTTTCTGCCACGACCAGGTAGCGTTTCAACAGTGCCCTTTGCCTTGAATTTGCGAATGATGCTTCCTATGGTCTCTCTTGGTATGTTTAACATCTTTGCAATCTTCTTATAGCCATTGCCCTTCCTGTGAAGAGTAATCACCTCTTCTCTTGTCTTCCTGGACCATTCTCTTGACTTCACCATGTTTGTAACCACACCAGTAAATGTCTAGAAGGAGCTGAGTATCACAGTCATTTTAAAGCTGCCTAATTGGTGCTTATTATGCTTTATTGCTGCTCCGTGACATCCACAGGTGTTTTCAATACCTGATTGAAAACACTTGAATGAACCTCTGTTCTTCAGAGTGGTAGTCTTTAAGGGGTTGAATAATTGTGTCAATGAAGAATTCACAAAATAAACATTTACTACTGTATTACAAAACCAATTGATGTCATTTTAGTTGCATATGGTTCTTTAAAAAGTCCTTGTAGGATTTCATTCTGAATACAATTACAAATGTACACTAAATTCCCTAAAACCCTTTACAGCATTGGGGGTTGAATAATTTTGAACACAACTGTATAAATGGAGTCTATGGGTCGATCACGCTCTCATATCTCATTGTATTGTGTGGGATGTATGAAAAAGACATCACCAGGGGGTAGATTAGAAGTCTTTTAAGCTCCCTGTTTTATTTGATCCAGCTGCCATCTCTTATCTTGAGTAGCCTGAAGGCTGCAGGGGGGGGGGGGCTGTCCTTGGTGCTGAAATAGGTCTCAGCACCAAGGTCAGCACCGCCGAAGGCAGCCGGACTAAAGAAAGAAAAAAAACCAATGCGTTTGGCAAGGAAAAAAAGCCTGCTCTTTTTAAATAAAATTGGGAATCAAAAGTTTCACCTAGAAATGCAAGCAAATCCTCAGATAAATCCAAAGAAAAAACAATTGAATAAAAAGGCTTTTTCCTGTAGATTAACCCCTTAGTGACCGGGCGGTTTTACACAAATCCGTCTTTTAGTGACCGCTGCTGTTTTTACGTTTCTGCGCTGTTAGTGTTTAGGACAATTTTTCCTCTTACTCGTTTATTCGACCCACACATATTATACACCCTTTTTCCCGCCATTAAATGGACTTTCTAGAAATACCATTATTTCCATCATATCGAATAATTTACTATAAAAAAAAATATGAAATATGAGGAAAAAAATGGTAAAAACACACTTTTTCGTAATTTAATCCCCAAAATCTACAACCACCCAAAAAGACCCCGGCTAAATAGGTTCAAAATTTTGTCCCGATACTAGAAATACCCAATTTTTACATGCGTTTGCTTTTTAACCCCTTCACTGCTGAGACAGTTCACCTATGTGCGCTGCGCTCATTCTGACCATTTTGTGCTAATTATTTTTAGATGACAGCCTAGGTCCTAATTAAACTCCCCCTAGACAAAAAAAACTTTTAAAAAAAAAAAAAAATATTTTTATTTAATTTTTTTATTATTTATTTATTTTTTTAAAACCAATCCTGGTCATGTTTGGTATCATTTGAAAGGCCATAATCAGGCCTTTTAAATGATGGCAAATATGACCATCCAGCTGCCATGGATCGGGAGATAAAGGGATTCTTAGGATCCCCTTATCTCTACATGGCAGCTAGAGGGTTAACTGGCCCACTGACATCCTCACACATATGGTGAGGTTGTCAGTGGGTGGGGGGGGACCTGGAGGCTTGGCTGACATCCAAGATGTCAGCCCCCTCCAGGTTTGAATCGCGTTTTGGCGCCAATTGGCGCCGAAAAGCGATCCGGCGGCGAAACTGTTAATGCCATACACCGCTGGAAAGGGGAGGCTCTCCCCTCTCCAGCGGTGCAAACGGCATCTCCCTAACTTCAATGGTTGGGGAGATAGAGGGCTCCGAAAGGAGCCCCCCCCCTCCCCTCCATTGAAACACATGGGGGCACCTTCTGATGACGTCGCCACGCAGCGTGGCGACGTCATCAGCCTCGCCTGCCCATGTAAATCACATGGGCAGGCTTCCTCCCTGCCAGATCGCCGTGGGATCCGACGAGGGAGGAGAGTATCGGGCGGGAGGGGGATTTGGCGCCGCTGACGTACCCTGTACGTCCGCGGGTCTAAGGGAGACCCGAGTACAGGACGTACAGGGTACGTCAGAGGTCCTTAAGGGGTTAAAAGAATGACCAGTTAAATAAAATAAAAATATATATATATTTTTTACAATGAATCCTATGGGCTTCGCCTGTCGAACTGAATCACTTCTCTATGGCACAATTTCCCTGCCGCGGCACGGTGGTTTAACTATACAATTTTTTTTTTCTCATGTCAATTGTACCAGATCGTCCTGGCATTGAAATGGGAAAGATCGCTAGGCTGTTGTAGTCTCAAAAAAATTGTCTGAATTCGTCCGATGGAAGTCGGACGGCAGAGGAAGAGAGGCTGATTCACCGCCATGTTGTGGGATTGGTCGGACCACGACAGACGATATCGGATGATCGCAGGAATACGCATCCGGTGGACGGCCAGCCTAAAACAACTTCTTGTAAAGAAGAGGAGGGAAAACCACTGCACAATCCTCCTATATTACATTACGAGGGAGAGATCCGCTTAAATATTAGGCAAACGCACACATCTGTTTGTAGCAGTTCCATAGCATTCTGGCACAAGAGATAAGAGGTTTTGCAATGAGTGTGCCCTTGAGGACCATATGTAAAAAGTTATGTCTGGTGGTTTAATCCATGAGAGATACACATAAACATATCCTAATGCAGAGTGTATTTAGTGAACACATCAAGCCGATTACAGTGGAGACACTTGCACGATTATAGTTCTTACAAGGCAATGGCATAGGCAGGGTTAGTTTTGATGCTTTGAGGTTACGCAAACAGTGTCGCAGTTTGCTGAAGTTGCAAACATCTGCAAAAATCAAATAATTATTTTTATTTATTTACATAAAAAATTTTTAAAAAGACATTAAATATTGTAGATGTAGGATTACGACAGCATTTGGAATATCAATGTTGCCACATTAATGTATAAAATGTCTTCAATGACATTAAAACAGAAGGTACAAGGAGTGATCAGTATGTAAAATCACACGCCATCTGTAATTATTCATTCTGGAGGAGGGCCATGCCAAGTTAAATCTATTTTATCAGCAAATCAGACAAAAAAGAACAAATCCTAATGGAATGGATGAGAGGACAGTGAGACAAAAAAAAGTGAGGCTGCCAGATTGAGAAGGATTCATAATGGAAGGTTGAATGAAAATGTTAGAATTCTATTGCTTTTTGCACATTATCCAAATCCGTTCATAGTGTTAAAACACACATTTTTCTAGATTGCATCAATTATTTACTTGCTACCGTTATAGTTCTTCCAAAAAAAAAAGTCTGCCGACTTCTAGACGGATGAGATTTCCTTTCCTGCTTAGTCCTTGTGCTTTGGAGGACAAATATCAATCCTGAAATAGCTCAGAAATAGTACAACTCCTATGGCGGAGCACATACAACTCCTACGGCCGAGCACATACAACTCCTACAGCAGAGCACATACAACTCCTACAGCAGAGCACATACCACTCCTACAGCTGAGCACATACAACTCCTGCAGCGGAGCACATACAACTCCTACAGCCGAGCACATACAACTCCTACAGCCGAGCACATACAACTCCTACAGCCGAGCACATACAACTCCTGCAGCCGAGCACATACAACTCCTACAGCAGAGCACATACCACTCCTACAGCTGAGCACATACAACTCCTACAGCGGAGCACATACAACTCCTACAGCCGAGCACATACAACTCCTACAGCCGAGCACATACAACTCCTACAGCCGAGCACATACAACCCCTACGGCGGAGCACATACAACTCATACAGCAGAGCACATACAACTCCTACAGCGGAGCACATACCACTCCTACAGCTGAGCACATAAATCTCCTGCAGCGGAGCACATACAACTCCTGCAGCGAAGCACATACAACTCATACAGCAGAGCACATAAAAACTCCTGCAGCAGTGCAAACACAACTCCTACAACTCCTGCAGCAGTGCATATACAACTCCTACAGCAGTGCATGTACAACTCCTACAGCAGTACACAGACGACTCCTACAGCAGTACACAGACGACTCCTACAGCAGTACATGTACAACTTACACAGTGGAGCATGTATGACTCCTGCAACACTGCACATACGACCAGGGCTGCGATCAGAAATTTTAAGGTCCCTTCCTGAAGCACTGGTCGGGGCCCCCCTTCCATCAGCTACTGACTTCAGAAAACTAATTAAAATAAAACATTTGCCTTCTCTTCTGCTTACCTTGTTTTATCGGGAGGGCACCAAATCCCTGGTGGTCCATCAAGTGGATAAATTGTCTCTCGTGAGAACACATTCCCTCTGCACCTCTACCTGGTGGCTGACGATAGTAAATCACACCCTCAAGGACGATTTATTATTCTCTTACCAGCCAAGCTGCACTAGGTTTGGCAAGGACCACTGCCCCTGAACATGTCACCCCCTGATGGCTTCCTTGCATACAACTTTAACTGCAGTGCATGTACAACTCCTACAGTACAGCACGTACGACTCCTATAGCACTGCACATACGACTTCCACTGCAGTGCATATATGACCCCTATAGCGGTACACATACACTTATGTTTAGACCGAGTTAGTAGGTAACATGCGTGCGTTTAGGTCAGGAGGGAGAAGCCCACAGACCCTTCTTTTAAAAAGGAATAACTCAGTAAAAGTAATGAAAATAGTTGATGAATCGAAATGAGGACATTATTTGTATTAACACTAACGTAATGAATTGATTTACACAACTAGAATGTCCATTTAAGAGTGAGAAAGACAACCACTAAAAGTTAAGGGGTGTAGGCTCAATCAGAAGGTCTACAATGAGTTAAATCCAGTCTGACCAATCACATTCTTAATCAGTTACAGTGAATTAGGAAAGATACATTGTAACAGAGCAGAGAAATCAGAGTTTAATATCGCCACCAAGTGGCCGTCTATTCAACTGCAACGGAAAATTAAAGGTTGGAAAATATTAACGGTCCTACAAAAGAGAAGCCATTTTTAACCCTTTGCGATCCAACAACAGAGGAGATTGCGCCTTAGAGGTGATCTGAGAACTTTATATAAATATATACAGGGCCATTATAAACCATTGTCTGATAACCAATTCATTAAACAGGACTATACACAGGACACAAGGTCACCCATTTAGACTGGATGAAAGGAAAGTCAGCTTAAAGCATAGGAAGGGTTATTTTACGGTTAGAACAATAAAGCTGTGGAATTCTCTGCCTGTTAAGGTGGTTGGGTCAGAGACTGTACAGACTTTTAAAAAGCGACTGGATGACTTCCTGCAGACACGGAATATTAAGGGTTATAATATTTAATATGTGGGTAAAAGCTTCTTGATACAAGGAGAAATCGGATGCCATTCTG